>KK351018.1:3040925-3141751 GCA_000671755.1 Glossina brevipalpis
TATATATATATATATATATATATATATATATATATACATAAATATATATAAATATTAAATATATATATATATGTGTATATATATATATATATATATGTGCATGTATAGATATATGTGTATACATATACATATATATATATACGTATGTATATATAATTAATATGTGTGTGTGTGTGTGTGGAAGGCATCATTTTAATTTTAAAACGAAAATTTTGTTTATAAATGCAAAAAATGCTTAGAAACACATACTCGTTCATTATTAATCATCATCACCATCATCATTACCATTATTATTATCGTCAATACCATCATCATCAATCATCACACAAAAAATCACAAATAAACACATGAACCAACAAACGAAAAGAAGTACAAAAAAAATTTTTAGTTAAAAACATCAACACAAAAATCCAACAAAAATTTAATATATATTCACTTAATTACATCATAATTAACAATAATTAGTATTTTTATATGAGGTTCATTAACTATGTATTATTATTTTCAAAGGAAACTAAAATTGATAAACAAAAAAAAATTGTTAAATTTTGTTTTTGTTTTAGTTTTTAGTACGCATTTTGCAATGAAGGGTGTGGTGCTCTTTTCATAAAAACATTTTTCTTTTATTTTATCTTCAGGTTTACATATATATGTAGTGTTTTTTGTAATAAAAAATAAAAGAATAATGATAAATAAAAATACCACATCCGGGTGCTCCTTAAATTGTTTCATGTAATACGTACAAAAGTAATCTGAAATTTTCCTTTACCCTCTTGGAACTCTTAATCTTATACTCCTTGCCATTGTATGTAATTCGAACAGAGCCGTTTGTTAAAATATGAGTTCGAGTATAGTTCGAAGCACAGATAATGGTACTCTAATTAGCTGCTAAGAATGTAAACTTACTTGTAGCTCTTTATTGGAAACGGTAATTTCGTTAATTTAATTAGTTTGTAAAGTAAATAGTATCGCTGGAATAATTTAAATCATTAATTACACTTTTTTAAAGGCGAAGTCTAAAATCTTAAAGCAAGTATGTCGAGTTGCAAAATTAAATTATTTCGTTTAAGTCTTACAACGAGTTACACTATTTCGAACAGTTCAAGCACGAATCATCGAAAATAGTCTATTTACTGAGATTAGTTCTGCTCGCTAATTATTACTATTTTTGATTGAGAAAAGGTATTTAAATTTAAGAAAAGAATTATTTATGGCGTAATTTAACTCATTTTGAGAAAAATAAATTATGCTGTAAATGGAATTTTTGGATATGGAAGTTAAGTTGAGAAAAAAATTGTTTTTTAAAAATTTTTACTTGTAGGCCTTTTTACTTAGAGCGGCTCCAATTATAAATTATGACTGGCGCTAAGTTGACCCATTGTACGTGACTACTACAAGCATACACTGTTCACAATGAATAGTAACAATAATATTTTTTTTGCTATTTTTTATAAAAATTTCGTTTTTTATTTATTCTTGAATCCTTTATAATCAATTACCTTAGCGAAAACACGTATTAACTCTGAAGTTAGCCCACGTGATAGCAAAGACAAAACGTTGGACCAAGCGTAGTGGGCTTCACTTCAATTACTTTAGCGAAGACATTTTTAGCGAAGACATTTTTAGCAAAGACATTTTAAACAAAGATCCAAAACTCAAAAATGTTGTGGGCTAACTTCACATCAGAAAATTAGGGACATTTTAAAAAAAGTCGAAGCTTTATAGTAATACTGATTATCACGATCTACTCTCGAAATTACGTTAAAATTATAATGAAATTTCAACAATTCATCTCATGAAGGATGGTTTTCAAATTAGGTTCAATTTTCAAATTATCCTATTCCATTTTGAATGGTCTAGTTACCGAAATTGAAAGCAAAAGAAACCATCGGTCTGTAAACTGATCCTTTCACACCCCTAACGAATACGTTATAGTAATAAGGATTAAGTGCAGCTTTTGATATTTTTCAAAGAACGACGTATAATAATAAGTCTTTTGTGCCTGAACTGCTCATAAACGTATATATTAAGGGGTAAACATTACTGCAAATGTTCCAAAAAAAGAAACTTTTTTTATTTGCTTAACAAAATGTATTCAATTTGAGAAAGTAAAATTTATATCCTGCAGGAAATTTTTCCTTGCAATTTCAGATTTTTTCTTCAAGCACTTCGGAAAAGCTGCCTATAACAAATGATTCTCTGCTGTGAAATTATAATCTAATATTTTAGCTGTTGTTTTCTGAGTCTAATAGACTGAAAAAGATATCTGTCTTTAGACATCGAGAATGGCTATGATAGTGTTGCCAATGTTTAAAAAAATAATTTTTCTCATTAGTGTTTAAAGAGGAGCTTAATAAACCCTCTTTGATGTTATGATTAACGATTTTTGCTTTCATCCAAAAAAAAAAAGAAACAAAAATTTTAAAAATATTTTTTTTTTAAATTCAAAAAATCTTTTTTTTTTAATTCAAAAATTTTTTTTTCTAATTTGCAAAACATTTTCAACTATATACATATTTTTTTTCAGGCGGTTACAGTAGTGTTACTCCTTAAGCAATTTGAAAATGATGGCTATTAAACGGTTCCCTAAATGGATTAAATCTATTCACATAATAGCGAAAAAATTCTAATTTACTTAAGTACAACAGATCGTAGTCTCGGCAAATTGTTAAATAGATTTAACGAGAATGCAGATAGATGTCTTTTTATTTATTTAACATAAAAAAATTATGAAATCGTTGGAGGTGAATTTTTAGCTAAAATTTGAAATAATATATAATCCTTTGTTAGTATGAGTGAGAAATAAATAAATTTTGAAAATTAAAATTTATTAGACAGAGGAAATTTAACTGAAAGTAGACTTTTTGTGTAATTCTATACCGCAACGAGTAGTAATCATTAGTGCTTTTGACAGAATGTGTGGTGGGTAATGACATGGGCATGGGAAGGTGAAAGAATTGCTAGCAGTATGGTTAACAGTAGTTGAGTGCTGACAAAGTTTGTTTGGTTTTCATTCGTTATTAGTGTTCATAGTGAATGTGTATTCTTTTGTTATATGAATATGTATGTTGTTGTAGGTGTTGGCAGTTTGTGGATTTGTTGACAAAAACCAAAATAAGTGAAGAAAAAATTAAAAAAACAAAAAACATAGAGAAAGCAAAAAAGTAAGTGATTTATTGTTGTTTACATGCTGTAAATTTTTTATTGTTCTATAGTACAACTGATGTGTCAGGTGATTAACTAAATTGGATTTTGTTTAAATTAAATAAATCAGACAGGTTTTGTTTTTGTTCTGTAAATGGGTAGCTGAATGAATGCTTTCCACAATTTCGTACACATACATACGTACACATATACATCCTTAACGGAAGTTATATGTTTAAATGTCAGGTGAGCTTAACAAAAAAAAAAAAAAAAAAATTTAAAAATTCTATAAACGGAAATTTAAATAAATAACGAATTGTGGAAAGAGTTGAGCAACTGTAGGGTATAAGTATACGAAGTGTACAAGTCACAAATGCGACCTATTTTCTGTATTTTTAAATAACGATACTGTAAGTCCCTTGTAAGCTTATCAGCGGAAGCGGAGAAATGGATTTTACTTAATGATGTGTCTCGATAAACAACTTTCTACGTAATTTATTTCCTCGATTTATCGATTATATGTTATTATGATGTGAATATGACTCATTCTAAGATAATAATATAACGCTGTTTCTCTTTTAATCGTTTTAAGGAGAAAAGAGCTACCAAAAATAAAAAGAAAAATGAAAAAAAAAAAATAAATAAAAATAAATAAAATTTCGTAATTCTTCTTAAATGTTGGTTCAAATGCAAATTACGTACTTGAAGTTTATGAAAGAGTTTCTGTTTATAAACAAAAAAATTATTTTAAACAATTTACATTGCTTAGCATGCCATAAACAAATATTTAGAACTGTCACGCCCCTCATTAATTAACACAAGACAAAAATTCCTCGTAAATAATTTTCTTTTAAATATATTCAGGAAAAAAATATATACTTTCAAGACGTTGCTCATCACGCATACCATAAAATGCCTTTTTACAAATTCTTTATAAAATAAATTTTTTGAAATAAATTTTTAATGAAAACATTTATTTTAGAAATAAAAACGAAAAGCACCGTAATGGGAAAAGTTGGAAAAAAAAATTTATGAGAAGTAATGAAATTAAAATAATTTTTCGTGACTAATAGAAGTCCTTATGTAAGCGATAAGATCGATGTACCTTTTTATTTTAAGACAAATTATAAAGTTTTCCCAAATAACCATTAAAAAGAAGTTCGAATACTAGAAAAGACATTAAGGAAAAAATTCCTAAAATTAAAAAAGGTATTAAGGAAAAAATAATTCCAAAAATTAGAATAAGGTATTAAGGAAAAAAATTTTAAAACTAAAAAAAGTTATTAAAAAAAAAAAAAATTCTAAAATTAACAAAGACATTAGGAAAGAAATAAAAAATTTAAATTGTTTAACGAACTAAAAATTTATGAACAATTAAAAAAGAAAACAATTCAAACTTACTAAATAAAAAATCAAACAAATAAATTTAAAATAATAATAATAAATAAAATTAAAATAATAATAAAAAGTTGCATAGAACACTTCAAATTAATCGACTGATCAATTCCATTCCGAACCAAACGCGGAACCATTTAAAAAGAAATATTTTTAAAGGACATATTATTCTTTATATCACACTTTTTAAATAAAAATTAATGTTAAATTAGCTAAATGGCCGTTTTGTTTTGGGAAAATCATGAAAAGCTTTTTAAGTTGAAATTAAAAAAAAAAAAAAACATAGAGCGAATATTAATAAAAAATATTTAAAAATATTAAAATTAACGATTAAAAAAAAAATGGAGTTAAAGAAACTCTTTCTCAATAGAAAATTTAATAAGATTTTTATAAAATTATTTTGCCTTTGAAAAAATTTTTAATTATTTTTTTTTTCTTTAAATCAAAAATGCACAAAATGCGTGAGTGAAAAAATTTAACAATTTTTTTGTTTGTTTTTCAAATAAAAAAAATAAATTAATAAATAATTAAAAAAATATTTGTTATAATTTTTGAAAAATTATAAAAAATAAATTAATTTCAAAATATATTAATAAAGATTTTTATTTCAGTTAACATATATGTACATATATATATGTATATATATATATATATATACATACACATACATACGTATAAAGTAAAGGATTAAGAAAATATTAAAAGGAGTAAGAAAAGCTTTATTCGTCCTTAGAGCGAATTTTGGATATCAACCACCTAGGGTTTATAAAATTCCCTTTTCATTGGAATTATTTTTCAAACCTTTATATCACCTGGATGAATATCAATTAATATGATTACGGCACTAACGAAAAATCTTTAAAATATTTAAAGGATTGTTCATCGAAATAGATCAATACTTTTTAGCTTGTTACCTCAAAACTGTATAATGCTTGTGGCTTTGATAATTCCAAATTAAATTAGTGGAGCACAGACAGACAATTCATTAATCGAATTTGAATTTTAATATAATATACATCATCCATAGGTAGGAATTTCTTCCTTTGGTCACCCTTTGGTGGTAGATAGAATGAAAAACTAAATCTTTTTTTTTTTTTAACGCAAACACTCAGCTAAGTTTTATTTATATAGTTGAAGTATGATGTCGGCCGTCTTAATGTGGCAGTCAAATGTTGTTTTATAAGTTAATAAAGTGTTAAAAGGCAGTTAAAGCAGCACTAAACTTCATTTAGATACAATTTTTCTTTAATTCGCATGAATTATGTACAAATTCCTGTTGTTGTAATGCATTGAATGCATTGAATGCATTGAAATGCATAAACATTTATTAGGTTTATTACATAGTACTCGAACTATGGTTAGAGGAACTTTTCTTTCGACTTTTCTTATAGGGCGCATAATCAATAAAATATTATGTTATGTTAGGCTTATACACTCTTACTGCATGGCAAGCTTACAAAAAAAAAAAAAAAAAAAAAAAATTCTCAAAAATATTTTTTTTTGTAAAAAATAATTTTAAATTTCAGATGTAAGCCTTAACGTTGACTATTTGGCTTTCTGGAATTAATTGCTTAGAAGAATGATGGACTAATAAGTTTTTAAAGTAAATTGAAGTTTTTACCCTTTTGGCTTCTCGCCTTCAAGTTGTTTTTTAAGAATCATAATACAGTTTACTTGAAAGATATGGGTAAAGTATAGAAAATTGAATTAAATTTCGGTTTCTTTTTTATGAATACATACATAAATAGTCCAAATTGAAAAATTTTGCAACGATATTGGCTGAATACGGAAAAAAATAACAAAAATATGTCCGCATTGTACTTCGTCTACTAAAATAAGATGATTTTATATTCATTGTTTTGATGAATCTATAGAATATTTACAAGAATTACATAAAGAGAATGATTCTTCAATGTTTAGGTTTAGTTTTTTTTCTTAACTAAAGAACAATGGGAACAATTCTGCAAGAATAACACAGTAAGCTTTCACTTTGCGTGTTTAAATCAATTTGAAAATGTTAACTAATATTAATGCCAATCTAATTAGAAAACGTTAACTAGTTCATGCAAAATTTTTATGAAATAATTTTCAGATCATTTAGATCTAATTTATGAATTCTACAAAAGTAATAAAAAGTCATATATATGTCATTATTAAGTGAGTAAGTTATAAAACAGGGACGACAGACGAAAAAATATTAAGAAAATTTATTTAAAACTTTTGTCTAAATATTAAACATTAAACTCTTCTATGTGTGATACAAAGAAATAATATCCTCCAGATCTTCAATTTCGTATAAAATAGAGATGAATAAATGATAATAAAACTCCTCCAGAGCTCCAATTTCGTATAAAATAGAGATAACTAAATGACAATAAAACTTTGATAAACTTTATACTCAATAAGCTCAATTTGGCAGAGAGTAACCATTTATAGATTGTGAGGTCGAAACTTTTTTTAGATAAATGTTTGTCAACAACTTTTGTTCTATAAATCATTCATTCATTCATTCTGTGTAAAGTCGGATTAATACAAAAACCTTTTAATGCTTTTTTTCTTGTTGCTAAGTAAATTGGGAATAATCTTGTGTACATTTTCCATTTTAGAATTTAGTAAAAAGTATACTTTTCACCTTTAAGAAAAATTAATTTAGAATTTAATAAAATAACGCATACTTTCCATCTTTAAGAAAAATTAATTTAGAATTTAATAAAACAACGCATACTTTTCATCTTTAAGAAAAATTAATTTAGAATTTAATAAAACAGCGCATACTTTTCATATTTAAGAAAAATCACAAGAATTGATTGCATACTTTACGGCGGTTTTAAAACGTTGATTTTCCTACTTATTGAAATAATTGTAAATGAATTCCAATAAAAGTGCTCATGTTTTTATTTTCGTACACACATTACAGCACGTTACGAAAGATATTCAATTCATTAAAGTTATTTATAATAAATTAATAATCTCGAATAGTAAGGCTATTTACATACACGCGTCCATACGCAAATACGTATTATATGCTGTTGTATAATTGAACTCAATATGTCAGAGAGATAAGCTTTAAATTGATATGCGTTGATATGCATAATAATGCAGAAAAGTGAAATAAAAAAAAAAAAAAAAAAACAATTTAACAAAAAAAAGAAAATACGAAAAACTGGAAAATACACATAAACCACGGATATATTTAATTGCATACGTAAAAACAAAACCAACCGCAGAGAGACTGGCTCTCAGCGATATTCATGCTCTCCTTTTATCTCTAGTGATTGAATTATGGAACCTACTAATATATAAACGAGTAAACAGGGAGAAAGGCTTATATTTATTTATAACGAGAATGGGTGGTAATGTTTTAAACAAATTATGGTGAAGATAAAAGGAATCAAGAACAACGACAAAGATAAAAATTGTTTTTATTTTCATTCAATTCAATCCCATCCAGTCAGTCAGTGAATCATTCATTCATTTATCTATTCATTCATTTGTGTTTATTCATATATATATATACATATATACAGGCATACATACATGCTCATGTATATTTACTTGTTTTCACATAGCATGTGTAGGACATTTATTAAATTACACTTGACGACAGCATTACAAAATATCAAATATTGTTGCCGGTGTCGGTGCTATTATTGTGTATTGCTAATGATGAGAACCGGACAATGATCATGACGGTGATTGCTATAATGATTGTACACGACAAACACTATTTAAAGATAGTTTGATGTTATTACTGTAGTTGTTGTAGTTGCTGTTGTTGTTTTTGGTTTCGTCATGATGTTAAAGGGCAACATAATCCAATAAAACAGTGAACGTAAGCGTGCTTGTTTTACAAAACATTTCCCGATAAAAACATGAATTATTTAAAAGTTTAAATATGAGTATTCTAAAATCTACAAATCAAGAAATGCACAAAAACTCTTGTTAAACACAAATATTAATCTCTGGGTGGGTGCACATGCTTTTAGGTGCATTAGTATTAAAAACCTTAATAATAATCGAATATTTATGAAAGTTGAACAGAAATGTTAGTTGGTTGTTGTTGGCTTTCATATAACTGGACATACTGACAAGCCATAACACACAAACACACGTTAAAAGAAGAAGGGAAAGAAGAAATCCGAGGACAAAGAAAAACAGCAACAACAACATTTCTATATATATATATATACATATATATATATATATATATATATATATACATTATATGGTGAATTTAAGTCTGGACGTATGTAAATTAAGTGGAAAAATGTAAAATGCATAAAACACTCATACGCTCACACTCACACGCATAAGTGTAAGCTCAATTCGTATTCTCATATAACTTTGTGAATATAAAGGAAACTGAAACTCTTAACCTCAACCTCAGTAAAATAAAATTTGCAAGTGTGAGTGTACTTGCTATTGCGTGTGTATGCATGCAAATGTAATAAACCATGAAAAAAGCCGAAAAGCTGCCGTAAAGTATGCAATTACCCTTAGCTTCTGTTTCTGTTTCAGTTTGAGTTACAGTTATAGTTCTCCGATGCACGATCTCTATGCACGATGATTAAACTTTAACATATGAGTTTTCATTTATACGCACATATATATGCACAGTAAAAACCGCAAATGAGATAAATTGCTTGGTAAAGATAATGGCCAGATATTTCATATAAGAGTAAAATCGCCTTCTCATACATATATGGCACAATTTGTTTTCATAATTATTTACTGGTCCGGCAAATGCGGGCAGAAACAATTTTTTTTTTTGCCTTCTGCGGTTCAATAAAATACTGTGAAAATTGAAGGGAGAAAAAAAAATGTTTGTTTTCCTACACAAATATTTTTTCTTTTTTATGCATAACCACCACCAGCAGCACATCAATAGAGAAAAATATATTAACAATATGTTGTTGAGGTAACGTTTTTTTTTTTTTTTTTTTTATGTAAATCAATAAAAAAGTAAAGAAAAAGAGAAAATTTTTATAATTTTTTATGTTAACGAATTCTTTTTTTAGTCTTAAAAATCTTTTATTATTTTAAGGCTTAAAAACAGGTTTTATGAGAACACAACATTTTTCGTTATAGTTATAGCTTTTGAGGAACAATGAATCGTAAGAATCATGATAAAAGTATTAGAAGTTTTTATTAGTTTTTTTTTGTTTCATATAATCGCTTTAAAAAAGTATTTTTTTTTTTAAATTTAATAGAAAAATCTTTTTATAATTCATTAAAGAGTTCACAAGTCATTTCATAATCATTAAGAATCAATAAACCATCAAAGAATTCATTGATTCATTGAGAATCAATAAACCAATTCATTACCGAATTAATTTTTACTGAGTTATATTAATGATACCCAATTAATTATTAAGTGATTAAATACTGAAAGAATTGACGCAATGCAGTGAAGCTCATTAAAGCATTGACTACTTTAGAATGACTCTAAATCATTATATATACTGTTATAGAAATTGGAATTAATTATTAAGTGATTAAACAACCAAAGCATTGAAGTATTCCAGTGAAGCTCATTAAAGTATTCACTGCTTAAGAAGATCATTATTTAAAAAATAAGTAAAATGAATAGATGATTGAATGACTTTAAATCATTAAATATACTGTCATAGGAAATCATAAAATTAATAATCAAGCCAAGTATTAGAATCATGAAGAATTTCATCTGTCGAATAAAAAGCACATTTGAAGAATTAAGAAATGAAAGGAAAGGGTTTCTAATCTGACTTTTTAAAAAATAAAATTTTTTTATAAAATATTTATAGTCATCATAAGTTCTAGCGTCCATCTATAAGAACTAAAAAAAAAAAAACGTAAAAACTGCCATTTTGTTATTAATCACAAATCAACTTTTTTCGCTCACAATAAAAAAAAAAATCAAAATTGTTCTCTGGTATTGGCACAATGAGAATAAAACATAATACGATTATATTTTAAAGTTATAAATATAAAAAAGAAGTTTTCAAGAAAAGAATGAAAACAACATTATTCAAAACAGTATAGGAACAGGTGTAGCCCTCCGAAACCATTGTATAATCGATAGAACCATTACGAAATCAAGTTAATTATACACTTTTTATCCAATGCAATATGAATCTTAGTAATAATATGAAAATGAATAATCATTAATGATAGAAAATGAACGAGTAACTCAATTAAACCAATAGGAAAATGAAAATAATAAATAATAAATTAATGAAGTATAAATTATTAAATATTTTATTAAATTTCTATTAACTTAAATTAATGAATAACTAAGCTAATTCATTAATTGATTTAATGTAGAAAATCATTATATTATTAAATTGAGAATATTAGATATTCAATCACTCAATCATATTAATTTTCAATATTTAAAATTTTCGAGTTTTCGAGTTTTCGAAATATAATTTAACTGAAAGTACGACAAAAATTTTGTATTTAAAAATAATTCATTTTTATAAATGGGCTGAAAGGTTTCATAATTGATTAAGCGAAACAATTGAATTATTTTTTACTGCAATTAAATACTTCTAATAATTTAAATTCAATTATAAACAAATTATGTTTTCTTTGAAAGCTTAATGATGTATAACACAATTATATTGAAAATATTGATTTAATGATTTATTGATTTTTTGATACTCGCGACTATTTGGGTTGAAAATGATTTAAATTCAATTGAATTATAAATTCAATTATTTACGGAAATTAATTATTACACATATATTATATATATATAATATATATATGTATGTATATATACCACGTTTTCATATTACGTACGTACGTACCTACTTACATTTGTACATACATACATACGCACGTACGTACGTACGTATATATATATATATATATATATATATATTATATTCAAAATATTTTCTGTTTACGATTCTAATTAAACAATGAAGTTTTTTTCATTGTTCCCTTCTAATTTAATTAACAACATACGTCATTCATTTCAAACTTAATGTTAGGAATATTTAAAGAATTAAATTTTCAAACTTAACTTTTTTATTAATGATATTTTCTACGCCATTCGGAAGCTCTTCTGTTTTGTTTGTATCGTAAGATTAAGGAGAGAAGATTTTTTTTTTTACACTTTGTAAACTGCTTGTTTATAAATGACAACATGAATAAAATATATGTTTGGGTGAAAATTTTCAAAATGCTTCATAACTAACCATTAAACTCAATTCTCATTTATTTGACAATGATTTCTGATCAGATGTCAAGATAAGTTTGCAAATATCTAGTATAATAATTAATTAAAACATTAATAATTCATTATTATATTATGTTAAGTTGTTATGTTGAAGTTGTCTTCATAAATTCTCTAAAATTAGTGCTTGGCTTTCTAGAACAAAAAATGAATGAAATTACTAAGCAACGAAAAATATAAAAAAATGTCAAGTTTATTTATTTATTCATTAGAGCATTGAGAGTCAAATAACCAAATTACGGCAAATTGCAATTAAAAAGAGCCATTTTATGCCTACAAGTCAGTCAGTTAATTATAATTGTTTAATTAGTCGATGTGATAGAATTATGCTTTTGGGGCTTTTTTGAAAACAAAAAGTTTTTTTAATGTTTCCATTATTAATTGTAACGGGCGAAGCATTTCTGCGCTTGTAAAAACATAAAAAATTATATTATTAAATAGATAGATTAATAGACTTCTTAAATTTGTTTTATTGTTTTAAAATAAAGTAATCGTATCCCACATGAACTGATTCGAAACAATTTTTCATTCATCAAAAGAAAAATAATTTTATTATATTTTATTAGTACTACTAAGTACGGACATTATGGAGAAATTCTTTGCTGGATAATATATTGAATATAAGTTTTACTTTACTTTACTGAAAATCCAGATCACTCTCTAGATGCTCTTACAAAAATCCACAGTCAACAAAGAAAAGTGTTGCTTCATTTCGAATATGATAGAAAGAGTAGAATACATACGTATTATGAGTTGCTGTGATATAGTTAAACTGTCAATGGACTGTTACGATCTCGAATGATATCAATAAACATTCTTAACGAAGTAAATGTTTTTTTTAAAAAGCGTAACAGGAATTGCACTCCCATTTAATGCACTGTAAATTATGTTACTCTTCTAAAAACAAAGTTAGTTAGTTGCACTTCACTAAATTGGATTTTTTTCTTTTTGATTTCTTCGTTGCTTATTGAGTTTTGAAATAAGAAAAAATAAAATTTTCTAGTAGGGGTATATTAATTTTTTTATAATAAAATTTATTATTTATGAATTGATTTTGTTTCTAAAATACAATAAACGAAACGATAAACAATTAAATTTACATACATTTTAAATTTATTAACATTTTCATTCATCATTTTCAATTTTTGTTTTCAAAACAAAGCAAAACTGTTTATTGATTTATTTATTGTATTTTAGAAACAACAACAATTCATAAATAATAAATTTACTGAATTATGTAAGCGCCTGCATTCGTCTACACCTTTTTTGCAGTTTTTAACCGTTGATTGTTTAATCCTTAGCCAAAATGACTTGTTTTAAAAACAAAAATTGAAAATCAGGAATGAATAATAATTATAAAAATGTTAAGTTCAACTAATTAAAACAATATTAATAAACGAAGTAATTTTCAATCAATAAAAAAAAAAAAAAAAAATAATATTAATATTTATTCATAATTAAAAATAAGTAAAAACATTCTACTCAACCACGCCCGACTTTTAATATACTCTACATAACTTTGCCTAATATGTAATAATTCTGCACTTACTTTAGTAAGAAAACATGAAAAATTATAAACATATTATCGTGCTGTTTATAAAACGGACCTACGTAATCCAAATTTGCCGCAGTTAATTTTGATGTCAAATTACTATTTGGGGCTCAGTTTCAGTACATAATATTCAAAATTAGACTTTTTCGCCATATAAAGATTTACTTTTCATGGGAATACTTTTATGAGGAGATTTCCAAAAATGAGAGCTACTTGGTCCAAATTCGATTAATTTTCGGACGAATTTTCAGCATGAAATTGTAAAGGTGAAGCTCTTTCATGAGAAGCCTTATATGTGGTGGGATCAACAATATAGACTTACGTAATCAAAATATAGCACAGTTAACATTTATGTCAAATTACTGTTAGCGAGTCATATTTACTATATAAAGGGTTAGGTTTCACGAGAAAATTTATATGGGAGGTGGATCAAAAAAGAGTCCCATCCGGTTCAAATTTTTCGCTATCTATCAGTGTTAGTTACTAGTTAGTTGCTACCGGTTTTTTTTCAAAAATTTCTTTTCATATGAAGACACTTTTCAAATAGAGCAGTGCTTGGGAAGTAGCCTTAAAAATGGTCCGATCAAATCCATTCCATCAATAGCGCCAAGTACCAAATTTTCGTTAAAATTTCTCATAGACAAGGCGGACAGACAGACAGACAGAAAGGTTTAAATCGACTAAGAAAATGATTCAGACTCGACCGGTATGATAAAGATGCCTTAGTTTTATGGGTTTTCTAGATCTAAAATGCACATTTGTTTGAAGATTAACGCACTCAACATTTTCGCAGTGAATAGATATTATCCTTGCACTTACCATAATATTTTGGAAAAAAAGCTTAATTAGGGTCCATTCAGAAATTGCTCTAACATTGGCATAGTAAGAGAGTTAGGTTAGAGTTAGGTTAGTAAGAGAATACCCCCAATTAAATGAAATCTTTCGAATCCGAATGCATCTTCCACCACTATCCAAGGCCATAGCAAATTTGCAAACGCTTATATTTGTTCTAATGTTTACACTCAATTCAATATAATTGCAAACAATGGTTCATCTTTGATCTAGTTGATCCACAAATTATCATCAGACCTAGGCAACAACTTTTTTGAGAAGACATGACTTAAACTTAAACTTTTGAACAGCACTTTCTTGTAAATGAAACTTTTAATCTTGTAAGCTGTTATTTGGAGGAACAATAGCAATTCAGTTGTGATATTTTCAATTCCTGCAAATTTATTATTTGTGGACTAAAGTATTATCTCATCATCAGAATGCCACTAAGAGTCAGTGTTAAGAGGATTTCCTTGAAAAATGTTACATCGTTTTTTTTGTTTAGAAATTTGATGTAAATTTACTTCGAGATGTGTTTCTTTATTAAGGGGAAAATAATTGTACTTAATTGTTTTCAATTAGATGTAAAATGAAATTTGTAGTATTTAAAAAAAAATTAAATTAAAAATTGAAATTAATTGAAATTAAATATAAAGTTTTAGAAGAAAAAAATTGTTAATTAAAAGCCAATTACGTTTATAAATGAAATAATTTAGGATAGAATTTATAATTAATTAATTTATATAACAACTTAACTGCGGTTGCGAACACATATGTAATTATATTTTTTGAAATGAATTCAATAAATTCCGTTATATATAAATTGTCTTTAATAAATAGAATTTGTTTTTTTTTAACGTTAAAATTGTTGCAGTCAGTATTTAATTTGTTGTCGCTTTGCGATATAAACAATCTGTTGCACACAAAATAGATTTAAGAAAAAGTACATTCAGCTTAAACCGAATCTTAAAGCACCTCTTGTCCAGATTATTTCTATATGGAGCAGATATTAAAAGACGAAAACTCCTTATTAGAGATCAGATTTTCTTAACTTTTTAAAACTACATTTGTAGCCTTTTTTTGTAGACATTCTTCTAGCTGTATGAAATTAATCGGACTGACGGACGGAAATTTCACTTTAATTGTAAAATTAAGTAAAATTGTGAAATTAAGTGAGCCAGGTTTAGTAGATGGTGGTGTGTTTTTATCTTTTTGTTACGATCATAAGACAATCACCCTCTATCCAACGTCACCATCAATCATGGAATTTTTGAAAACTTTTTAATCCTGGTTTATTTTTATGCCCATTGCTTGAATATATGCCTTTTGGGAGAATGTCTATGAATATTTTTATTCATAGATTAATTCACTTGTAATTGTTAATATTTGTTTTAAGTGATTTTATAATCACACACATATACACACAACTAAGTTTTCAATAATTTTTACAACACGATTCAGTCGACTAAGGAATGATTGGGTTGATAAGGAGCCTTTCAAAGAATACTACTGGATGTTACCTAAGCTAATGCAAATTCAATATAACTTCTGGATGACGGGTACATAAATTTTATTTATTTTTTCTTTAATGTTGACTTTAAAAACAAATTCATTTGTTTATGTTAATTTCATTTCCGCTATTTTAATTTGATTTAGAATACTTTTTCTATACAATTTTTTTTTTTTTTATTATTCGTTTAATTTGTTCATTTAGTGTAGTTAGTTAGTGGCCTAATTTGTTTATTATTAACTTAAATAATAATTATGTTTTTACATAAATATTTTCCTATAATTTTGTTTTTCCGTTTTAATTAATTTAATAAATTTTATTATTCTTTTTTTTTTTCTTTTTTTAATTTTTTTTTTTTTTAAACTAATTGAATCTCATTATTGTCAGTAGTTTTCACATTTTAACTGTGTTCTGTATATTTAAGTATTTATAATTAATTATATTTATAGCATACAAGAGAGTAAGTTTGAGTGTGTTTGAGTGTGTTTTTGTTTATGATAATCTATTTTAGATTTTTTTGCTTTAAAGTTTTATATTAAATTATTTACCATTATTAAGTTATCAGAGTTTTCTTCTTATTTATTATTATTATTATCAATTAATTAATTAAAGGATGATTCGATAGTAAGTTTAGCTTTTTTTTTCTTTTTTTTTTTTTTTTTGATAAGTTTTCGTTCATAAATAACAAGCAAATTGTTACATATGTACATATAGGAGACCTTTCCATAAGGACGCCTCTTATTCAGTGACTTTTCTCGGAGCTATATATGTAGATTCATTACATTTAATATATTAAAAGCCAGTTAACATTTTCAAAAAGGTTTGCATAGCTTTACTGGACGACAGACATGGTTTGTTTGATTCCTTAAAATAACAGATGGAACGGAGGATAACAATTTTTATTAGAAAATCGTTCTTTGTTATGCAAGTATGACATGCATTTGACTTAAAGGTTACTTTGAAAACCAGTTTAGATATCTTTAGTGTATGGAGCTAACCACCCCCCCAAATTTTACATAAAATCCATTTATATTAAAAAAACATTGATCGTTGAATGCTGTCATTTTCAACGGAGTAGATAAGAGGCATCCTTAACGAAAAACTTTATAGGAAACAAAATGAATTTATGTACAGTATTTTTAAGAACTGGAGAGATAATTGTTACTTAGTTAAAAAAAGGACTCCAAGATATAGTCGTTGCTTAATTTTGAGCTTCAAGACAATCTCAATTTTACTTTGCTTAAGGCAAATTAACTATTTTGTTAATGGCGGGAAATTTAAAATTTGCTGCTAAAACTTTGTTGCAGTTGTCCTGGCTTAAAATTTGAAAAAAAAAAAAAAAAAAATTATAAAAAGATTCTTTAATAAGACTTTATCATATTTATCATCATTGTCATCATCATCATCATCACCGTTGCGTGCTGCTAACACTCATATTCTACTATAAATTTATCACGTGGTTCACTTTGATGATTAGAATGGTGATGATGCAGTTGATGATAATTAACCATTACGCTGGCTGCCGTATTAGGAGAAGAATTATTTGTGGTTGTTGAATTGCCCAATAACTTGGTTAAATTCATTTGAGAATTTGTTGCTGATGATCCCTTTAGCACTCCTGCAGTTGAAATATTTATTTGATTGTGCGCCGATGTCGCTGCTAACGTTGATTGTGCCGACGGTAGTGTTGTGGTGTTGGGATTTGCAACAAATAAAGCTGATACCGCTGTAACCGATGTAGCCGTTGCTGAATTGTTCGTGGAGGTGGTAGAGGAGTTGGAAAGTTTTGATGAATGATTTGAAGAGGATGATGAAGATTGCGCCTTATGGGATACACTATTATACATAGAGCTATCGTGGGTAGCAGGTAATTGAGTTGTTACGCAACCATAATAATTCAAAGAGCTGTACGACGGACCCGAGCTGGGTGTATTCGGTGAACGTTGTTGTTGCTGTTGCGTGTAGTGCTGGTATGTTGTACGTTTTGTTGACATTTTCTGGCTGTTCGAGCAGCCGCTGTTTGAGGATGTTCTCAAACTAATGAAATTATCAAAGTTATCCGATGAAGAAGTATTTGAAGCGTTTGAGGGTCGTCTTATGTGCTCTTGTTGCTGCTGTGTTAAAGCGCTATTGTTAGATAAAGCTTTAAATTGATTTAATTGATTTCTATTTGTTGTACTAACACCACCCGCATATAATTGCTGGTGAGCCAATGATGACGTGGAGGAGGAGGAGTTCGACAATGATGTTTTGTAACTTTTAAAAGAACTTTGTGTTAAACCCACATTACGATAATCTACGAGATTTAATGCCTTATGTTGCATTAATTCATTTTCTGTCAAACTATAATTCTTATTATTCATTAAAGATTTATTGCGATATTTATGGCGGCTCATGGAACTCGGCGATCTTTTTCGTAAATTTTCTTCCCTTCTTCGGGTATGATTGCTTAACGGCCCTAACGAACAATTGTCCATTTCGTAGGCTATTAAGTCTTTGTCATAATATAAAGAACTTTGACAGTCATCGGTCATATAACTACTAGTGGTAGTGGTGGTGGGCGGTGTTATTGATTTTTGATAATGCTCTAAATAGACTTCATAGGGAGACGGTAGCAACTTCTCTTCGATTTCTTCTGCTTGCTGGAGATGTTGATTCAAAGATTGGTAGAAATCTATTGCTGATATTGTGGAATCAGTTTCCAAGTTTCGAGTGTTATACCATGCTCTGTGGGTCGCATCATCAACTTCAAAATCATCGGTGGCATTAATTAAAATTCTTATACTATCGGCAGCAATTTCGTTATCGACGTCATTTCCTTCCTCTAAGCTCAAATGATGATTCGATGGTTCTGGTTGATAGAAAAGATCAGTTTTTGATCCTTCGGAATTACAAGGAGATCTTGAAAGCTCTTCTCGGAAGTCTTTCTCAACCTCGGCCTCGACTCCCCTACTGCTAGCTGTTTTCAAATACAAAGACATTTTCGGATGCTCGTATTTTAAAATATTTTTACCCTTCTCAATGCCCTCATCGTCAGAAATATCAGTCTTTTTTAAGATTAATTCTTTCGCTCCGGCACTAAAAACAGAGGCATAGTCGGAACTGGTCAGAGAATCACTATTTTGCATTGGTAAAGTATTAAGATTTTCATAGTTATGCTTTTGGGTCGTTGTCGAGGTGGTGGCGCTTGAGAAGCTACGCTTATGGTTGTTCGTTAATGACTGTCTTGTTTTTTGGCTCGTTGCACGACTTACGTATTGAGGGTTTGGATCTTCGAAATTCTCATTTAAATATGCTTCGAGGTAGTTGATATTTTTCGATAAATCCAGCTCAGACTTATAACTTTTATATAAAGTTATTCCAGGTTGGCTACGTTGTTGATGTTGTAGTGCCTCCTGATAGGCCAAATTACAGCAATTCTCATAATGCTTGATATGATCTTTATCACTGATAAAACGAAAACTTTCCACCTTGGCCAAGGTCTGAAAGGTACCTGTGTGAGACGACCTATGGCCCAGATGAGAGGTTTCGTGCTTAATCAGGCGACATTTGTCTTTAAATTTTTGGAAGCCCTGCTTGGTTTTGGCTTGTAAACGTGAGAAGTAGGTGTGTTTACTAGCAGCAGTTGAGGGCACCAAAGAATTCACTCTCGTTAAGCCGGGTTGGGTAGACGAAGGGTAGTTTAGTTTAAGTTTTTTCAACTGAGGTCCATTAACACTTCCACTTAAGTGCTGATGTTGTGGTGTACTGGTACTTGCAACAGTACTTGATGATGTTGGTTTATTTAGTTTTCTCAACGATAACTGCTTAAAAACATTACCCGTTGAGCCAGATAGTAATTTTGACTTTCGTCTTAATCTATGGGTTTCGTGATGCAAAGGAAAATCTTGACGTTCGTAATGTTTAATGGGTACACCGTAAATATGGTGGTAGTTGGGCAGTTGATGTTGACTCATAAAGGCTCTTTGTTGAGGCTTACGTATCACTCGGCGGCTAGAATTCGAAGCACTGCGCAGACGTGTATCTACGCGTAATGTCATTTGCGTTTCGTCATCGTGAAATATAGAAAAAGGATTTGTTATAACGGTACTGTTCATATGAAAATCGTTGGGTTTCGTTGTGACACACATAGCGGCTGTTGCTACTGTCATTGCCGGTTCATCTGCTATTTTTCCTCTCTCTTCTATTTCTTCTACTTCTTCTTCTTCCTCCCTTAACCATATATTCATTAAATTCTTATTTTGTGTTAATTTATTTTGTGCTAAAACTATAACATTATTTTTATTGTTGTTTTTTAATTTAACATTTAAACTAGTTTTAAGGTATTTTTTTAAATCCGAATCAGACTTAAATTTACGTAATTGTTTAACATAATTAAAGGACGTTTGCTGGTTGTGGTTTGTGTGATTTTTTTCTCTTAACGATCGAGATTGTTTCCGAAAACGATAGAATGGATTATTAATAGTAAGTTTTTGTATTAATAACCAACTTTCCTCATCAACATAATGTAACGATTGATGATTATTGTCCCTACTAAAAGAAATCATTGAGTTACTGGTAGCAGTAAAAGCAGCAGCAGCAGTGGTAGTATTTTTAATTAAATTATCAATAGATTTAAAAGCACCTGCAGCATTTGACGGTAACTCATCTCGACTATCATCATCTAAGTCAACTAATAAATTTTCATCATGACTAACGGAAGCTTCTAAAGCTTTTTCTAGATTTAAATTTTTACTACTTCTACTACTGTCACTGTTACTGTTATCTGTTATACTGTTAATGCTGCTTTTTTTATTAATACTCGTTATACTTTGGTTGTTGCCTTGTATAAGTTTTTGGTTTTGGTTATCGTTTATTGCGTCTTTACTTTGGTCTATTTTATTATTTGGTTCAGCTCCTAAATCATTTCGATTACTGTCATTTTTATTAGTACCTTCGCCTATAGTTTCGGTTGTCGTTGTTGTCGTAACAGTGTCTGTATTTTCAGTTTTAGTTGTTGTTGTTGTAGCTGTTGTAATTGTATTATTAGTAACAATAAGAGTTGCTGTTGTTGTTGTATCATCTGTTTTACTAATATCGTTATTATTGTTATTATTATTATTGTTGTGATTATTAGTTATTCCCTGCTAGACTCTAGTGGGTGGCTGTAAAATCATTGCAGCCATTCGTACCTTCATTGCTTCGGGAGATCCATGATGTTCATTATGAGCTAAAGCAGCAGCAGCTGCTGCTGCTGTAGTTGCCAATTGCTGTTGATGATGCAATTGCTGAGCTTGAGCTTGAATCTGTTGTTGCTGTTGCTGTTGCTGCTGGTGATGAAAACCCGCCGGTGTAGTATATATCGAGTCACCCTGAGGACCACTAGTGCTATCCGAACGTGATTTAAGATCAGCTTTTTCACTAAACGAAAAGGAAAATTTTTTTACTTTTTCGAATACAAAAACAGAACGACTGATCATGTTAATTAATCATTTTTTTTCATTATCGCTACTTTTTGCTACAAATTTCTAATTCTTTATCAGCCAACAAGTTCTTAGTTATAAAATTACTTTACATTTTTGAGACATTAACTGAAGATAATGGACATTTAATTGAGCTTTAAAAAATCAGATATTAATACTATTTGTGTTCATTATTCGAAAGATATCCCACAAATCAAATTTATATATATTCAGATTATATAAAATAAATAACGATTGGTTTCAAAATTTTAACGTTGTAGCATTCAAATTATTTTGCATTGAAATCCAAATGCATGCTGTAGCATCCGCGAAATTTTAATGCTATAGCATTCACATTATTTTGGATCACATTGCAAATGAATACTATAGCATCCGCGAAATTTTAATGCTATAGCATTCACATTATTTTGGATCACATTGCAAATGAATGCTATAGCATCCCCGAAATTTTAATGCTATAGCATTCACATTATTTTGGATCACATTGCAATTGAATGCTATAGCATCCCCGAAATTTTAATGCTATAGCATTCACATTATTTTGGATCACATTGCAATTGAATACTATAACATTCACGTTCAAGAACGTGTTAAACCCAGTTTCTTGAGCTCAATGTGAAATTAAGTTTGATACTGTTTTCGCAAAACTTTCTGCAATAAATGCTATTTTTTGAGTTGATCTTTGAGTAAACTGCAGGGCTCTTATTAAGTCGTTTTCTTCCAAACCTTCTTACTAGATATAGACTTTGAAAGTACATCATTTTTATCTAGTATTACATAAGGATAAATATTATATTAAAATATTTTTTCTGAAATAGATGAACATCTATTAAAGTAAGAATTTTATCGTTTGTCTATGAGGAATGCCGGACACGATGAGAGCCTGCGATTATGAAATGTATAAAACTTTTTTTTGAAAGAAGGACCTAAACATAAAGTGGATAAGTTTGACAGAAAGATAATGTTGTGAAAAAATCACAAATGAGAGAATGTATATTTAAGTGGACGAGGGTGTTATATGTTATAACATCAAAGGGATCTTAAAAATCTCTCGGCAAAAGTAAAGAAAATTATAAGAAGTTAAAAAGTAATAAATTGTATGACTATCAGCCGATCAAATGTAAAGTATTTAGTTTATCCTCAAAAATTTATATAAAAATCGCATTATGCATATATCATGACCTAATATATAAACAATTTGTAAAAGGAACCTGTTGCTTTACTTTCTCATCCTTTAATATGTTAAAAGAATTTTTATATTTATACGCTTACCTGTCTTTATCGGAAGATTTATAGCCGCTACTACCTATGCATATAAAAAAGAAAGAAAAAGAATTCTTTAGAAAAAAAGAGGAAATAAATTCTAAAACAGTTTTCAAAATATATGTAAATTAGCTTTTGCTATCCCCCACCCATCTCCTGGAAAAACATGACGAATGTTTTAGGAGTTGCTTTTAATATTCTCTCTCTTGTTCGTTCTTATTCTCTCTATGTCTCTCTTGGTATCCTTCACTCTCCTTATCACTCTCTCTCCCTTTCCCACTCTTTTTCTCTTACACTCCCTCTTTCTTTCTCTCTCTCTCTCTCTCTCTCTCTGCCACTGTAGCGCATGTATTCGAACTTTTCAAGGGATTTATGGATGCATACATAACAACAAAGTGTCATGTATTGACATTTCACATGAATTATTAAACGGGGATATTGGATTTTTATTTTTTTTTTTTTACTACAATAATAAGAAAAAAAAAAAAAAAAACCAGAGAAAGTGTATCTATTTCAATTTATTTGTTTTTTTGCTGTTGTAAGGGGGAAACGGGCACTTGAAGGAGAACTTGATGTCTGAGAAAATTAGATTTTGTTATTTCATCTCCGCTGTATGAACTTCCTTTCACTCTGAACTCACGTAGCCATTTGTCTTTTCGGAGTTTTAAGTTAATGCCCAATGTAATCTGACAGTCGTTTGCTTTTTCAGAATTCACGTTCATTTTTTAACATAGATATCTGCGACGGGAGACTTGTTGGTAAATCAACTTTTACTTTTTTTCTTCTACTGCTTTCCGCCTAATTTGTGAAAGCGTTTCCAAGTTGTTGTTCGATTCTCTGCTGTTCGCAAAGCAACTACGAGTTAGTCGAACATTGACATAATGATTGACACTCGTGGTAGATACTTGGTATTGTTGCTCAAAGCAATCTATCGCTCCTTAATCCCTACTCTCCTCTTTGGTAGTCACAGTTGTTGTTGCTTTTATCATTTAATTTCTCTACTCTATCGTTTTATGTTTAATGTAGGTTCGATTTGGGTATGTTTTAGGTGTATGCGTCAGTTTGTATGTCACGTGCTTGTGTATGATGAGTTTTTCTTTCTTTGGACTTGTTTTTGTTGTTTGTTATTTTTTCAAGTAAACAGCGGATGTTATTTGTAATACATGCATTTCCTGTTTCCGTGGCTACACACGCATAAACTCATAGTTTGTTGCTGTTATTCTTGTCGGTTTCTGCTATGCACGTCCTCCGTTTTTTTTTTTTTTTTCGCATAGTGCTGCATATTGCGGTGTCATATCGAAGGAAACTTAAATAGGGATTTGTGTCAAAGTAATTTTCCCTGTAATATTATCAACGTTAGCGACAGCAATCAGCAATATTAGAAAATGTATTATTAAATATGTTTGCAAAGGGAAATTGCTGGTATTTCTATTTAAGTTTCTTGATTAAATTATAAATTTGTGCACATATATGTGTTCAAATGAATTTTTCAATACTGGATGGCTGTATATTGTACATTTCGTAAATTTGGAAACCATATTAATATAAACGTATATATCCAAATTGCAGCAATGTAATAATTGTATAAGTTGTCAAACGCGTGAACAATTTTGGCGTTACAAAGAATAACTCTATTACCTGTAGACTACTACCTATCTACCTACTATTTGCTATCTTTGGCATAAATGTGCGTATTTCAGTCTTTGTTAGACAAATAAATTTTGATTTAGTGTAACTGCGTTTAAGCTGGCTATTGAAAGAGTGAATAATCATTCAGTGTAATACTAAATGCTTCTATAATGCCACCCTCAACTACTGTCAGATATAAGTAACGATAATTAGGAAGAGCAAAAGGCAGCGGATTTTAGCAGTAATTAGTCTAATTAGAAAGTTTTTGGTTCAGCAGCATTTTCTTTCGAATGAAAAAGGAAAAGCATTGTTTTCCACATATGTCAGATTCGACTAATTTGATGTTTCCGGAATCACATATATTACAATGTGAAGCCTGAAGCTAAAGCTGTCACATGCAGTTATCATATTATTATGCTATACGCTAACTTCGAAATCTTTCATAATTTAACTGTAGATTTAAGATTGAATTTTAAATGATGATGAATGTTAAATCAAATATAATATAAATTGATTTTTAGAATTTAATTATTATTAGAATTCGATTAGTAATACCGTAGATCTCAAAGTATCTGCTGCAATGCTGGCAAACTCGAAATGTTTTAGATAGTGTTCCAGCTACAAATAATAATAAGAAATTTAGCTTTCGAGTTCTGAAGGATTTTTACTTCAGAAATTTGAAGAAGTATTTTAAACAATTGTTCAGTTATTTTATTGTTAGTGGTGTTACAATTCTCTACCTATCTTTTTTGTAAAATAATAAAATTCAGACTTTCTTTCCATGCTTTCTGTGAGATCTTCAATATAAAGTAGAGTTCAAAAAATATATATTTAATTATTTGATTATTTAGTTATTTAATTATTTAGTTGTTTAATATTTAGTTATTTAATTATTTAATTCTTTAAGTATTTATTTACTTAATTATTTAAATATTTAGTTATTTAGTTATTCAGTTATTTAATTATTTAGTTATTGAGTTATCGGGTTATTCATTTGTTTAGTTATTTAGTAATTGAGTTATTTAGTTATTTCATTATTGATTTATTTTGGTTAATTATTGGGTTATTGGGTTATTTAGTTATTTATTTATTTAGTTTAGTTATTTCGTACAGTCAGTCATATCTTATTATTGTTATGGACTAATTTTCTTTCTAATAGAAGAATTCAGTTTTCGCGAAAAGGGGAAAAGGGATCCCATCGGAAGCTAAATTTCCTACATACATTTTATAATCCAGAGAACGATCTTTTCGCGATTTTTATCGGCAATTTTGTAAGTTATATCAGAGATGCATTAAAAAAATGTCCGATCCGATGCAAATTTTTTACATTTATTTCATATTTTGATATTTTTTATAAGAGGATTTTTTTCAAATGTTGCATTGTGTGGCAAGTGGTCGTAACCGTGTTCCGATCCAATTAATTTTCGTTCTTCTGTAAGTTAAATATAAAAATACATAGATAAACATCAAACATATGGACAGTCTTCTTAAGTACTTCTGAGTGTTTTATGCATTAGGACAAATCTATTATAACTTATTGTGGGTGGGTATGCGTTCATAGAGTTTAAATATGTAAGAGAACAATACCATCTTTAAGAGGATACCTTTATTCCTCACTCAACTTACACTTATGTTGATCAATAATAGAAGCGAAATGCAAAATGAAATTAACTCTATATAGTTGTAAAGTATTATTTTCATTATAATTTTCAAACATCAATCTATTCTATACTCAATAATCACGTGTATAGCGATCCTTCGTATTAAATGAAATCGTTTGCATATTTCAGATATATTTCTTTCGCATAAAGCTAAACAAGTTCGTTTTTTTTTCGAAATCTACCTCTAGATTTCATTTTTAACCCTTTTATAAATTAAATAATAAAAAACACATTAAAAAGGTTTCTTGTGGTTTTCCAGCCATAAAATATTTTACATGTAAGTAGTAAGCTTTTTCACAATTCATTACTCTTTCGCTTACTTTATTAAATGTATGTAACGCTATAATAACAAAAAACAAGGAAAAAAATTATATTCGGTATGGGCCGAAACTTTTAATACCCAACCATTTTATATAAGCTGTATGGGATTACAAAATGATTCTTTTCCTCATTTCATCTATTGAAACTATATAATCACACTTTTTGTAAAATGTAACAGGAGATGATTGTGTCGATTAAAAACTCAGTATAACTTACATATGTTTTTCAAAGATTTTTAGAACATTTTTGGTATCTCTTAAATAATAGGATCATTTCTACAATACACAATACAATATAAGGAAAGAAGAGAAATATAATCATATTTTTAGAACAGTTCTCAAAGACTCATGATCTGATCATGATCAATAGTCATAAGAAAATATCTGAAAATGTTTTAGATGAAGTTTTGAAATCATTTTGAAGATGAATTTTATGGTTGGAAGAACGTCTATTAGACAGGCAGGCATGGTCAAAGAGATTTCGCTATTCAAGACTATCATAGATATATATATATTTAAATTGTTTACGTCACAAGAAATACGATAAATCTAACATAACTTATATAGTTGAAATGAAAATCATTTTGGTTTGAATTAATGAAATTATATTCACAAAAAATGAAACAGGAAACGGATCTTCGGAGTAAGCCAGGGAGAGAAGTCAGGCTAAGGATGTGTAAAAGAAAAAATATAAAAACTGAAGTAATGCTGCGAGTTTCTTTTGTTATGCTCAGGGAATGTGGTACATCGACTGAGTTAATGGTCAGTTATAATGGCCAAAAGAAAAAGCATCTGAATTAATGAATCGAGTAACTTTTTATTTTTTTTTTTTTTTGTTTTGCGCGAAACTAAAGAGTGAAAAAAATAGACATTGTTAACTTGACAGGAAAAATAAAAAAACCGCGATGTCTGCCGGTTTTATTATATTTATCTGGAGGCAATTTGTTAGTTGGCTCTACTTGTTACTTTTTTTTTTGTGTTTTGTTTTTTGTTTCATTTATATTTTATTTATACATTTTAATTATTTCTGGGGGTTCGCGTTCAAGCACGAAGAGAAAAATAAACTATAATAAATACATATTTTGATTACAGATTAACTTAAGAGTTACCTCAGTTTATTTCTCCATCGCGTTTATGAGTGAAACATTAAATAACAACGCATTCTGTGTGCTAGAATATTATAAAATTATTGCTAACCGGTACTAGAAGACGCTACAGATTCTCTAAAATCTTATATAAATTTATTAAGTCGCACTATAATAAATTCATGGTCCTTAACCTTTCAAAGGCAATTGCTAATGCAAGTCCACTTTTATCAAGTGATTACTGACATCCTTATGCCCCTAAAGTAAAGCGTAAAGGGAAATCTATCGTAAAGGGTAAAGGGTAAAGTGATTAACAAAATTACACCGAGAAGTCCAGTAACAAAGCATTGACAGCCATAATAGGATAAGAGGGAGCGGTAGTAATTTTTGAAACAATTATAAAAAACTCATCTTGTATAAAAGAAATCAGTGTAGCATATAGATGGCAAGCAACCGGGCAATCAAGATATAAGTTTCTTTAAATAATTGCAAGTACTTGAAAAAATATCCAAAATAAACTCCACGCTATTCGCAACCTAGTGATACAGATCATGTCCAAAGAAGAATACTTAAGGAGTAAGAAAATTATATATTCGGTTGCACCGAATCTTTTATGTCCATCACCTGCCCATTAACTGCCGTCTTAAAGAATGTAAAAAAAACTACATTTTGATAGATGGGCGTGGTAGATCTTTTTTCTAAGTTTATGGAATACCATGGAAATTTTTATTGTGTAATCTATGAGTAGTTAGCAAAACACGCAACAGAAACCTGAAGTGTCTGTAGTTTATTTTATGCTGTAGGCGTGGCTTGTTACCGATTTGGCTCATTGGCATTTCAAGTTCCATCCAGATACCTTAATTTTTGCTTAATGTTCCAAATATTTTTCCAAAAATCTTAAACTTCAATATTCTATTATGTCGAGTGGTCGTGATCGATCAGTTCCATTCTTGTATCAATACTGGAAGATTCTTAGTTCAATAAATCTGGAAATTTCTATGTATCTATCTGATATGGTTTATGAGTAATAGATGAGTAAAAAACTTAACTTTTTGTTTTATTTAAAAGCGAAGGGGATGTGTTGTCAGTTTACGTTATACTGATCGATTTGGTCCATTTTCAATAGCAACCTACCTGCGTGCAAGAACTTCCCAGGCTTCTGCTATATTTGACCCATTTTTTTGCGGCCAGGAGAATGTTTAGTATAGACATTACACATTAAAGCTAGACACACAGATGGACATGCTTAAATCGACTTTAAATGCGATGCTTTGTGAGTTTTCCGAAGTTTCCTTTTGGGTGTTGCAAACAAATTTAATATATCCCCACTCTTCGGTGGTGGGTAGGTATAAAAATTGTTTTGACTAATGGATTCAGAAAATTCCTTGAAAAGGCTTTCAAATCTCCCATCTCAATCTCCTATTCATTTGCAATAAGTCATTTGGTAATGAAAATAAATTATATGGACGCTTGCATTAAACAATCCATATGCTAATCACCCCGTGGCTACTGATACTGTTATTGTTCATTTTTTTTTTTATTGGTTTGTTTTCGTTAGCCGTTCTTTATTGTTTAATGGTTAATGAATATAAATTTTTCTGGTACTTTCTGTTTTTGTTGTTTCTCATTTGTTTTGTTTTTACTTTTTAGGAGAAAAAAGAAAAAATTTACATTAATTTTATACAAAATAGGAATTCAATGAAATTTATGAACAGAATAATTGAACCATTTCGTTTGCATATAATTTAAGGCAACCTATGAATATTTATTAACTTGTTATGAATTCATAATTTATGATGTATCGCAGGAATGAATTTTAAATGAAACAAAGGGATACAAAAAATGTCATAAATTTGTAAATTTTACATTTTGATTGATTAATAATTATTATTATGGAGGAGGTTTGATATAAAAATAGTAGCGAAAGATTAATGTGAAAACGTGTTATACTGAGCTTAGGACAAATTTCGAAGTACTATTAAAGAATATGCGATCATTAAATGAAAATATCATGAAGTCTACAACTAATTCATATAATGAATGAAATGTTTAATAATTCATATAATCATTATCTGCAATATACTTCGGGGCAACACATCTGAATTCTACATGACTTGTGGTGCGGGACATATTAAGTTTGTAACGTCCACAAGAACTTAAGATAAATCCAATTTTTTACTTCTTACAATTGGAATCATTATTTAAATCGATGTAAACCTATTTTTTTTGTCTGTCCCTCTGTCTGTTTGGTGTCTGCCCTGCACACCACCAAAAACCATAAAATTACTCGTCTAAGAAATTTCTCACTTAACATATCAAAGCGAAGCATGTTGTTTGCCTTGTGTTGAAACAACATGTCCTCAACATTCATATCTTCAATTATGTGACTTTAGCAATCAGAATATTGTACGCGATATGTAAT
The DNA here is from genome assembly GCA_000671755.1 of Glossina brevipalpis. Lineage (NCBI taxonomy): Eukaryota > Metazoa > Arthropoda > Insecta > Diptera > Glossinidae > Glossina > Glossina brevipalpis. The sequence continues at coordinate 3,070,422 of KK351018.1, forward strand.
GAATAAATTTCATTAACCTCACAATCAATATTTTCGATCGAGCGTACGTTTTAATGGATATGTTGTGTGCCTTAATAAAATTGTTAACAGAATCAGTTTCTTTAAATTTCTTCATAGTTTCGCCTACAGTGCACTCAGATGGACGATTATGTTGATCATAATCACCTTTATAACGCACGAAACATACCTACTATAGAATCAAAATTTTTGTGTAGTAAGTTTTTATTATTTGAAAATATTTAATAGTTGTCAAGCAACGCATATTGTAAAATGGCAAGCAATTCATTAAAGACATGAAACCTTAGATGCCAGTTTTGCTTAATAAATGTTACTGAGATGCGTTTGTTAAATCCGGACCATGAAATGTATGAACTTAGACATAATAACATAAGAAGCGAAAATACTCTTGAAGTACTACTGTGCGCTTAACTGCTATTAATTGTTTACGTCTTAAAAATTCATAGTTTTAATTATTCTTGTGTGTGTCAGGCACTTAAGTTCGGTTAAATTAAATACATGACCCATATACGCATACACTACACTTTTTAAAACAATTACAACACCTTATTGAAATTGCTACTACAAGATATAATAATATATCGCGAATAGAGAGCACATGCATGCTTAACAATTACATGCGTCTTGTTAAATGTTTTACTTCTCTTTCATTCCCCTTTATCTTTTAACTGATATAGAGTAAATCAACTTTCATTGAAAATATCTTTTAAAGAGACATTCAAGGCATAATTACGATTCTGATGAGCTTCTTGAAATGCGGCCAACTTATTATATTTTGTCGGAAAAGAAAATTATTTCCACATATGTGAAAAGGTAAAAAACAAAAAAAAAGCTCGTCAACGAAATTCAACCTAAAGAAATATTTACCTTTTTAATATTTACACAGGTATGCATAATGTAATGTGTAATGTGTATATAAAAGGGAATCGCGTTGTAAATATAAACATTTTAATTAACGGATTATATCCGTTTCTCTTTCAACTTCCTCCTTTTACCGCATTTATATCAATATTATTTTGAGAAAAAAAGCAAAAACAAAAAGTTTCTGATTCTTACCTTTAAAGCAGCACTTTTTTACACGTAACGCGTATATACAAAGACATATTAATATAAATATGGCCGCCAAACAACCGCCGGCTATGCCCAACAAATAACTCATTTCCAGAGGTTCTGCAATAATGGTAACGGCAACGGCAACGACAACGGCAACGACAACGGCAACGACAACAGGAATAGCATCAGATATAGCATCAGCGTAAAAAAAATGTTTACACAATTTGCGGTATGCGAGTGCATATCAAAAAGATATTCTCCAGGTATTGTTGTTAGTTGTGTGCATAAAAAGGGTAGAAAAAGATAAAAAAAAAAAAAAAGATAAAAAACAAAAAGGAGAAAACCTCATGTTAAGATAAGATAAATAAATTTTATTATTTGAACACATTAAGTTTCAGCACTAATATGCGCAAATGATTATTTTTTCACTGCATATACACGTAAGATGAAAGCAAAAAAAAAAAAAAAAAATTAAAAATTGAAAATTGTTTTTTAAATTAAATAAATACAACAAAATAAAAAATTAATTAAAAATTTAGCGGCATGCTGTTAAAATAAAAAAAATTTATGTGAGAATTATAAGTAGAAAAACAAAAATATAAATAAATAAATAAATAAATACATTCAATATAAATAAAATAAATTAAGTAAATATTTGAACGATTTCAACGATTCAATTTCAAACATTGATCAACTACTAGAAGAGAAAAATTTAATATGACATCAAACTTGTGTATGATTTTTGATGAATGAATTCCATCCCGTTGCCTTCTTTAACGGTCTATTTATTTATTCAAAATAATTCCTAAAGCAACCAGCTTTTGTTTATAAATATATTCTAATAGTGATAACGAAAATGAATTAAAATAATTTCTAAGGCAGTAAAGAATGGCTTTTACTATTTTAGCATATTTAAATGATAGTTAAGCAATTCATATTATAAAATGGCAAATATTACACTAAAGACATGATGCCTTAGATGACAGTTTCATTTTATAAATGCTACAGAGATCAGTTTGTCAAATCCGGACCATGAAATGGATGACATTACAAATAATAACATAAAGTGCAAAAGCACTTTCGAAATACTAATGTGCTTAGCTGCTGACAATATGCTGCTGACTTTGCTTGGAACTAATTAAGTTGTATTCCTTATATAAAATTATCAGTTTGATTTTAAGTAAAATGGCCGACTTTTGGAAATTATTCAAATCGAAATAAATTCATATCTCTTTTTGCTTTTGTCCATTTTATTTCAAGTTGAAGTTGATGAACTAAGACATCGTATATCGTTTTGTTAAAGTTGAAATTGAAATACCGCAACATAGTGCGATATTGTCTATCATCAAAAAAATTAATCCTTATTTTTCTATTAATTTGAAATTGAAATACATATGGTTTTGGTTTTTTCTCCTTTCGTCTTCTTTTATCATTAATTTAGGACATTTCATGTAATTTCATTTTGCAGCATCTGCTTTCGACTGAATAGGATTTTAATTAAACATTTGCATAATTAATTGTTTATTTAATTATCATAAACAAATTTGCCATCAATTTTAATTAAAGCTAATATTTTATCTGGAGGTCATTTAAAAGCAATAATAGTAATAATATAAAAGCAACAACAACAATGAAAGCATAAGCAAAAGCAACAGCAACAACAACAATTGTAACAGTGAAAGCAAGAACAACGACGTTGTTACATGTTTAACATATAAAAAAAAAAAAGAAAAAAAAGTGTAATGACCATTATAAACTAATTATCAATGCAATGGAGGGTAAAAACAAATCATACTCATTCCCTTGCTACGCGATTCTCATTTCTCATCCATTTCGTCTATAATAAAAGTTTTCTAGTATTTTTTTCTTTTTTTCCTTTCAATGCGAAATTTTACTAATTATTTATGTAAACTACGTGGGTTTGTTTATAAGCTTTCCCCTGCTTGCAGTCAATGCTTTGCACATATATACGGATAATTAAATATATATAAATATATATATATATATGTATATATGTATGTATACTCGGCATCTCCATGGTAAAATTTGTAGTTCTCTCATCATGAGTGTCACACAGCATATATAAAGTTGCTAAAGGTGAAGTTTTTAAGCTACTTGCATATTACAACAAGTACGAAAGCTTCTGAAAGGAATAATTGAGAATATGTAGAAGGGTACGCCACTCTCTCTTTGTATAATTCCAACATTTAAGTTACTTAAGTTCGATTAAATCAGTTCTCTCAGATTAAATACCTACAAAGGGCAAGAGGAATAGCTTCGGAAGTAAAACAAAGGAAAAATTGATTAAAAGTATTTAAACAAACAAAAAAAAAAAAAAAAAAAAAAAAAAAAAGCGTAATAATAGCAACGGATTTTATTTAGTGAAAAACGTATATAGTAAGTAAAAAGGCCAATTAATATACATAGAAAGTTTTAAAAATGAACCTTATGCTGCATAGGTTTTAGGTGTAATTAGAGACAACAAATGCCGAATAACAGAAGAAATAATGAATAATAAGCAGAAAATTATAAATAAGAAGTAACGAGAAACACTTAATGTTATTATATATATTTTTACTTATGTTTTAAAAGAGGAACGAAAGTTCATATAAGCCCGCGTGAGTTTAAAGAATTTTACATCGAGTGTTAAGAATTGGAAAGGCCTCAGATTAACTATACATGAATCTAAACAGTTCTATGTACAGAGTTTTTTATGACTTGCGAAGGCTTCTGCTTACTTCTGCAAGATTTTAAGAAACTCTACACACAGTGTTAGGAATTGCAAACGCCTCTGCTTACCTTCACATATGTTTAAGGAGTTCTACATATGGTGTTAGGGCTTACGAAGACCTCTCCTTACATCCATATGAGTCTAAGGAGTTCTACGTACAGTATTAAGACTTAGGAAAGTCTCTGCTGACCTTCACATGAGTTTAAAGAATTCTACGTATAGTATGCCAAGAATTGGAAACGCCTCTGCTTACCTCCATATGATGTTAAGGAGTTCTACGTACAGTGTTAAGGCTTGGGGAAGCCTCTGCTTATTCTACAGTATTAAGAATTCCGTTATAAGCTATCAGTGATTTTTCCTCTTGTTGAGAAGAATTCAAAGCTTAACAAAGTTTTAAAGTTATTGATTTATGGACCATTTAATTACAGAGAACGAAAAGAGTGCCTTAACTATATTTGATGGTAACGGACAATAAGAGTTTGGAACGTGAAGTGAAAAGAATATTGACGGTAAATGTTCGACATTTTTTTTATTGTTTACAGTACTTTATATAGTGCACCTATAGTCCCTCTACAGTCCGTATGTAGTCCACGTACAGACCGTATTATATAGTCCGTATATAGTCCACATATAGTCCGTATTATATAGTTCTCGTATAGTCCGCATATAGTTCGTGTACAGTCCGTGTATAGTCCACATATAGTTCGTATTATATAGTCCGTATAAAGTCCGCATATAGTCCTTATTATACGACGCGTATATAGACTTCATGTATTCAGTATTATATAGTGCGTATATAGTCCACATACACTCCGTATATAGTCCGTATTATAAAGTCCGTATATAGTCGGCGTATAGTTCGTGTATAGTCCGTATATAGAGTGTATACAGTCCGCATATAGTCGGTGTACAGTCCGTATATAGTCCACATATAGTCCATATTATATAGTCTGCATTAGTCCGCATATAGTCCGTACAAAGTCCACATATAATCCGTACTCTATATAGTCCGTATTTCTGTGCCAAATTTGTGTTCACAAAAGATCGATAAGATGGAAATTCTACTTATTGTGAATTTGAGATTCCAAACAAAGCGTTCGAACGGCCGGCGAAACAATCGAGTTTTTGAAATTGAAACTTCAATTTCTTGGATTTTACGTAAAAGAGAAAAGGTTTCTCGAATTTACTTTTTTTTAGTGAACTCAATTTTACGTGAGGATTTTTTAATTAATGAAAAATTTTATAAAGAAACAGTTTCAAAAAAGTTTGAAGAATTGTGCGCCTCAATATGGATTTATTTTTGTTACTCTGCTCCAAAAATTGTATTTGATTGCAAGCGTTTAACAATCAAATCAAATATGTTTTTAATTTTTAAACTTAAATCTATAGTCACCAGTTGCAGTTCAAATTATAACATATGCTAGCTAAAGTGCTACCGATGCAAGTACTCAAAATGGTTGAACATGAATGACAACAACTATAACCACTTCAAACCGTTCGTGCTTTTAAATTAAAACAAAATGTAATATAAATAGGTTACGACTTTTACTTGTACTTCATGTAATTTTAGTGTAGTAGGTCGGCGGTAAATAACAAAGAAACAAAAAAAGAAGAAGAAAATTCTCATGCAATTTAATGTGAAATTTAACGCAAGTGCTAAGTGCAACTCTGGTGTTGTGACTGCTGAAAACAAACCGAAAACATTGAAAATTTTGTTTGGTTTAAAAAAAAGAAGAAGAGTTTACATAATATTTACATTTAGTGATATTTATGTTACACGATGCATACATACGTACATACACACATTACACACATATGATATGAAAAGAATGATTTGATTTTGTCTGCACCTGAAAACGTACCCTCGACGTTCAATTGTATGGCGTGACGATCGGCGCCGCGTTCATTTTCCACAACCAGATAATAGGGACGAGCATCGTGTTCGTTGGTATGATGTATATGCAATGTGGATAGATAACAATCCTCGCGTGCATCTTGTAACAAATCATCGGCACGAAAACGGTCTACATATGATTGGTTGGCGAGGGAACAAGTGTAACGTAACGTACAAGTTTTGTTTTATGAAAAAAAGTTGTGTTGAGTTAGCGTTTGGATGCCATCAACGATTATATATCAGCGTTGGCATATACATATATATGTACATATATATGTACACATATATACATATATGTGTAGATATATGTATGTGGTTTGCAACAATTGAAATTCACCAAGCAATTCATTAATTCGCCCAAATTAGAGTCATCCACAATGGACACAGGCGAGCGTGTTCGTATATAATATTGAGCGTTGGCATCATCATCATCATCATCATCATCATCACCAACATCATCATCATCATCATCATCATCATCATTATTGATTTGGCCGACATTTGTTTTTGTTCAGCAAACACAAATAATTTGGTTTAAAAGCATTATTAGTTTCGTTGTTGTTGTTATTGGCATTTTATAAATTTTATACGCGAAACGTGCATATTTTCGTTGGTCACATACATGTGAGATGGAAAAAATAACGAAAAAAAAAAAAAAGAATTCCTCCGTTAATTAGCAGAAAATGCAAATTGTTTTTAGTCGCAGATTGCATTATTGCATGATTTAATATGTATCAACAGCAACCAATACATGTGTGAGTAATGCATAATGCATTCATTAACATTTTATGCAGGTTAGGCCGCCACAAAACACGGTGTTTGGTTTATATTGAAATAGTTTCATATGTGATTTTATATTTATGGTTTTGGGCAATCATTTCGCCCACCATTTTATTTACGCACATATATGCATATACATATATATGTATACATATATTTGTTTAAATCATTTTCGGTAACCACCCCCGTCCGTTTATGATGATGTTCAATAATGACGCCAAATGACGCCACATCGATATGTGTATATATATGGTTTTCATAAATTTTAATTATGGGATTTTCGGTAGTAAATGAATTTTTGAATATTGTTTGATTATTGTATTTGAATAGTAGGTAGCGTGTGCGCCAGAATAAAATACACATATAGAAAAAGAAACAAGAATTGAGAACTGGATTAGTACACAAAATCAAAAGGTAACAAAAGGAAGGCGTTCGCTTTAAGACACAAAGCCTCTTGTAGGTTATTCAAATAAACGACAGACAAAGTTATTAACTAAAATTTTACAGTTTTTTTCAAAATATTTTCAATAATTTGATTGCTATGAAAGCATATGTAATTCAATTATGTCTACTTTTATATTTGATCTGTGATCTTAATTTGCTCTATTTGATGAAATTTTCTGTCCTCCTTATAGTGTCCCCCGATCTATGGTTGTAGTTTGTATAATAACTGGAAAAGATATATTGATTTTAAGGGGTAACACACACCGATATAACAACCTAAAAGAAAAGCGTATTTTTTTGCAGTTTTATATGAAACGGAATTAAAGGTAATAGAATTATAATATTCAAGCGTATCGTCATTAAACGTATGTTTAAGTATAAAAAAATAAAATTATTTTGGAAAGTTTCGAACAAAATGGAAACAACCGCAGATGGCTCAAATTGGAAGTTAAAGAAAAAAAATCACTTAATCACTATTAGGTTGGCGGCTAAGTTAAGTCGTATTTTAAATAAAATGTTCTAATCCAAGACATTTAACGTGTTCCTCAGCATTGGCATAGTGGATACCGAGTTCCTTTGCAATTGTGTTTTGATAGTTAGATATGGATAACGAATGTCATTATCGAAATTGGACACCCCAGCCCAGAAGGAGATAAAAATCTCCCCGGAAATGGAATTTGGCAAACCATCTTTGACAACTTCCCAATCTGTCAGATAACGTCTTAAATGCACTTTATCCATTGCCAACTTATTCAATCTGTACTTCGAAACTAACGGATAAGGGGGATTGCAAGTAATCATGCTTTACCCTAAGATAGGTATGCTAAATAATAATATCCGACAGGACCAAAACTACCTGATCGTCTTGACCTGACAGGTAAAATTACCTGCAAGTACTAAAATGCGACGAAACTTTCCCGTCAACCTACTGAATTCTTATAAATAATAGTGTACCATCGTATGATTTTTTAAAATATTTCTTATTGTATGAGGGGGAACTACTTTCAACGAAATATTTTAATTTTCGTCCAAAAAAAGGGCAACCTTCTATATGTACTACTAAAGAACCTTTAAAGAGAAAGTCGGAATAAAAACGAAGTAGAAGAAGAAGAGGGAAAAATATGGGAATTGGAATTTATACTGCTTGCCATTTTCAAAAATGGCGTTTCGAATACATGTTTTTCTATTACAAAGAATCTTTTATTTTTTTCTCCACTAGCTCCTGTAAACCCAGAACCGTACAAATGTCCTTACAAGGTTAAATATTCTCCCGTGTTCTCATTCTTCGAAAATTATGCCCCGAATATGCTTGAAAGGTTTCAACTCGTTCTCAGTCTTATTTCGATTCCAGGATTGGCGCTTTAAGTTATTAGAGACGTTGGAAAACATCAGCTAAGACTTCCATAATTTCCCAGCAGAGATTCATTTGGCATAAGCAGTCTTGTCGGAGCATTTGATGAGAAGTAAGAATTGTTTTCTCGCATACTCTAAAAGGTTTGAAATATCTATTAAGTTAATAAAAAATAAAAATATTACTCATCAAAAATTTACAATTGCGTTACCCCTTAAGCCTAACAATGAATGCCTAGCTTCGAGAAAGCCGCTTAAGATTGCATTGTGTCGGTGTTCCTAGACGGATAAAATCTTAAATTGATATCTGCTCTGTGGTGGGGTTTATTAATTCAAAAAATTTAAATTTTTTTAGTTGAGTTAGTTATTTTCGTTATTGTGAAAGCAATTGCGAACGGTGCACCATTTTTAAACTTGATCAGCTGAGATATCAGCAGACATAATTAAATAGATTTGAAATCTTACACTATTTTAGAGTGAATATGCTTTATGAGCATTCTTCAGAATGAGTGTATAAGTGGAACAATAAAAGTGTTCATCCATGTTAAGGAAAAATAAAATTTGAGTTTCATGACATTTACGTACCTGTTGCAGAACCCGCATCCAAACGCAACGAACCCCATTCCCAAGCTACTCGCTGTGGCCTGGGGTCAGCACATACTATAAGAGTTAGAGTAGCGGCATCACCACGTTTCGTAAGTACTGTATGCATCGAATGATGTAAACGTAGTATTTGTGGAGCACCTGAAAGTGAAAAGAACTCTGTTTAGGATACAGCAAAAATTCATATTCACGTTCTTTATAATCATTCCTTTTATATATCAGTAATTATTTTGTAGTCTTGTGATTTTTTAAAGCAATAAAAAGTGTTAAAAAGTTACATCTTATACAAGAAGGTTTGATTTAAATGTAACGATTTCCAGGTGAAGCACTGTGTATGCATTTTATCTTGCTAGTAAGTAATTTAAAGTTTGGGATGATGATGAAAGTTTGAACGTTCTGAACGTAAAAAAAAAAACACTTCCGCTTGAAATTTGTGGAACACAACGTCATTCAAATATCCTCCACAGCATCGGATCCTTTTGAGATAATTGTCGATGACTTGTCTACACATAACAGCAACAGTTTGACCATAACTTGACGCGTTTTCCTTTGCGAAACGTCGGAGATTTGAGTTTTGTTCGCATACACTAGTTTGTTCTTTAAGTAATTTCTAAAAGAATATCCAATTCCAAAACAGAATCTGTTGTGTGGCTTGTGTCACCGCCCTCTTGAAATTCCATATTTTTAACATTTGCATCATCAACTTAATGCCGAAAAAATAAGTAATCATGTGAGTGTGGCAAATGAACTACTGTACGCGCCGTGTAATTGATAAATTGACATCTTCTTCAATACTCTCACTAACAGCTCCGATCTTTTCGGTCGAGCAAGGGATTTCATGTTATGTTGCGGGCCTTAACAAAGTTGTTAACAAATCTACGATCAATTTTACCTATAGTGCGCTCAGATGGACCATTATGTCGGCTGCTTACAATCTGCTTGTAATGCACAAAATGTTTCTATTAAAAATCAAAATTGTTGTAAGAATTTTTTACTATTTTTCTACATTTAGTAATTGTTAAGAGTTCCATTTTGCAGAATGGCATATATTACACTAAAGGCATGATGCATTCGATAATAATTTTGTTTCACGTATGGTATTCGAACAAAGTTCCGAAATCGGAACCATAAAATGGACGACTTTATATATTCGTTTTAATGAATTTTGTTTTATCCGGATATCGCTGCATTGACTATCATATAGTCTAACAATTTATCACAAGTTTGACAGATTGTGGTAATCTAATGTCAATTTATTGCAAATTTTTTGTTTTTCTCTATTTTCTACACTTCTACTGCTATTGCTATTTTATCGTTATTTTATTGTTGTTCTGTTACTTTACTACTACTGATGCTAATTTCGTTCTATTTTGTTGTTGTTATTTTATTGATATCGTATTGATGTTCTAATATGATAGTATTTTACTGCTATTCTCTTATTGTTGTTTTGCTACTTTATTGCTTTTTGTTTTTATGCTGTAGCATATTACTGCGAGAGTATTCTATTCTTATGCTATTAGAGTGATATTTTTATCTTTTTCTGTCTATGCTATGCTTTAGTGCCTAACTTTGAAACTACTCTCAATTTATACTACGACTGATACTCTGCCTATTCATTGGAACTCTCCTATATCTCAATCAAATTAATTTTCCACATCAAAATTTCTCGTATAAAACAAATTTATATTAAAAAAAAATGAAGAAAAAATTAACAAAAAAAAAAATTTTCTTTTTCCCTCTAACTGAACTTTATATTTTACTATATTATCTTATATTTTAAAGTTTCTTTACGTGCTATATAGCCATATGTAAAAATGTGTTATCATTACGTGTTTTCATTCATTCTCTTTGTCTTGTATAACACGTATCGTGTTGTATCTGTTTCACTACGTTGGTACATTATGTCCATTAGTTTCATAACCTCAAAATAGCCATTGCTTTGGTTTTTACATAACTTTGCCGTTCGTAACACTCGTACTGACCTGATTTTCCGATTTTTCCAGCTTATTTTTTTTTCTTTTCTTTTTTACTGTTTTTTTTTTGCGCTACCGTTGCTGCCCGTTTGAAAACACAAAAAAAAAAACTGATTTTTTTTGATTTGACCGAAAGGCTATTGAGCGTGCGAGTAAGTTTCATCTGGTCTGTACAATATGTAAGCGTCTCTTTGTGATTGTGTATGTATGTATGTATGTATGTATGTATGTATGTATTACTTACCCACAACTTGCAACGACACTGGTTCCGATATGGCCACACGTTCCTGACCATTAATGTAATTTGTAGCACGGCACTCGTATTCACCTTGATAGTCATAAGTAACATTGTCGATGACCAAACGGGGCTCATGGCCACGTTCTACATATTTCGAACCATGTGAAATCCTGAAAATAAAAATGGATAAAAAGAGATAAAAACAACAAGAACAACAAACGCACATAAAAAGTTTGCCGTATTACTTGTCGTTGCCGTCGTTATTGTAGCGTATTCTAAAGAGAAAGTGTTACGTAAAACATAAAAGTTTTGCAGCCGGATTTTAAAATATATGCACATAAAAAAAAACTATCACCAAAAATAATATCATAAAGAATAAAAAAAAAAAAAAAATAAATAAACTTTACTAGCGGGTATTGCTTTGATGTAGGGAAAGAAAAATTGTAGTGTGCACTCCCCTTCCTATATGTGAACGCTTTAAATTGTAGCCAAATGCAGAAAGAGAAAGAGTGAAGGGGAAGGGAGAGACAAGGACACCGAAAGTGGAATGAATTTACAGTTCATTAAGTCACTTAGAGAGTATTTTCGTTTTATTTTAATATTCGCTATTCAGCAGCTATGCTAGCGTGGTCTAAAATTTATGACAGCATCAAAAGAATCTAATTTTTATTAGCCAAGTCTTTTCATTCACTTGTCATACATATATGAAGAAGCGTTTCTTTAATACCATAAATAAAAGTTATAAATAACTTTTAAGAGGTAACACCACTGTTATAACTCAGCCTTAAAAGAAGCGTATCCTTGACAAATTTTTTGCAATAAAAGCAATGGTAACAGAATAATAATATTTGGGGAGGTTGTTAGGCGCATGATGATTAAAGTGCTACAATACAAAATTATTTTGAGGAATAGAAAAAAATAGCAAACACGGGAGTTAGTCTAGCGAAACATCTTTAATTTAAGGAGCTCTGTGGCATGCCTGGTAAATGGCTGAAATCTGAATCTAAAAAAAAAATAAGAAAAATCACATCACTGCATGCATGCCTTTCGGTGTTGAAGTACAGGAAGGGAATAATAAAAATATTGATTTTTGTGCGTATAATTTTTGACCCCAAAAAAAAAAGAGAAATGAAAATTGCAATACATTCGCCCACCAGGTCATTAAATGCCCTACATGACTTTGCATAACAACAATCATTCATTTACTTTCGTGAGAAATCACGAAAAACTAGAAATATATATTAGCTCAAAAAATGGATCTAACTGATCCAAATTTGGTACATTTTGTTTTTAAGTCAAATTACTATTAAGGATTTTTTCTCATCACAAAATATTAAAAATTGGGCTTTTCTGCCATATAAAGACTTACTTTTCATGAGAAAAGTTATATGAAGTCATTTTTAAAAAAATAGACCTACGTAGTCCAAATTCGGTACAGTTGATTTTTATATTGAGTTACTCTTATGGACCAAGTTTCATCATGAAATATTAAAGATCGAACTCTTCTGTCATACAAAAAGTCTTACTTTCCATGAGAACCCTGGTATGAGATGAGGTCTACAAAATAGACCTACGTCGTTATGGTATGTATAATATATTGTATTAAATTGCTACTAGGGAACCATTTCCATCATAACATAATAAAAATTAGAACTTTTTACCTATTATGTAAAAGTTAGTTAGGTTATACGGGAGGTAATTAAAAAAAAAATGGTCCTATTCGACACAAATTTTTTATATTTCCAAATTGCATGTGAAATGGCACGTTATATGGGGTTTGGTTACAAAAATAGCCTGATCGAATACAGTAACTTTTGTTCTTGAGCCATAGACAGATGAACAGATGGGCATGCCTTGGGGGATTTCAAATTTGATATGGATTAAAAATCTACACATTTTTACAAAAAAATCAAATTTGGTGGGCGTGTTCGTAGTTGGATATTTTTATTTCTGTACAGATATTACTCGACAACCAGCGCAATATACTTAGATAGCTTTATGAGTCTATCTGTTGTTGTTTATCAATAACGAGCAAAAAGCTTAATTTTTTTGCTTTAGAAAATAGAGGTTATCTAACTTTACGTTACAGCATAGGCGTCTTCTTTGAGTGGTTTGGACCCTTCTTTATACCAACCTGCAAGAACTTTCAATATTTTTATGAAATTTGAAGACGATATCTTCATTTTTGCGACCAGGACAGACGTTACACAGACAGACAGACGCAAAGATGGACATCCTTATATCGATTTTAAATTTGATGCTGATCAAGTGTATATACACTTTATGGTGTTTTATGGAGCTTCGTTCCAATTGTTGCAGAGAAGATGACAAAATTATTACCCTTCCATTCTTCGGAGGATGATAAGTATGAAAAAACCAAAAGTTTCATTATTTTCGAATTGAATTTTTTTTTCTTTTACTTTTAAAAGAAATTTTTCAAGTTTACCTCTTAATCATTATATAGAGACGTATCTTTTATGCCAGAAATATTGCATACTATTAGTTCTTATCATTTAATCATGTTATAGACTAAAAGACAGCATACTTACAGGCTGTTTTTCTTATTTAAACATTTAAATATTTTACTGCATACAATGTTTGACGCAAAGTTTTCTTAAAGCAGATCAGAATTGTCATTTCGTCATTGAGCTCGTTTTTCTTTAAGGAAACGACTTTAAATAATTCTTTGTATATTAAGTGCATACTTCTATTATGATAACTGGTACACTTCAGTTGCTATCACAAATTTTTTAATTTCTGATCACGTTTGTTAAGGAATGTCAAGTGGAAGAAAGTAAGAATGTAACAAGTAAAGTCATTTTTCTTTTTTTCTTTTGCTTCTTCCTTTGTAAAAAATGATGTACATTGCTACACTACATACATTCAACAACGAAACCATATATGATACGGTACGTACATGCGTATGCATTCACCCTTATAATATTTTATAATGAACGTGTTGAAGTTGAAAATATTGTTTTCGTTTACCTATTATTTGGATAGAAAAGAAGCTTGGAAATGAAGAAGAAAATGGGAAAGAGATAATAAAGAATCGTAACCTATTTTGAAATAATGCTGGATGCTCTCCGTTATCCTTTTTACTTCAACATTCAACACATTATTATATAAGCCATGCAATGCATTGCATTTCTACTTATCTATATATATATATATATGCAGATGCAGATATATGTGTTTGCAAATGTATGTATTTGCATGTATTTCTTTTTAGTGCGCAATGTGTTGAAAAGTAGATTTACTTTATTACACATATATATAAACAGTTCGAATAACACCAACACAAGCGTGCTGTAAATTTTCACATAATCATAAAGAAACAGAAAAAAAAAAAAAAAAAAAACTAAAACAGTAGAAAGAAAATTAATGCATGTGTGTTATGCATTAGTGAAGCTCAGTCATGTTGTACGTAGATGACAATTTCATATACTATTTTACCATTTGTTAAGAAGACCTAACCATTGTGAAGTGAACTTTTCCCTTTTTCCCTTTCCTTTTTATTTCTTTAGCCTTGTAATGTTTGTAATATGAAGGTACTTTGAGAGGAATTCTGATACCAATTTTAATACGCTTAACTATTTAATGATTGACTGTTGTTTTACCGTCATTCTACTGTTATATTGAAATTTATAACTTATCGCAGACACCTTGCTCTTTTTTTCATATCCTTCCCCTGATGCTCACCCATTTTCTTTTCAATTTTTATTGTTGTTCTTCTTAATGTGACGTAAGTAACTTTTTAACTTTCTCTTGAAAAGATATTTCATGCACTACTACTGTTTTTTCATAATAATGTATATGTAAGGTTTTTATTTATTTTACGGTTGATTGCAACGAACTGACAGTGTGGCATTGTTGCGATTACAGATATTCTCTCCAGGAAACTCGCCGATGGTCATTAGGTGTAAATTCCGTTATTCTACTTAGACAGACATTGACAATATGAAAAAAAAGTTCAATTCCCAGAATTCTTTCCCCTTCGTGAACGAATACTGAACAGTGAGACCAAGAGGTCAAGCTGTCGCGCATTAATCTAATGTGCTTTCTACTTACCGCGAGAAAAAAAAAACATGTTCCTTTCATTCGACTTTCATGTACATCCAAATTTTCTTTTAATCATCAAATTGAAGATATTTGATTTGTTTTAAGTGATTCCGAAGTTTCTCAAGGATGTTTTTAAGGCGAACTTCCTTAAATATTACTGTACACTATAATCACTTTTAGTTGAATTTGGAGAATATTTTTTGATAGTTGATCATTAAAAACGACTTATTCTTTGATAATTACTTTTTTTTTTATCACGAAATGCAAACTTTTTTATGTAGAAATTACGTGCAGTTTGAAAGACATTCGGTTGTAGTTCCTAAAACAGAACGATTTCATAAAAGCGATGGTTGGTTGTACAAATGCATGTCAACAAATTTTGATACATACGCTATCATGCTATATCCTTTTCAATCTTTGCAATTTTTTTTAGATTATTTCCATGGGATTGAGAAGTGGAAATGGTATACGTTGACTCAAATTTCTTTACAAGATGTTCGCTTATAGGGGCAACTATATCAATAGTACTAATATATTTTTGTCCAATTTGTCAATGTTTTATCTCTGGTACCGACAGGTAGTTTTCTCAATCTTCCTACATCCTACACAAATTGCAATGAGTTGATGCAGATGTATGTAAACTTAAAGATAAACTTAAGATAGACCCATTTATATCGATCGATTCGGAATCATATTCTGAATCGATATAAACCTATCTGTCTGCCTCTCTGCCTGATATCGGTTCATTTATTTTTATGTCCATTCTATAGTTCACACACAACTTTTGAGATATTTATTTATTTATTTTTATTAATTTGACGATATTTTGATGTGATTTGGATCAACAACGCGCCCTTTTATGATCACTTCTAATATCAAAATGTATTTTAAAAAAGTTTTATGAGAAAAATATGAAACTTTCAAAATATCTTGACAAAAATCATTAAGTACTAGAGTTCGAAATACCAAATAATGTGAAAAATTTGGATTAGATGAGTCCATTTTTTGAATATCCTTTCTGCGCCAAATAAGCCTTTTCAATGAAAAAAAAAGGTCCAATTTTAATATTTTCTAATGAGAATCGGTCTATAGCAATAACTTGACATGATATGTAACTATGTCACATTTGGACAGCGTAATTCTGTTTTTTTGGAAAATTCAGCCTTTTGTAAGGCACACAAAACAATCGAACTTTTATCAATTTAAGGTGGAAATTGATGAAGAATAATAAGATCTTTAACAGAAAACTTCATTTGCTAAGTTTATGAGGATGTATGTGGCACCCTTTTGTTATACCGTCGCACCTTCTATTGTCCGTCTGTTCATCTGATGTTTGTCTACGTTTTTTCCCAATATCGCATAAATATTATAATATTTCTTGACAAAATAAATGTGGAAAATTTGAAGGAGCACAGATTTTGCATTAAATCCCAAAAAAGCTTTTATATGGCAACAAGGTCGAATTTTTAAACTTTTATGATAGAGGTTAATTCGAAATAGCGATTTGGCATATAAATTTGTGGCGCTACGTTTAAACTACATAGGTCTCTGTTTGGAGTCCTTTCCCATATAAGAAAATCTTGAAAAATAAGACTTCCTATGGTAACACGGTTTAATATTGAGTATTTTGTGACGATAATGGCTAAAGCATAACAAGTTTTCGACAAAAAAAAAATGAAGATATGGCCTGGTTCAGGTTTTGTGGTCCCTCCCATATATGAGAGTCTTTTTTTTTTTTGGTATTTTAGACGGAATATAGACGAATTGTTGTACTAGGCGAAATGCTGCGGTGTATTTAATGGTCGCCCTTGTCTAACTATGATATTTCTATTAATTTTCTTATAGAGTTGTGGGATCACATGTCACCATATTTGTTTGGTGAGTCATGACAATCAGTTATGGATTTGAAGTTCTTTACATTACCTTCTTTACAAATTCTTTTTGAGAGTTGACATCTGCCTTCTTATACGGATTAAATTTCATATAATTAACATTCAGAAACTGCTTGTTTATACAACAACAAAATGAAACAACATGAAAAGACATGATAGCCGACGGTGGTTATTAACTCATATATAGCGTCTTTTTTGTCGTTATTATCATTACCATTATTATCATCATCATCATCCTCATCCTCATTCTCATTCTCATCATTGTCCTCATTTTCTTCTTCTTAACATAAAATGTCTTGTTGTCAATCGTTTGCCATTTTCTCAAGTAACGTGTAAGAGCAAACAGATGAATACACATACATATATACAAAATGAATGTCGATGAATATTTGTACAACTTGGGTTTTTTTTTTTTTTTTGTTATGTTTGGTTAAATAACCGCACCGACAGCAACGACAACAACGCCAATGTAATGCCAAAAGTAACTTGAAAAAGCTGAAGGAAAAAGTTGAAGGGTTGGCTTAGGGTGTTAAACGGTGCATTATAATTCCGTCAGCATATGTGTGTGGTTATATATTGACTTAATGAAGTACGTGTTTATCAAGAAATTAAAGATCATTTGGAGGAAAGTTTCTGTATAGTTGTGTAAGTCCGTAAAAAAAACACTGAAATTAACGCTTTCATGCGCTGGATTCTTGAAGATTAAAAAGACGGACCATAATACATAGATATGAAGAAGAAGTGAAACCTTAAACTTACCGTTGCAGCCATTTATAAGCAGGCATAGGGTTACCGTCTGACACGCATTCAAAAGCCGCCGGACTAAATAATGGCGCAGTAGTTAGACGATCAGGACCCGCAGATAATATTTTTGGTGGATCTGCAGAAAAAGAAATTAAAATATTTTTCAAATTACGATTCGGCGGAATCTTTAAAACACACAAACACACAGTCAGTCATAAACAATCATTCTTTCATACTCATTCACACTCTAATACTACAACTGTAAAACTATGTCACCTCAATCAAAACTTACATTTCACATCTAATTGCACAGAAAGTTGTTCTGAGGTACCCACAGAATTTTGTGCTTGACAGGTATACAAACCAGCATCACGTCTACCAACCGGGCGTAACTGCAATGTTTCCTGAGCCAGATGAATAATGAAGTAAAGGGCGATAAAAAAAAAAAAATAAAAAAAAGGGAAGAAGAAATATTAGACGACGTGTTTAAGTTTTTCTTTGGCAAAGCTTCAAAAATTTTTGTTTGGATAAAAGAAGCGCTTACTTTTTGCTCGTTTTCTTTTTTGTTCGTTTTTTATACATTTTCTTTTAAAAATGTTTAACAAACAACATTTCCTCTAAAACTACTACGACTACTACTACTTGTTACCTGCAGACTTGCAATTTCAGATCGTCCTGCACGCCGCCATACAATACTAGCTGCTGGATTGGCGTCCGCTACACAGCGTAAAACTAGTGCGTCTTTATCCTCTTCCAAGTCGATTTCCGGTGAGCCAATTAGACGTATTGTTGGTGCATCTAAAGAGAAAAAAAAAAAAAAAAAAAAACGTAGGGTAGAAAGCGCAAAAAACAGAAAGCAAAAAAACAAAAAAAAAAAAAAAACAGTAGAGACAAGAAAAACAATAAATGAACGAATGACTGAATGAATGCATTTTACAGGAAAATTGTCGGTAATCTAATTGATTTAGTATGCAAGAATCTCCGCCAGGACCATAGCAGAGCATCATCATACAACAGTTTGAAAAATTTAAAGAGCGAAAGAGAAAAGTAAAGTTGAAGGCGACGACTGACAGGCATCTGTAGCGGATTTAAAATTTGAGTTGATGCCAAATTTAATTTTGGCTTAAGTTGGCCTCCTTCGAGAATTGCATACACATGTATACATATATGGATGTGTGTGTATGTGTGTGTGTGTGTGTGTGTGTATAAATCGTACATGGCTTTTAACTAGCTTTTGAATACTAACAATTCCCAGTTTATGTTTTGCGTTTTTTGCTTTGTCTTAAGGCAGATAGCAGCAAGCTTGCTATCTACTTTTTTAAGCGTAAGTAAGGCAGACTATGTATCCATGTGCGTGTACAAAGTGTAAACTGATTTTCGTGCTCAAAGAAGGAAATTTAATTTGGATAGACTGGATGTAAATTTAATGAAGTTTTTTTTTTTTTTTTTGTAAATTTTTTTCTTTTTTTGTTGCCTTCTTCTCTTCTCAAACCATTATTTTATTTATATAAATTTCTTTACATACGTACGTATATAAGGAGGAAATAGTAGAGCAGTGAAAAGTTTTTATGCCACACGACAAGCAGGATATTAAGTAAAAAAGTATTGGATTTTATATAGAGCACATACAATATTTTATTAAAATATAAACACACACACACACACACGTACAATGAATTTTCTTTCTCTTTTTGTTAAGCTAATGAGTAATCGATACAACGTTATTTAGTGTTATGGCTGCAATAAAGAAATTAACTGCAATAGTGAGCTAATAAATGTGTTTTAAAAGTAAAGGTAAGAAAAATTTCAACTTTCTATATCAACAAGCTATCACAAAAGCTTAAAAAAAGATGATAATTATTGCCTTATAAGAGAAATACCTTTAGAAAGGCTTGCAGTTTAATATGGAGCCGTGAAAGTTCAATAAGAGTGAAAAAATGATGTTACCTTGCCTTACCTTTTTTTGCGAGATTTGTAAAGGAATAGAAGGGGGTGGGAATGAATTTTTGTTTCAAAATCGTTTGTTTCAAAAATCACATTGTTTTCGATTAAAATCTTCAATATTCCAGAAATCGTTAAAAAGCTTAAAAAAAGGTCAACTGTTCGGAATGCAGTCATGGTGTGATTTAATACGAGAATGTTACGAGTTTCATTTCTTGTAATATGATAACTAATCTAACGCGGTGTTAAGCACCCTTAAAAAAAGAATTTTTAACAAATTTTTTTTTTTTTTGAAAGGAAGTAGATTATTTAGGATACGATTAAGTATTACAAAATTTTTTTTCTTTTTTATTTAATGGAACGTCTGTGGCAAGTCGTGTAACTGGCTCAATTCTGAAAAATTACTTAACCTTTACGTCTACAGTCAGAGAGGTATGTGGGAGACTTTAAATCTTTACTTATTTTATGTAATTGGAGAGTATTTGAATAAAAATATTCTCGAATAAATTAATTTTTTTCAAAACTCTTTCTATTTATCCTAAATATGTTATTTCGAAGTTAAAAAAGTAAGAAATTTATATTCAGCTGTGATCAAATCTTTTATACCCATCATCTCTATCTTGAAGAAAAGAAGGAAACTACATATTAATTTTAATTGGTGGGCTTGGCAGAAGTTTTCATGAACCCCTGACGGATGATGGTATATTCATTTCGTCATTTTGTTTGCAAGACCCAGAATGAAGCTTCAGAGACCCCAGCTTCAAATTTGGAAGCGACTTAAGCATGTCCGTCTGTCCGTCTAAGTTATATCTACGGTAAAAATTCTCAGGTTGGTATTGAAAATGAGCTAAATCGGCTAAAGGACAGACTTTGTTGCAGCCGACCTTCTAAAAGTAAGAAAAGTAAATTTGATTTTTCGAAATTATGTTGTCATCGCAGCTGAACGTATATTCAAAATTCCAGCATAATTGAACAGAAATTTTCTAAACGCGCGAACAAAAAATTTCCCAAATGACCCGTCCGCACGTCCGTCCATATAACAAATTTCCTAAGGGCAGCTGCCTTTTGGAATATAGAGCAATTTCATTTTTGGACATTGTGTTGTCATGGTAGATGAAGTTGTATGCAAAAATTTAGCATGACTGGGTGAATAGAAGCGACTCAAAATCGACAGGAAGTTTTCCAAACGATACGCAGTGGGGGCAGCAGCTCTTTTGAATATTTGAGGAAATTTTCTTCGGGAACACTGTGTTGTCATTATAGCTGAAGGTGTGTGCAATATTTTGAACTGATTGGATGCATAGAAGTGTTCTCAACAAAAAATTCCGTTTAAAGGAAACGTCTTGGAATGCATTTGTATATGTTTCACAAAATAACTTGGAATATATTTCTTCTTGTTCTGCTCAAATGCTCGCTTTATACCTTTTTACGTACTTTTGTTTATTTTGTTTATTTGTTTGCAAAGTAACGCATAAACGAAACCGTAAGAAATTCATTTAAATTTTATTACTTTTGAATGTTTGAGCTGAACGAACACAAGTTTCAAAATTGAAATGAAACTAAAAGATTTGATGCATTAAACGGTTCAAATAACACGATCGTGTCTATATAAGGAAAATTTGATTAACTATTTTTTATTGTCGACTCCATATCCCAACTAATATAATAGAAAATATGCAAATCGCTTCATTATACTTAAACTAAAATTTATCAAATAATTGACAGCAACAAAAAAAAGTAATTAAAAAAAAAATCAAAAATCACAAAAATCTTCTATTTAATCGAATAAAATGATTTCAATTCTTGTTACTTTTCTAGTGTTTGTAACAACTTTTACGGAAAGTAAAGCGATACCAACGTCGTCTAACTGTAAATATTTCTGATACTCGAATTACTCGAAAACATGTAATTTTGTGTTCGTGAAGACACACAATTTCACACAATTTATCTTTAGAAATATATTTCATTTCAAATTTCAAAAATTTGTGTAATAAAAATCTTTTTTTTTCTCAAAAGGGTGTGGACAACAGTGCACACTGAATCCTCACTCACCATACACGATCGAGAAAGGATAACGTCCAGATAATGGTACGTACTTTTGCTAATTTCATTTTATGAAATATGTACTTTTGCAATAAAAATATTTAGACCCATGTACGTGGCCGGGACCTGAAGATGCAAATTATCACTTAAAATGGCACAATGGCGAATTTATTCGTTGTTGTAAGTAAAGCTTTCGCCTTCATTTAATTAATTATGTTCCAAATAACTTATATCTTTCACAATTTATAGATGGTGCTTTTTATCTACAAATTTATCTTATAATTCCAGTAAGTAAGTGTTCACACAAATTCGATTATATTACAAAAGATTTGTTATTTATTTATGCTTTTATTTCATTCCAAAATATATTTATTTTATCTACCGATATATATGTGCAACACTCGGATGTGAGCAAGCAATAACTTATAATAGAGACGGCTTTCGTATTAACTATCCCGACAGTGTGCCTTATACGAAAGGTAAACGTTTGCGTTAATTGTAATTGTAATACAAACAACTTACATCTCCAACAAATCTAGATCAATGTTATGTTAAAGGCACTGGATGAAGATATTTTATTTATCAGCATGGCGAGGTCCCAAAGAATACGTATTCACACTAATTGCGTTTTATTGTCAAAAAAAAAAAACTTATATTTCTTAATAAATACAGATTTGCGAACTGAGGTATACCAACCACCCAACCACTATAGGAAGATTGGAAGGTATGTATTTACGTTAATTGCGTTATAAATGAAAAAACTAATGTCTTCTAATAAGTACAGAACTAATTGAGCGTGAAAATGTTAGAACAAAGTCTAGCACTATCGATCGATGCAGCTGTGGGTATGTAATCACATTAGTTGCGCTTTACACTAAAAAAACTGTGTGTCTTCTGATATATGTAGACATCGTGTTACCGCGGGAGGAAACAACAATTTTTGAAATACTTTCGAGCATAATCGAGATCACAAGGTACACTAATGAATCGCTTTTGTGTACGTATTCAAAACTGTTTGATTGTCGATGAAGACAAGCACTAATTAAATTTTTATTTTTCTCTTTTCATGACAAAACTATGGATAGCCATCAATACAGACGCCTATCGTGATTATCGTCTACCACCGGCGTATTACACACACACCTGTTCCTATGCCGAGGTCTAATGCTAAAGTTATGAATATCTATCTTCAAGAATAAAACTAAATGCTGAGATATATAAGTTAATATAAAATAATTAATTAAATAAATAAACAGTTTTTTTCTTAAAATTGAAATAAAAGTGCAACGAGTTACATAATTTTATGACCGTTTTTAAGACGCATTTAGAATGAAAATATAGGAAAATTTATATCTATTATAAATCTCGTCGTTTATTTCATTCAAATCTAAAAATTGATAGAAACGCGATCGCTTACGTTCTAGTTTTTTGCTTTACATTGTTCAGGAATACAACAAGATAGATGCGTTTATTGCTTTCTTTCCTCATCAGTTCTTATTATAGTGACGGACATGATCAAAGAAATGAAGAGCGACAGTACGGAGAAACCAATTGAAAAGCGTTTATGATAAATTCAAGTAATTTGGTGTAAAAATCATACTTTCGAGCTACAAAGCCATATAATGTAGACACTGGGGCGCGGCAGACACACACAAAAGTGCAATCGCCTGTCACTTTCTGGCAATTCTGCGCATCTAAATTTGCTGAAATTTGCTGCACACACCTTCAACTATAATGACAATACAATGTTCTAAAATTAAATTTACTCTATATTTCAGAGGGCAGCTCTCATCGGCATCATTTTTCGAGTCTTAGTCTGTACAATTTTTGCTTTTGATCTTGTTAAAGATAAAATTTCAAAATTAAGTGTCAACTTTAATATAAAATTTATTTTAAAAGTTTTATTTCATTTTGTAAACAGATTTTTATAGATTTAGAAATAAATAAATAAAGTAAAACAAATAAAAATAATAATAATTTTAAAATGTCTTACGTCTTTCAATACGCACTTCAATTTTCAATTTTTGCTATTTTACATATGAAGTGACACGACCTTGTGAAGAATGCGGTCAACAATCTTCTTAAGAGCGCTACTCTGTCGCAAATTTTTTTTTTTTTTTATGAATTTATAAAATAAATTTCAAAAAGATTTCAATAATTTCACGAACTTTTCATAAATAAATTCAAAAATAGGATCGAAAAGGTAGCATCGTTACCCTATGACAAGTCTTGTGTAATAATTAAAGCAAATAAGAAGATTTTAGGAAAAAGTTTATGCCTAATGCTGTACGATTTTTCTGAGTTTTCATCATCTCCATTTAACAATGGAATGTCTGTCTGTAAGCGCAGTAAAAAATCTTCGTCAATCAAGATGTACGTTAACTGCATTGTACCATTAGGCAACGTGCGATTAAGTCTTCAGGACAGTAAACCTTCACATTAAACTAGAGATATCTACACTACGATAACTGCCAACATTATAAGGATATTGAAGACTTGATCACTTAAAATGCAAATTATGTTTAAATTCACTTTAAGTGATGAAAACTTTCAATTTTGACTGTCAAGAAATCTTTCGAACCGGACAGAATGTAAGGATTTGCTTGTAGAAAGAATATCTCGAAAATTGCGAAGTTGAATACAAAAACGAATGGCTTTCAAAATCATAATTTTACTAACAATGTATTTCATAAAGATAAGAAACAAATTTGGGCGACAAATATGTATGATAATAAATGCATAAAAGCGAGTTCATATCCAACGACGACTCCATTGAAATTGCAAAAAGAAAGCAAAAAAAAAAAAAATTATTTGCAAAATGCCTTTATAGTGTAACGGTTTTGTTGTCTTCATACTTACATTTTATATCCAATCTTGCTTCAACTGGTACCGATTTGGCTGTATACGATTCATGAAATGCTAAACAACGTAATATATCACCATGACGTTCACGCATAGCTGTCAATTGTACCACAGATGTAGCTGACCAAGTACGTGGATTATCTGGTTCAGTAATATTTGTTTGAACATGAATTGGTTCAATTTCTTGGTCGCCTAAGCAAAATAGAGAGAGAGAGAGAAAAAGAAAAAGGGATAAATATAAATGTAAAAAAGGAGAAAAGCATGTCCTTTTCAAATAAAGACACACTTACAAAGTTTATATAGAAAAGAAATAAGTTTTTTATTATAAATACTTACCGAGAAACCATTTAAGTGTAGCCGGTGGATTACCATAGTGCGAAACACACTTTACCGTAGCTAACGAGCCAGAATCTACAGTGATATTATGCCCAGGTGGTACATGAGTGCCTTCATACTCTAAACGAGGACGTTGAGGAGCCACTGCAAGTGAATTAGGAAACAACAACAACAACAGTAAGAAAGAATACGATGAAAAATAATAATAAAACTCATTATAGTTCATAGTTAATAGGTTACCGTTAATGTTTAACGATTAAAGTGAATCGTACTAACGGATTACTAAGAAGAGTGAAATTTTGGAGCAAAAAAAAACAATAAAATAATTAATGCTGAAAATTTTTATCATCAAAGACTTCTTATAAATAATACATCGAATCGAGTTCCCATGTGTGGGATGCGCCCAAAAAACAGACATACGTTCCACTACGTGTCATAGTCATTCAGGGAAACTGGATAAGAATTTTCGGAATTTCTAGGATCTCTAGGTTTTCTAGGTTTTCTAGTTATTAATATTAAAAGCTTAGGGATCAAAAACTAAAGTAGAGAAGTTCGTAAAGGTAACACATCTTGAAACTCTGATATTATCTATGATTTTTCTTCCAACTTTCCTTCTCTATGAGCAGAGTGATGGTTGCTAAGTTTTCCGTTCAAAGTGGGACAGAAGAAAAAATATAAGCACAATTACAAGTGAACACGATACAGCCATTATTTAAATAAACTTTAAGTTTCAAGAAATTAGACCTAATAATAAACAATCAATGCTGGAAATACCAATTGAAAAGAGTCTTCTTTCCAATAGAACCAAAATATTTTAGTTTCTTCGCTTACAAGCAAAGTATACGCATATCTATGCTTGGACTACTGGAAAGGATACGACTCACTGAAGGCAATGGCGGCGGCATTAGCTACACAGAAGAAGAATTTTCTTTTATGGAAATAATTGTAATTTATCTCGATCTGATTTCGGTCAATGACTAAGTTGTTAAGCGAATAAATATCTGTGCATACCAGCCTCAGATTTTTGAATGCATAATTAACTCAAAAGGAAGGAAGCAAGAAGATCATAGAAGTAATACGAATTACAATTCTGAAAATTTTCCTGATGATAACAATAGAAGTGTATGGAAACTTTTGAAATGATAAAGGCATAACTAAACTAACAGCTAAGTGACATTAGAGGTGGTCGCTCTACAATAAGATAAAAACATACAATACAACCTTGATTTTATTATTATTCTTTTGCCTAATGTTTATGGTATAAGTTGTCGAGAAAAAGAGGCCTACTTTTCGGCTGTAAAGAAATCACTGTCTACGCACAGCTTAGAGCGAACAGTTTTTTAAGATTTTCCTCGAAAATTCTTTTTGATTTAATACGTTTGGGATCAAATTTCATTCCGATCGTATTGCTAAGAAACTCACTAACTGGTAAAATACGATTGCAATAAATTTGGCAAAATCTATAAAAGAAGAAATTATTTTGAATGTTTTACCTGTCGCAATCTTAAAAAGGCACATTTGCAGCTGTCAATGAAAGCAAAGATTGACAAAGAATTCGTGCGAAATTTAACAGGTAATGAGATTAATGATAAGCGGACGATTTCGCTTAAGAGAAGTCAGTCTAAAGGAGCAAGTGGTCAGTTTTAAAAAGCATTCAGAAGAAATTAGTCGTGGTAAAGAATGGCAAGAATTAATTCGTAATAAGCAATCGGAAGTCAGTCTTAACATAGAGTCGTAAGAAGTCAGCCGTAACGTAACGTCACGTAAAATTCACTTGTAATAGAGACTTGTATACTTATAGTTGTATACCGATAAATCTATACTGATAGTATATAGACAAAATTGTACGTCGAGAGTAGAATCATGATATTCGAGGCAAACAAACACTAGAGCGATAAGTTGTTTAAATAATTGTAAAAACCATTTAGATTGTAAATAAAATCTACGCTTTTAGCGATCAAGCGATACAGACTTTGTTTAGAAGGATCAATACAAAAGGCAGTTTTGTAACAATATTTTAAGCAAATACAAATAAAAGCCATACTATAGTATATAGTGTGTTCTTAATCAGAATGAAATCCATAAAAAAATTTATTAATGCTCTTCGATCAGTCCTTCCATCTTTTACTTCACTTCGGAATTCCTATGATCCGATAAAGATAAAATTGTTGGCGCAAACAAAGAGTAGATAGACCATATGATATTTTTGTGCAGTTATAGCTCTAACAGGAAAGCTGATAACTATCATCCAAAGCATCGAAGCTTGCTTTCTTACTTATTACAGCGATATGTTTGTAAGACAACACCACGATCGATATGAACCGTAGTCGTAGCATATATCAGAAGACGAGGTAACTGCCACTTCTTTTAGTAGAAAAGTTATTTGGTAGAAAAATTGTGTGGTAACATTTTTGGTTTTGTGGCTTGTGTTGTACGGTATAATTAAGCTCTGCCTGAGATGAGTACAAATAGAGAAGAAGAAGAGAGTAAATGCCATCACTGCTAGAATGAGCCAACAAATGGTTTTTTCAATTTTTACAAAACTTATATTCTAGCGGATAGGCAAATAGACAGGATACATGCATATACATACATACTTGATGTTTTCCTAATAAATGGCTTGATTGTGTAAAGATTCTAGGTTTCGGGTTAATTGCTAGTACGCTTTTGTAAAAATGTTTTACATTTCTTATCTCTTTGTATCGTATACATGACCGTACGCACATATCCACTAATGTATACATATACAAACGCACACACATACCAACCCACACATGCACACCCTTTTAAACTTATACTTCGGTTATGTTATGCGGTCAAATGAGTAAACAGATGTTATTTAAACTTATTTAGTCTTCTGATTACTAACACCTGCTTGCTTGCCTATTTCGACGTCTACCTGTGTACCTTATCATCTTAGCTTTCACCAAATATTGACTAGAGGAGTAGTTGTATGCAGTAGATATGCTTACAATTTTGTATTTTTCGTTTTATTCGTATATTGCCTCTCTCTCTCTCTCTCTCTCTCTCTTTCTTTCTTCTTCTAGTTCATGTACATTTAGCAAACATTTCGATGTGCTATACAAATCTGTCTATCAATACGTGCTCGCTTTTACTTGCTTGGCAATCTAAGTTTGTTCGGTTTTCATCTTAACACACAAATAGTGGAGGAGGGTTGCGTATGTATGACTACCTGATGGTGGTCTTATTGTTGATACGTGCCCAACTGCAACACCAATTGCATATTTTAACATCAAGATTATCCCAAACACGTTTATAAATATTCGCTTTTATATCTATGTATGTATTTGCATACATATTACTTTTGTTGCTACTGCTACTGCTATTGCTAATGCTGCTGTTGCTGCTGCTGCTACTGCTGCTGGTGCTTTCGGTTGCAGGTATATTCAGGTTTTTAGTTTCCTTTACAAAATTCTCGACTCTGATTTTGTTTAAATAGCTTGGAAAAGTAATGACTGCTGTCATGGCATTTGCGGTTACAGATTACATAGTATTTAGTATAAGATTGAGGATATTAATTAAGGGTTTCTTTATATATGTACATCAATGCTTAAGTATTTAACTCTAACTAACACATACTTTCCTTTACATATTCTTAAGATATCTATCTCTAACTCTTACACAAGGCACTTAATTAGACAAAGTGTGTGTTAGTATTTATTTTGTTGCATTCGCAAATGTTCTCGGTTACAATTTAAATTCCAACTTGGTTATCAATTTACAATGAATTATTCGAAGTTGTCAAGAATTTTCAACTTTTGCAATCAAATAACACATGATACTAAAAATGTATTCTTATATCTTGTGAACGCTTTGGATATAGAAAGAGTACCTCATCAATTATTTATTGAGATATCTATGCCACGTATAAGAGAAAAGATTTCAGACGTTGAAAAAAAACATGTTCGCATATCTCTGATGCATGCGTTCTGTTCAATTTTCCAAAGCTGGATTTAATTGCACTTTAAAAATTACACTCATAGTTGCTACACCCTTTGGCGGAGACTAATAATTATTACTCGAGTTTTTGTAACAACAATAATAAGAGAATTACAGTCGGCTGTGTCGACTAATCATGCACCATCTTTATCTTAAAAAAAAAAAAAGGTAAAAAAAAGCTATTTAATACGGTATATATTTTTTATTTTTATGGGATACTACGGAAATTTTTTTTGTATAGTATATGAAAAGTGGGTAAGGCACCCAGAAAAAGGAAGTGATTTCAACTTAATTTTTATTGTAGGCCTGGCCTGTGATCTATATGGCCCATTTTTAAAACCAACTTATGCGAAGTAACATTCAAAGATTTTCCAGATGTCTTAGTTCTTCCGATCAGGGCAATGTTTATCGCAAACATTAAACAAACAAGCAGACAGACATATGAGCAGGCAGATAGGGGGGTGGAATTTGATAGTGATCAAGAATATATGTAAATTTTATGGGGTTTCTGGAACTTCTTTCTTAATGTTATAGGCGTTTCCACACAAAAAATTAAATTCCAATATTATATTATATTATTATTATATTATCGAATGGGCGTGATCAATCATTTCCATTTTTGTGTAGATTGCTAGCTCAATGAAAGTGGAAATATTTATATATCTGCTATGAGTAATAAGTAAAATGTCCAAAACTTTTTTCTTAAAAGCATAGATATTG
The DNA here is from genome assembly GCA_000671755.1 of Glossina brevipalpis. Lineage (NCBI taxonomy): Eukaryota > Metazoa > Arthropoda > Insecta > Diptera > Glossinidae > Glossina > Glossina brevipalpis. The sequence continues at coordinate 3,100,066 of KK351018.1, forward strand.
TAGGTTTACGTCGTCCTCTGTGCGTATTCAACCTGCAAGACGTAATTCTTGAGATATTTTGACGAAATCTAGTTTATGGATTCAATCGGACCATTTTTACGACTACTGCCCATATAACGCCTCAGTTGAAAAGCGATTTTTGAAATTTGTCAATAAAAATTGGTAACAAATAATATTTTGTCATGTAAAGTAAATGTGAAATATATGGATCAGATGGGAGAATCATTTCAAACACTCTTCATAAAGTAGTTCCTATATGCTTAAAAAGATTTAATTTTGAATACATTATGGTGTAAATGAATCGCTAATAATAATTTGTCATCAACATTAACTGTATCCGTTTTGGACTACGTCGGTCTATGTTATGGATCCAACGATATACAAGGATTCTCTTGAAAATTATATGAGCTTATAGAAAGCTAAAGAAAGTTAATAAACAACGGAAGGGCAGGTAATAGACCAAACGAACGAACATACATGTATACTACTGGACTGAGTACGGAGAATAAAAAGGGCATATCTAAGAAGCAACGGACGAAACTTTTCTTTAATTCTTCCTTTTTTATTTCGTTTAACTGGAGTTGTGTGATGTCAGCAGACCTAGATCGACCACAAATCAACTAACCCCCTGCCCATTGATATTACAAGTTGCTTTTCATCAAAACCGTTCTATGTAATAAGATCCAGATAATAAAACTATGTGTTCCGAATTTGGTATAATTAATTTTTATGTCAAATTATTAGTTTGGACCTATTGCTGAAAGTATTAAACGTTGCGAATGAGACAATGTTTCTATATAAATGTTTACGTTTCGTAAGAATCCTTACACTAGTTGTGGTATAAAAATACACATACGTGATCCAAACTTGGCACGGTTAATTTTTATGTCGAGTTCCCATTTAAAAAAATTTAATCTTTTTGCTATATAAATCGCTTACTAATTATATAGGAGGTGGGCCAATAAATAGTCACATCCGATCCAAATTTTTTGAATTTAAGTTACCTACCAAAATATTAGTTGTGACCTATTTTTTTTTTTTTTTTTTTGGAAAATGAAAAAAATTGTGTTTTCTTTTAAAGGCATTTCGCAAATAGGGCTTTACAAGGGAAGTGCATATAAACACGGTCCGATCGAGTCTGCTTCCTTGAACCAAAATATTGTCTAAGATAATATAAGTAGTGCTCCAATAGCAAAGTTGTGTTCTCTGTCATGCTGCTTACTATTAGGGTTAATTTTGAATCTAAGTCTGTCGTCTCATAGCAAACTGTTTCAGAAACATAATTTAGTTTTAAATTTTCTATAATACTTCCTACGTTTATAATTTCGGTTTATCTCAACATTCTGTGCTCTTGTCAAAAATCTAAGCCAGTACACTTCGACAATCATCTCAAGAGCTTAATAATTGTCACTCTACTCCTTATATTGTCGTTTCAAATTCCACTCTGCTATGATTGTTATTGTCGTTGCCGTAACTATTATTGTGATTACAGCCATTGCTTATGGTGATAATTGTGCAAATTCATCTTTTGCTATTTGAACACAGGATAACAATAACAACAAAAATGTTTAAAATTAGTGTATGTAGGGGGGATGGAAGGCATAAGGACTCTTTATTTAATCAGACTTACCACGAACAACCAATCGTACTGGTTGACTTGTTAAAGCGTCCTGCGTTGTAAAATCACTTGCTGTCACCTGACATTCCCAAAGGCCATCATCAAAATCCAATGTGGCCGAACGAATCCATAACGAACAATCGCCACCAATCTGCATAGGCGGTGGATGAAGATCCAAATGTAAACCACCAGCGGACGGCATTGAAGGACGGGCAGCCCATTCGTATTTCTTGGCATAAATGCCAACAGGCTGAAAGTAAAAAATAAAAGGAAAAAATAAAACATAGAGATAAAGCACGAAATGAAAAACATGATGAACTAGAGTGGAGTTTGGAAAAAAATGATATAAATGAGTAGAAAGTATGTGTGCGGGCAAAAAGCACGTCATAAACATGAAGCTATTGGTTTATGTGATGCTCGCCACAAGGAAAAAACATAAAAATTGTGTTACTCAGATCTCTAACCGGAGTATTAACTATAGTAGTGTGTTGTTACCCACATATATAAATGAATTCTAACCAAGTTGTTTTGCATGAGAATTTCGATAATTCAATAAACGTAAATTGCATTTATGTTCTAGTGTTACATTCTGAAAAGGAAAGGTGGGCATGGAAGTGCAACAACGATGATAAGTAGAAAGAAGCCTATTGGCCCCTTGCGATTAAGCCTGGGATCTGTACAGATTTCAATTTCCCCTTCACATCTTCCTTCTAAAGCAGAAGAAATGTTGTTCTTTACTTGTAAAAGATTTGCATGTTTATGTTAAAAAGTTTGTACGAGAATTTACACAGAAAATAGGAGACGGTTGTCTTTCTTTTCTGACAGCAACAGCAACAGCAACAGCAAGAACAACAACAACAACAATGCCCTGATCAAATTGGTTGATACGCTTCTCCTTTTATTTGTTTGTTCATGGTTTTGTAAGAGTTGATTACTTTGCTTATACTGCCGCTGCTGCCGATATCTAGCTTTGTTTGTTTATGTCTTTGCATTGCATAATTTATTAGAATGCAGTTGATGTTACTGCTGCTAGTGCTGATGTTACTACTGCTGCTGTTATTGTCGTTGTTATCATTTTTGTTGTTGCTATTATTTTGTTAATTCTTTGTACATTTTATAGTTTGTTTGCTAATTGAAAATTAAATTACAATTAGACTGTTGTGAGCTGTAAGCAAAGTTCAAATTAGTATATTTAACTTAAGTTGTTTTCAATGTTGTTTTCGTTATTGCTTTTTACACTTCTTTTATATATAGAGATTCAAATGACAAGAGCAAACAAGGCATACATTAATGTAAACACGAAAGCTATATAGAGAATCAAAGACAAAAACAGCGAAACACACATATATATAAATATATATATATATATATATATATATACATATATAAGTTCATATAGAGAGAGACACGAAGAAGCGGACAAGCCGACGCAAACAAAAACAAACAGTCAGTTGTTGCAATTGTGTATTAAAACAAACACACATCTAAGGACAAACTACTATCAAGCAAACAATAAAATTCAATGCATGAATGAGTAAATGAATGAATGAATGATTGAATGAGTGAAATTTTCTATCTTAAAACTAATTGCGTTTAATTTACATTCATTGAATTGCTCATTCAAACAGAAAGTTTCGAATGTGCCCAGCCTAGCCTGTACACGTCTTTCTGCTTGCGTGCCCAGTAATTGTTGTAGACAAAGTAAAGCAATGTTTATAATAACAACAGCAAAAGCAATTATATTAATTTCAGACAAACAAGTTATAGTAACAGCAACAACAGCAACAGCCACAAGCAAACTTTTTATACCCACCACCGCCTAAAAGTGGGGATATGTTTATTTTGTCATTTTGTTTACGGCACCCAGAAGGAATCTTCAGACGCCCCATAAATTATATATATTCTTGATCAGTATAAAATTTAGAATCGAGTTAAGCACGTCTGTATGTATGTCTGTCCGTCTATCGTTTATGTAATACCTATGGTAAACATTCCACAGACCGGAAAAATATCGGCTTCAAACTTAGAAGAAGCAATGTAACTCCTCGAAAGCAGGTTTGGCTATGAAATTGGTATGAATCGGCCAAAAGAACGCGCCCAGATTACAATGTAGACTGAGAACACCTCTGTTTTTGAAATCAAAAAAGCATTACCCATAAATCATAGCAGAGAGATCTACAAAAATTTCGACAAGTATTACGCCAGCGATCTCGTAGTCTTGGTGCAAAAAGGAAAAGCATCGACCAAGACTAGAATAGAATTTCTTTTGTGAAAACGTTTGTTACACAAGAAAGAAACTTCGGAGACCCTATAGAGTGTATAATCTTTTGGTCAGAATCAACCTAGGCGTGTCTGTCCGTCGATTTATCCGTCTCTCTGTTTGCTTTATTGTGGAATAACCATTTTTCGCTTCGCCAAAAATCGGGACCGGTCTATAAAATTTGGCTAAATCGCTTAAAAGACACGCCTACAGTGTAATATAAGCTAAAAACACCCATGCTTACGGTGTGTTTTGCCGTCTACTCATAGATTACACCATAAAAATGGAAAAACTCTGCCACGCCTACCCAATGTTATAGAGCATTGAATTCGATTTTTTTTTCATCATTTTCTTCAAGATAAAGGTGATGGTGAGTATACAAGATTCGCCTCAGCCGAATGTAATTTTCTTGTTCTTCTTAAAATAAATACTAAGACTTGTTGTTGTTTGGAGATGTTTCTATTTGTATTGTCTTTCTAACTCTCATGTTTATTCGAAATTGCTTTCTGTAATCGTTAAGGAAAGGAGAAACGGATAAGCAGCAAATATTACTTTGGATCTGACAAAAAAAGCTAAGTAGTAAGCTGTCTAGAGAGCTTACGTTACATGCAAATAAAATATCATAACTTTCGCTTGGTTCATAACAATTCATTTAATTTTTTTCTTGTGATATTTTATTTTAGATTTTTTCAGTATATATTTTGATAAATCCATGGCAAAGTAATGGTAATGAAAAGGGCAGCAATCACTCAAACACATGACGACGTTAGTACTTTTCAGTGATGAGTAAGCTTCTCTTATAACATAGAAATGTTTTACATATTCTTGTAAATAGAAGAAGAAGAACATGTTTCTATTTTTTTTTTTTTTGTCAATGTTAAGAAAGTTTGTTTGGAATCCATCAAGACAACTTTGCGGGACTATTGCTTTATGCTATTGAATTGTAACTGGAACTTACCGAGGACTAGTTCGAGTCTAAGTTTAAAGAATAGTTTAACTCTCCGACTTACAAAAATTGCTTGAAAAGTTTTTAAGAATTTTAAAGATTTAATAAGCAATAAATATAGTAACGACGTTCCTATCGCAATTTTCACGCTGTGTGAGAAAATGAACAACCGAACATTTCTTCAACATTAGTTATGCTTGATATGTATGTTATAAAACAAACCACCATAACGAATGGCATAAACAGCAATTGCCGCAATTTTGTAAGACAAGAAGAGCAACCAAGAAAATTACATTCGGTGTGCCAAACCTTTTATAACCACTACCTTTTTTTTTTTTGAAAAAGAGGGAAAATTACATTTTGATAGATGGGCGTGGCAGACTTTTTTTTATTTTTATGAAATATTGGGTATCACAGCCAGCTGTGTAATGCCATGGAATACCGTGGAAAACAACCAGAACAAAACAGACAGAAAAAAAATGTGCTTTCAACTTATACCGTAGGCATGGCCTGTGGTTAATCTGGCCCATTTTCAGTCTCTGGCAAACTTCAAGCCGATATCTTCATTTTTGCTACTAGAACAATGTTTACCACAGACATTAGATGGACATACCAATGGATACGTCTAGATGTATTCCGTATTTCATACTGATCAAGAATATATACATTTAAGGTGGTTTCGGGAGCTTGTTTCTTAATGTTTTCACAAACAAATTCTTTCCATTTTTGCACAGAGACTACGAGATAGCTAGCGCAATATTTTTGGAAATTTTTATAATTCTATCTGAATGTTTATCACAGACATTACACAGTCGGAGAGACGGATATGCTTATATGGATTTTAAATTTAATGCCGATCAAGAATTTATGTACTTTTTTAGTTCTTTGAAATTTGCAAAGACATTACATAGACGGACAGACGGATATACTTAAATCGATTCAAAATATGATGCTGATCAAGAACATATATACTTTGTGGGGTATTCGAAGTTTTCTTCTGGGAGTTACAAACAAAATGATAAAATTAAAAGCATCCTTCGCCTTCGGGTACTAAAAGAACAGAAAAATATTTAAGAAGTCAATGCAGCAAATACATTTTTTTTTCCATTTTACTGATGATATCGTTGTTTTAGTCTGAAAAAAATTCTGAAAAATTAGCCACATTTTTTTTTTAAATTCACCATAACTAGTCAAACGGCAACCATTGAATTTTGGAAACTGCGAAAGAAATGGTGCTAATGCAGCATGTAAAATATAACCCAGAACAAATTTTGGGTAAAATGATATTTATATTTCTTCTTGGTTGATTCATCAAGTTCCATACATTAATTGTTCGTGGAGCACATCTACCTTCCTTATCTTTCGGTTTCTTGGCAGCAACTACAAACAAAGAAAAATTCTTAAACCTTTATGATCTTGTCTCTATGAAAATCTCATTTGCACTTTTACATTTTCTAACCCAATCTATAGAATAATTAAATTTCTTTTCAAACGATCATCGTTTTAAAGTAAAAGTTGAAACTATTGAAATTCAAATCCTCTCTGCAATTATGGATACATCGTATTACCTTATACGTGGAACTCAAACGTTTTCGTCTTACTATTTTGCAGCTCATATCCTAGTCCTTGCACTCTTGTTCATAACTATACGGCGTTTATTATGGCGTATATGATCATGAGAGAATGTTAAAAACGGCCTGTCTCTACCACAAGTAAATTCCATAAGCAGAGGTTTGTTTGCTACGAAAGGAATATTTGGTCTTTTGTTTGTTGTAAGATAACTTCAGACTTCATGTTCATTTAAATTTTGTTTCATTTTAATTTACATATTAGATATGTTGTCAATAATGAATACAATGCTTTAGGCGTCCATTTCGTGCAAATTATTCTATTATCCTAAACTTAGTGTTCGTCCATTTTGCTATCGGTATCCGTTAAATTAATTAAATCCCTTTGCTTCGAGGAATTTTAGCTACGATATCAATCTAACTTTATTGCTTTATGAACACCACATGATATCAATTTATTGATATATTTATTCTAAGAATGACTACGTTCGTTCTAAACGTAATTACTACGTTCGATACGTTTAATCATAGGGTTCACTCGTCATTTCATTAAGTGAATTTTTTTTTATGTTTTCTGTTGCGTTTCTCGATATTTTCAACGGAAGAAGCTTAACTACTAATGAAGTTCGACTCCATAGACACAATTATAACCCACTTTGTATCCTATAGAACAATGTTTGTATAAATGGATTCTCACATTTGCAATGTACGCGTTATGAGCATTCGATATCCTGTTTTTTTATACCCACCATCGAAGGTGTGATGTATATTCGATTTGGCATTTTGTTTGTAATGCTTACAAGGAAACTTTAGAAACCCTACAAAGTATATGTAATGAGAGAATATTACATAGATTTTATTATGTACAATCAGCATCAAATTTAAAATCGATTTAACCTTGCTCGTCTGTCCGTCTATCCGACTATGTAATGCCTGTGGAAAACATTCTGCTGATCGTAAAAATAGAGATATCGGCTTCAAAGTTGAGGGAACTAATGCAAGTCCTCGTACGCTGGTTGGTATTGGAAATGGATCAAGTCGACCAAAGGATACGCCCACGGTGCCACGTAGATTGAGAATACGTCTGTTCTTGAAAAAAAAAAAATTTGGAGTTTTTACTCATCACTCATAAACCATAGCAGAGAGGTCTTAAAAGATTCCCACACCTATTGCGACAGTTATCGTGTAGTCTCGGTGCAAAAATGGAAAGGATTGATTACACCCATTCGATATAATGCGGTGTTGAAATTGAATTTTTTTTGTGAAAACGTTTGTTATATCAAGAAAGAAGCCGCTGAGACGCTATAGAGTGTATAATATTTTGGTCAATCTCAAATTCAGAACCCACCTAGCCGTGTACGTCCGTCGACCTATTCATCTTTCTGTTTGTTTTTTTGTAGAATGACTGCAATAATTATTTTCCTCTTTGCAAAAGTTGAGATCTGTAGATAAAATTTAGCCAAATCGATTAAAGGACACGTCTACAGTGTAATATAAGCTGAAAACACCCGAGCTTACGGTGTGGTTTGTTCACTATTCATAAGCTACACAATAAAAATTTCCACGGTATTCCATGAAATTTGAAAAAAATATGCCACGCCTACCACCTATTATAGAATCTCGAAATTTAGTTTTTTCGACCTATTTTTGACGATAGAGGTAGTGGTAGGTATAAAGATTTCGGCACAGACGAATATACTTTTCTTATTTGTTTTTTTTTTATCAACGATTAGCTCATGACGTATGCAGAAGGTTAATTGTGTTTCGGTTGAAAAAAAGGGACGAAAAACACAAATGCTATTGTTTTTGGAAAATCTCGTCACGAACTTAATTCGTAAAAATGTTAGCATGGCCATCATGAGAACTTAAGCAAAGCTAGAACACATGAAAACTTCAAAAGGTTTCATTTGTGAGACTTTCTATTTAAACCCAACAATGAACTTTGCTCAACCAGTTGATAATAATCGTGCATGTGGTTACCATTATTGTCATTGTATTTTTTATATCCTAATTCTCTCTGCCCTTGTCAGCTTATAATTTTGTTTCAACTGCTATCTCAGATAGGATTTTATTAACATTTTGCTGCTGCCTGTGGAGAGATATACAAGCATTTAAATTTGCATATTTTTTATAGCCTTTTAAAAAAAAAAAAAAAGAAAAAATGATATGAAACAATCGCAATAAGATAAAAGCAACATCGATAGCTACAAACATTAATCTAAATCTCATAATATACACAACATGCGTTCGTTGGTAGTAAGTAATAGCTACAGCTTTGAATATATGGTTTGAAAAATTTGTTTCTTCGTCAAGCATATCACCTGCTGGCACCAATTACCAATTGTTTTTAGGTTTATGTGTTTCAAAATAAAAAGAAGAAGAAACAAAATGAGAAAAAGAACAAAGATAAAGAAGGATGTATCTTGTGTCCAGAAGGCAATTGTAAATTATTATTTTGTAAAATTTTTGCAGGTAGAGACGAATTTATGTTAGAAGAAGACTTTTTCTGTTATCAAGGCATGGTTAACTGCTACTCTAACCATCAAATCAAGACGAAATACTTATGTAATCATTTCATATTATGCAAAGCTTGGAAATTACCTGCCGCTTAGCTTATTCATGGCCAGATTAAGGTATTTTAAAGACATCTATGTTTTTTTTATCAGCCTGTTCATTAAAATAAACATATACTTTGAAAATTGGGTCTAAAATGCACTAAATAAACCTTGGCATGCTAATGTCCTCAAATCTTAAAATCAACAAGTAAGAAAATCATATTCGGGTGTGCCGAATCTTTTATACCCATCACTTCTATCTTAAATAAAGGGGAAAAAGTAAATTTTAGTTAGTGAGCGTGGCAGGCTTTTTTATTATTTTTGTGGATTACTGTGGGTCGCAGCTAATCATGGAATGCCGTGGAAAGCAACCAGAGTAATACAGCCAGAAAACAGATGCGCTTTTAGCCTGTTTTATAGGCATGGCCTGTGGTCGATTTGGCCCACTTTCAATAGCAACGTGCGTGAAAGAGCTTTCAATGTTACTACCAAATTTTAAACCGACATCTTCATTTTTGCGTCCAGTTTTATGTTTACCACAGGCGGGCGGATGGACTGACAGGCGTTAGGATGGACGGACTGACAGGCGGGAGGACGGACGGCGGGAGGATGGACGGACTGACAGACGGGCGGACAGACGGGTGGACGGGTGGACGGACGGACATATGGGTGGGCGGGCGGACATATGGGTGGGCGTGCGGACAGATGGGTGGGCGGGCGGTCACACCGACGGACGGGCAGACGGACGGTCGGACGGAAAAACGGACGGATGGACAAACGGGCAGACGGACGGATGGACGTATGAACATAGTTAAATCGATTGTAAATTTAATGCTGATCAGGAATATATACACTTTCTGAGGTCTTCGAAGTTTCCCTTTAGGCATTACAAACAAAATGACAACATGAATATACACTGCGATGGTGGGTATGAAAAGGACACCTTTTTTTACTGCATACAATGTGTGTTAAAAATAAAATGCGGTTTGAGAAATGGTTGTGTACAGGACATACATATCTGAAATTGTGGTTTTTTTTATAGTTTGAGCATCTGTCTTAATATCGCAACGCAAAAATGTTTTTTCTAACAACGAAGATGTCGAGTTTTGTGTCAAGTAAAGAGTATTCGTTGCTAGCATTTGTTTTGCTCAACTGACACAAAAAACGGCGTTGTCGCCTCGTATCGTTACTGAGAATGAAAAACAAATTTATTTTAGGTATCCCAGTCGCAAAGTTTAACCGTAAGACTGAATCGCTTTAGCAGACTAGAATGGTGTGGTCCATTATGAAAAGCCTGCTGGAAATGAATTGAATCCAAACGCTACCAATACCAATTAGTCGATTTGAACCCTTCGCTATTTGAAATGAAACGCTCAGAGTATCCAAAAAGATTATTCGTACGACAAAATCGGTTCGCGATAGTTTTGAAGCAATCAAGTTTTTTTTTGGAGCAACATTCACGAAAAATTTTGTGAAATATCTTGACTTGTCCATTGACCAACGGCTAACGGGGAGAGATCGTAGAAAAGCTAAAAGTCAGGAATTTGACTTAAGAACGGCGTGATTTATCCTCCAACATATTTGGATCTTTGTCTTAAAATGATGGGGAACAGTCAGTAACCCTAATAATGAGATGCTTCAAACAATGCATTCGAAAATTTTCGTCTATTCGTTAACTCTCCGTGATTTAATTGTAAAAAAACTAATCGCGATGATTTGGACTTTCCATATGTTAAAAATCGTATTCAACAACTTTTCTTCGAAATGTTCTGTCAAACTGAGTAATCAACTAAATTATTACGCAATATATCTTCTGAATGAACCCAATGAGAAAAGAAAATTGAAAGAGCATCAAACACTGGATCGCTCCATTTAGAAATTGATTTATATTCCTTCCTTAAATTATTTAATGAGCTTTCTTAGTTTATAAAGCTCATTTTAATTTATTTCTATATCCTGTCTGTATTACTGTATTGTTCGCGTTACGGGATAATAACCTCTGTCACTTTCTTCATCAGGTTGTTTTATTTACTTATCTTTTAAATGTAAATGAATGCTATAATTAAAAAAAAAAACAATTCAGTTTGTTTCTCTTTATTAACGAGAAATCATTCCTTCGGGGAGAGAGTAATTTTACAAAGTTATTGTTGCAAAACGTATTTTGCTTCGTTCACCTTAAGCGATAATTTAATTTTATCTGCAGGACAGTGGTTCTGTGTGTTTGGTAGGATCAACAGTGAATGGTCGATTATGAACTGTTAAGGCCTGGAACGGCTGGAACTCAGCAGTATTAATAACAATTAATCGATTTTAATCCCTCGTTGTTCAAAAAACGACTAAATTATTTTAAAAAAAACAATAAAACATTTTTTTGCATGACTTCCATCCATTCCTGCATCCATCCATCCATCAATTCATCCCTCTATCTATCCGTCCACTCATCCGTCCATCCATTCATCCATCAATCCATCAATCCATCAATCCACCCATCAAACAATCCATCCACACATCCATACATTCATCCATACATCAATCCATCCATCCGTCCATTCAACCATCCATCCATCCATCCATGCATCCACCAATCCCTGCATCCATACATCCAGACATTCATCCATACATACATACATGCATCCAGACATCTATCCATCCATCCACCCATCAATCCATCCATCCGTCGATCCGTCCATCCATCCATTCATCCATCCATCCATCAATCCATTCCTCTATCCATCCATCCACTCATCCGTCCACCAATCCATCCATCCAATTATCCATCCGTCCATTCATCCATCAATCGATCCGAACGAGAAAACCTACTTGGAAGTGCCAGCCCATATAGCTTACACACAAGACTCGAGCACTTTCGATCAATATTGCATCAATGGATAACACACTTATCGAACAGAACTTTGATTCGAACGAAAATGAACAACAACTTTTTTTGGTCTGGCATCCACAAATTGCCAAACAGGTAGGAAAAAAGATGTAGATAGTGATGGGCAATACTTCGAGTAATAAATTTGTTGTCATTTTCATACGATAAATGTATATTTTACAGACAAAAAATTGCGGTCTAATGTTTACATATTTGCTGAAGATTTACTTTATATGAGAACGCTTCCATAGTGATGATGTTCAAAATGTAAGTATGCGGGTCTAAATTTAAAACAATTAATTTATATATCAAAAAACTGCCATGACGGAATTATAACGTGTTAAAAATTGGACATTTTAACCATCTAAAGATTTAATTTGTGTAGAGACCATTATATGAAAAAGTGGGTTCAAAGAATTGAACGATTCAATCCAAATTTTTCAGATTTAATATTATGGAAATATTATTTCCCCCAAAGATTTTTGTAAGCAATTCTGAAAATCGGAAATTTTGCTCATACAGTAATACCCTTAAAATAAAGCATGCTCTTCGAAGTGGTCCGAAACGATCTATTTTCATTTATGATCAGTTCTTGAGTCAGTTTATTAAATTCCGTCATAATATCTCAAATGTTCTGAACTGCTTAATGCAACAATAAACTTGATATAAACTTCTTGAAGACAAAGGACTTTGAATTGTAGATTTCTACATCAAACTTATGCTACAATCTAAAGTCTGTCATGATGAATTCTTTATATTCGCGAATATGTAAGTAACGGATGAGAAAATTTATTGAATTTCTCTTTTGAGAAAATTAAGGATTCTTCTGAACATGTACACATATCCATGCGTCAATTTATTTATTTATATAAATTTTGTTTTCTAAAAGAAAAGTTGTGAAAAAGAAACTTTTCTTTATTGAAAACTAGGACTCCGAACTCTGAACGAAAGCTGCAGGTGATTTGTGTCTACATAGCAACAACAATCTACAAAAGCAACAATCGATTGTTATGTTTGCAAGTGAATAACTGATACTTTTTTCATTCATTTTGTAGCTGAGGAAAGATTGACGGCTAACCAGTGACAAATGTCGCCGCCATCCTTTTATTATTGTTATTCACTCATTCACTGCACATCCAGTGCCTTCTCTTCTGTTTTTTTTTTTTTTTTTGTTTTGAAATTTAATGAAATTTTTTTAAATACTTAACATTGACAGTCTTTTCAGTATTAACAATTGTCACAGAGTCTTTCATCACAATAACTGCAGTTTTATTTCTGGAAAAATTGTTAAAAAAGGCAACAACAACAACAACAATAACAATCATAACAACTTCAAAAGAAATCTGTTTATTTTTTAATTTTTTCACCAAAAATTCCCTACTTACATTGGTACGATACTCTTGCAACAATTGCAAAGGGTTGTAGACGATATTTGCCTGTGTGTATATAGCATGTTTCTGTCTGTCACTTTAACAATTCAACTTCCCCCTCCCTCTTTTTTTCTTTTTTTTTTTTTTGATTATAACGATATAGTGATGTGGGTTTAGTAATAAGTTGTCATGTGTAACAACAACAAACAAACAGAGTTTATATACATAAGACAACAACAACAACAGCAATTACTCAGAAATCCATTTAAATTGTTGTCTTTTGAAAGAACGTTGCGTACATTTACACACATTCATTCGTATATACAAAGGATGCGTATAAAAATGAAAAGATAAATAAAAATAAGTAAAAATTCGCTGATGACGAGAGACAAGCAAAAAGGAACAGAGGAATAGAGAAAGAAATCAAAAAAGAGAGAAAGAGAGAAAGAGAGAGTAATCATAGATCACCACGAATATTGATAAACATTTCAACATTTGGTTTTTATTAAGACCTCTTGAAATTTTTATTTATTTGATTAGATATACAGGATAGACTTCACTCCAAGCAAGCATTTCAAGACTGTATTGGTTTTGTTATACCGAAAAAAAAAAGAAGAAAAATGCGTGAATTTCCTTTGCGTTATAAAAAATGCTTCAATTTGAAACACATGGTTATGACTTGATTAAGCCAAAACAAGTTAAAATGTTACAGTCGAGCGAAAACGATTTTTTAATACGCAACACCATCTTGCCTAATACAATTCTTCAATGTCATGAGAGCTCTTATAGGGAGGGGGCCTAAGGGGAGATGAGATCCAAATTTAACTTTTCTGCCAATAATCGTTTTGTTCTTCTAGTATTTCGCTCATAAAATACTAAAAATTAAACTTTGACACCACACGAAGTCTTATTTTTCTTTAAAACGCTTCAAAAAATACACGTAACGATCCAAATGTGGTGCATTTTTTTATATCTAGTTACTACTGAGTTGCTTTTCATTATAACCTTTATATGTGCATCACCTGCGTGATCCAAATCTAGTATAGTTAACTTCTATCTTATATTACTTTAAGGAGCTTATTTACATCATAAAATAGTTTTTACAAAAGCTTACGCATACGTATGCTAACTGCTATATAGGAGATATTTCAAAAAATTGTCTCTCTTGATCCAAAGATCTTACATTTATTTTGTATACCACAATAATAGTTAGTCATTTTTGCCGAAAAATATTAGAAATTGCAATTTTCTTTTATACAAAGACTCTTTTCAAATGAGGTGTTATATAAGGGATTAGACTTAAAAATGGTCCAACCAAATCTATATCGAATAAGCTTCGTCTCTTCGCCAAATTTCGTCAAAATGTTTAAAAATTTACGATCTTTAGGTTCAACACAAGAATACAGAGACAGCCATCAGAAAGGCAGACGGAATGACAGGCTTAAATTGCCTCAGAAAATGATTCCAAATAAATCGGTATAATGAAAGGTGGACTTATCTTATATTCTTATAACCGCACAGTCTTAGTATTCCCTTAACCACAAATGATCGAGGGTACAATGCGGAAGAACTTACCAGAATTTCCTAAGCAATTGCCCTTCAATTACTCTACACTAAATTCGCAAATAAATTCTCAAAACAGAAAAGCCCATAAGGGAATCGCTTTTATAATATATGTAAATGTGAGGAAATAATTTTACGAAACATCTTTGACGACTTTATTTTATGATTATTTGATTTAAGTGGTAAAGAAAAGTGGGAAGTGAAAATAAAATCAGAAATAATGAAAGGAACAATGATGAAAGTCATTGCAAGCAAAATCAGAGAAAAAACAGAAGTTAGCATTCAAGAGAAGGGAAATGAAGATGCGAAAAAATGCAGAAACATATTTTAAAATTAAAACAAAGTAAATAAGAAGTAGACGAAAAAGAAGCAATTCACTTAAGAATTGAAAAAAATATTACTTAACCTCAGTTTTTGGAACATTTTAATCCAAGACATAGTGTGTTCATAATAAGTTTTAACCTACAGTTAAACTCAGTTTTGTTATTTATAGGTCAAAACAGTAATGTAATCATATCACTCTTTTCGTTCCGTTTATCATTTTTCCATCAAATAGTAAAAATAAATTCTGAAAACTGTAAACATACTACAAGAATTTTGAGGAAGCAATATGTAAATGATGTCATGCACTTATACAAAAACCATAAAACAAGATTGACAAACAGTTGTGTACAGATGATGTCTGTGGTTTTGTTGTATCTTCCTTTTGTTTTTTTTTGGAATTGAAACAAAAAACACCTACACCATAGTTTTTTCTTATATAATGTGACCAATGACGGGTCCCAATAAGTACCGCACACTTGTAGTTTTATATAACAAATGAAAATAATATACGTAGCGATCATTAACGAATACTGTGTCACTATATAAATTTCACAGACACTTTGTTTAAAATGTTGTTGCTTTTACAACTGGTTTTTAACAAATTTACACGATATTAAACAAAAAAGAAAACTTGTTAATTTTTTTCTTTATTTTTATTTTCTCCTTATATTTTATTTTCCTTGTTATATTTTTAATCAAATTTCTTTTTATTTGACCAGTCATCATTTATGTTTGCTCGCATATATGTAAATATCTCATGTGCGTCATATCGCATTCGTATTGCATTTTATGTTAATTTTTTCATTTTTTTTTTTTTTTTTTTTTTTTAACGAAAACTGTCCCCGAACAAAGTAATCTTTTATTTCAGGATAAATTATTATGGCTTGTTTTTCTGATAATAAAATGTTGTACGTTGTATATAAAGGACCATATATATTATTTGATTTTTTTTTTTTATTAAACACAGAAGGCTGTATTCTACATTAATATGAGTGGGGAAACTCGTAAGTAATAAAAGAAGCTATATAAGGCTTAAAGTGAATCATGCATACTCGTCATGTAAGATGAAACCCCGATCTGTGAATTAACCAGAACCTATATTTATATTATATATTGTATTTTTATATATTATATAATATATAATATAATATAATATAGTGTGTAACATATATACAATAATATAATACATAATATAATATATATAATATATAATATAAGTTATATAATAGGTATTATATTACATGTACATAACATATATAGGGTCATCCACTTGGTAGTTCCGAAAGTAAATGTCAATAAAATAACATTTTTGATTAGCATTTGTATTAAATTTCCCTTCAAGGTGTTATTTCGACTTTGCCATTATTTGTGAGATAGAAAATTATTTAAATATTTTCCAGGGGATATCTTACAAGACTGTATCCTTTTGAAATATATATATATAGCGGGCAGTAACTTGACCATAAATTGATGGATGTTCGTTTACAAAACTTCAAGAACTTGAGAAATTTTCACATTAACTCCAATCTATGTGCAAACCTGCAAAAAAGTCCAGGGATGAGAAATCTTACGATCTTGGTAACCAGTTCATATGAGCAAAAATGCGAAATTACACGTCCGGGAACCATGGTAAAGGTGACCTTTGTGTTGCTTGTGGCACCGTCCTGTTGAAGTCACATATCTTTTGCATACACATCTTCAATTTTATACCAAAAAAAAAAAAGAAAAAAAATTCGTAACCATGTGGCTACAGCGAACAGAATCCTGCGCGCCTTGTAAAGGATAAATTTAGATCTTCTTCGACTCTTTCAATAACAGCAGCAAGGTTTTCCGTCGAGTAAGTGATTTGACTGTTTTGTGGGTCTTAACAAATCTGTCATAGATCCATTTTCTTGAAACTACTTCACAGTTTTGGGTGTAGTGCGCTCAAATGTACGACTACGGCGATTATGATTCGCTCACGAAACGTACCTATTACAGAATCGGCATTTTTATACCAAGTTTTTACTATTTAACACATTCGCCAGTTAATAAACGATCCATATTATAAAATGGCAAACGTTACGCTAAACCTAGGATGCCCTGGATTATAGTTTTATTTTACACGTGCTAAAGTATAAACAAAGTTGCCAAATCCGGACGACGAAATGGATGACGCTACACACTATTAACTAGGTCCTAAGGGCTTAAGGGCATTGAATACAGATTTGAAAATGAAATTTGAGAGATAAGCTCAGTGAAAGATTCAGAACCAACATAACCATACTTCTTCCTTCCGCCTCTTTTCGATATACTAAGAAACCTATTAGCACATTTATTATTATGTGATTAATTTAGACTTTAAAATGTTTAGCACTTTACTTATCATTACCACTGTTATTATGTCGGTAAAGTCTGAAAGAGATGTAAAAAGAAAAAGGTGAACATTTCAAAATATTTATATGAAGTTTTATCTAAAAAGTTCACGGAACCGAATCTTGAAAATTGACAATTTCCCGATGGTTATCTTGAGTGCTGATATCCATTTGTTTTAATTTGGATATAACTTTTAAATATTTCCGTACTTAACTTTTCTCATTTTGTCGTAATGAATCTATTGTTGTTTAGATTACTAGTAAAGGATCGAATTGGATGTCTAGGATTATGTAATTAATCTCAATTTTCTCTCATTTGAGTTTGTTTGTGACTGAATTCGAACTACAACCAGATATAATAGACATTTTGATCGTAATTATTAAACAACTAAATCATTGGTTTTAAATAATTTGCAATTTTGTGATAAATTTCCACCAGATTTGAATTTTTTACTAACCTCGTGAGTCTAATGCAGGAATGCGAAACATATCCGCCACTATATTTTGTTTTAAATTAATATAAAAATATACTCTGTTGATAACTAACTATACAGAACCAAAATTTAATAGTCCAGGCAAGTTTCAAAAAAAAAGTTTTGAAAATTCGATCCCACGTTACACTGTTATCATCTGCATATATTTACATATATGATATTTTTTGATTGCCCAACCAACACTTATTTTGTCTATAATTAAATCTCTACAATTTTTATGTAAATTTTGATAAAAAAAAAAAAAACTTTTTTCCTCCATCATCAGTTGGTGTTGTCAAATATTCAGAACAACATTGATGATGATGATGATGATGATGATGCACATTTTATAAACCAATGCTATAAACAAAAAAATGACATTTTCATTATTTTTCTGCGGTATTGTAGTTTAAATTTTTTTTTAGACGATATTCTTTTATTTTGTTTTTTTTTTTTTTTTTTTTTTCAACAAAAATGTCATATTGTGGCCAAGTGTTTCTTTTCGATTCTGTTTTTTTTTTTTTTTTGATTTTTTTGAATCATTACAAACGAATTGATATGTACATGAGTGCAGCACATAAATGAAATTCTTTGACAGTTTATATAAAGGACAGAGTTTTCAAATTACTTTTTAAAATTAGTTTTACAGCATTTAAAAAAAATGCATTATCTAGGTTTAGAGTATTATTTGAAAATTTAGGTGAACCTCTAATTACGCGATAATGTTGTGTATATTTATAGACTAAAGGACATGAAGCCGGATTAAAACACATACATGATAACGTAAGTAATTCTCGTTTTGCCTTTAGTGTAGCAAGAAGCGCAAATAAGTAGAATACGCATGAGGAATTTAGAAGTTTTATTAAAAGTAATTAGTTGGCTGACAGAATTAATAAACAATCTCTAAAGCTTAGCGTAAAGATTATTCAAATCTAATAGTAGGGGTGTTTGAAATTTTGGAAAGCTAATCAATGTGATTGCATCGGATCCCTTACGGAATTGTCCACATACGTCAAAAATGATTACTTAAGGGATCAGTTATAAACAGTGAATTAAGTGAAAAGCACTCCGATTGAACGACTTACTATACCAATAAATGGCAGGGGAGTCAAAACATCCGTAAATAGTAGTGGGAGCTTCAAAGCAAGCAGCCCATTAGCGAGATAATTTGTTTCATACCAGGAAAAAAGTTGTAAAGTTCGTCGGTAAATGCTATCAAAAATGTTTTTTTTTTTAATTGGCTTCAGTTGTAAATTCGTCGATGCTTCTTTTCTTTTTTTTTTTTTTGTATTCATTACTTGTCATTACTTGTACTACCTAGCTTGATTGGAGAACAGTTTTATATTGTAAGGCGAAACTATGATCAATACGTTTGTAAGAACCATCCTAGTCCTTTAATGAGGGCGTAACCAGTGTAAAATGAAATGAGTTGTACACTTAAAAGAAATAAAGGGCGGAGGTATATTCACTTTGTCAAAATATTTGCAACAACCAGAAAGAAACCCCAATGATCCCATAAAGTTTATATATTCTTGATTAGCATCAAACTCCGAATCGACTTAAATATGTCCGTTTGTGTAATGTTTACGGTAAACATTCTTCGGGCCTTAAAAATGCTTCAAAAATCGGCTTCAAATGTGGTAAATTCATTAAAAGTTGTCACCTATAGGTTGACATTGAAAGTGAGCCAAATTAGTTAAATCACAGCCTTGCAATGCAACATAAATGGAAAAGACCTCTACTTTCCAGATTTTTTATCCTTTAACCTTAAAACATCAACATATATATAATAAAAATTTCCATGTGTTGCCACTCCCAACCAATGGAATAGATTAACCGAAATTTGTTTTTTATAATTTTTTTTTTTTTTTTTTCATTTTTTAAGAACAAAATGTTGGGTATGAAAGATTCGGTTAGAGCCGTAAATAACATTTTTATATGTTACAGTTTAATTTAGGTAGAGAATAACCAAAATTTCCCTATGAGGTAAAAGTAGACTTCTGCTTTATTTAAATTCTATTGTCTTTTTATGGTGATTATTTAAACTCTTGACGTTTAATAAATTTTCGACGAATTTGCATATTTTATTCCTTCTTCACCGCTCTCTTCGTTCATGCTTTTCTTATTTTCTCGTCTTCTCTATTTCTTATTGTCTTTTTTCTTAGTTATTGTATCCATGTTTGCCTTTTTGAACCATAATCTAGGATTAATTTTATGAAAATAAATTTCAATAAATTTCCTAAAGGATAATATCAGCAGCAATAACAATAATAAAAACAAGAACAACAATGTACGGAAAACAATTTTATATATATATTCATTCTTTCATTTAAGTCTTCGTTTTGTTTGCTTGTTTGCATTAAAAGTCATTTATTGTTTGTCAATGCATATGAATGTGAGTTGTGTATATATGTGTGTATGTGTTTGTATGTAAATGAATGAATATATGTCTATAAGAAGAAAAAGCATTCAAAAAACAAAAGCTAAACAAATGTAAATACGGTTAAAATGCAAACATACACAAACACACTCATACATCCATATACAGATAGATATTATAACATATACAGATATTCATTATATATATAAGTATAAGTATGTACGTACCTATGTACGTAAGTAAGTACATATGGATGTGTATCTATGCATGCATGTATATATGTATGTATTTATGTATGTATGTATGTATGTATGTATGCATGTTCGTACACACATATATATATATATATCTATACACATATAAAGCATAAGGCGGAGCGTTAGTTTAACTGAATGGATACATAGATGTGTGCTTGTTTGTGTATGTGTAAATGTTTATTTAAATATACTTATTCATACATACGTAAGTGCATTTCTACTTACGTAGAATAATACATTATTTGCTTAGAAAAGAAAAAAAGAAAAAAAGAAAAAAAAAGCCAGAGAATATATTTTAAATGTTTTCTTAGAAAACTATCAGACATTAGGTTTATGAACATGCAAAGACAAATAGATATCTTGCATACGGCACCACACACACACACACACACACATAAACACATAGACAAAACTTATAATACTATACAGTGTATACGTGTGTGTGTGTGTGTGTGTATAGTGAATTATATACATCCGCCCTCACACAACCTGTGGTAAAGCAATTTCATTTAACCTCGTTTCTTTTTCCTCCTACGCAAAGTGTTGAAAACTTCTCTTTGGTTTGTTGGCAGTAAAAAAGCGTAATCTAACATATGTTCTTGTTGTTGTTGTGTTAGTGTTAGTTATTCTTACTTTTAGTTTTTTTCTTTTGAAAACTAAATAAAAACTAAACAAATAACAACAACAACAACTAACTGTAAAACAAAAAATGGCCAGAAAATTAGTTGAAATTTCTCTCTCTCCCCCCTCTCTCTCTCTCTCTCTCTATATCTCACTCTATCTCTTTTTCTCTTTCTTTCTCTTTCTTTCTCTCTATCTATGTAGAAAATGAAATAGTTTTCGGTGCACGTACTGGCGAAAGGTATATAGATCTACAGTTAGTTGTGTGTATGTGTTTAACTAGAACTTTCTTTATGTGTTGTTTATTTTAACTTAAAGTTAATAATTGTTACCTTGTTATCTTTTTGCCATGAACACGTGCCACGTTTATCGATTACTTTGCATGTTAATAAAGCGTCCTGACCTGGATTTACTTCAGTATACTTGGGTTGTTCTGAGAATCTTTGAAAGCAATTTATTCCTGGAATTAAATTTCAAAAAAATATAGAAAAATGAGTTCAAATATCAAATGCTGTTATTATTATATTTTATTGATGTTATTATTGCTTTAAATAAAAGTGAAATTGTATTCGATTTAAAAAAAATTTCATGTTCAACTTATTCAATTTTACTCAACATTGAACGTAATTATATTTGTGTGATAAAGTGCGATAAAGTGTAACAATAAATAGTTTACTTAAAATGTTATTAGAAAATTTTGGGTCGTAAAATGTCTTAAGGCGATTGTAGCAATCGAATATTCGACCTATATATTCGTCACATACCCACCCGTTGTTAGTGAATAGACAAATACGAATAAGGAGCTACATAGCTATTAGATCGTCACGATTAGGAGAAGGTTTCAAAGGTTTCCTGTATTATCTTAATACACACTTTGGCTTACGCCATTCTCTATGTATACGGCTTTAATCAGTTTATCTTTGTAAGCAGAAATTATTATTTAGCTTAAGCTCAAAACGAAATTCTGAGATAGGGTTTTAAAAATTAAAAGGTTTTTTTTCGAAGTTTTGAAATAATATTTTTCAGTCCATGCAGCATATTATGTAAGCGAGAAACTAACATCGAACTGCATTAGCCAGTGTTTCCTTATCGAATTCTTCACAGACTCAAACTAAAACGATTTGATTTAATTATGGGGAAAAAAATAGGGAAAAAGAAATCCATTATAATTTTTCTGGCAGTTGCATGTCAAAAAGGTATTAAAAATGGAAACGAATAAAGAGAAAATTCGGTACATTTTACATTTTTTCTTTGATAAAAACGAAAATGCAAGCATGACGGCTAAGACTGTGAATGGTGTGTTTATAGTTCCAACACTTTAATAGCCATTTATGTCGAATATTAGTTTCGGCGATTCTCTTCAGGTAAAGATGCTTTTCACACCGGTAGGCTTACCGTCGAAAAGGTCAATAAAATCATAGAAATGATCGAACTTGAACGGTCTGTTAGCAGTCGTACTATAAACCAGGAACTAAAGACCGACCATAAC
The DNA here is from genome assembly GCA_000671755.1 of Glossina brevipalpis. Classification (NCBI taxonomy): domain Eukaryota; kingdom Metazoa; phylum Arthropoda; class Insecta; order Diptera; family Glossinidae; genus Glossina; species Glossina brevipalpis. Next base: position 3,122,722 of record KK351018.1, read on the forward strand.
ATAGTTTTAAACTATTTCAAGTTCACATAAAATTAATGGATTTAATAACGCTTTTGATTATAGATACCCCGCTTTAAAGTATACCGACTCGAATTTAAAAACTTCTCTTGTCCTTGTTACGAACCTAAATTGCAAACAAAGAATTTTATTGCAATTTAAAGGAAACAAATTGAAACAAGGCTTGTTTTCAATAGGAGAAGGTATAGATACAGGTACAGAGGATACAAAGCAGACAAACTATTAGTAAGGTGATGCTTAACAGTTTCTAGAACTATCTACTCTTTAATAAAAATCTAAAGGAAGATCGGCAGAGAGATACCTACTAAAACATAATAAGGTTATGTCTGCCATTCTTCTAAGGGAATAGTTCTCTGAGATCCATGAATAGAAATACATGTATTCGCTGCTTACAGACTTAATGAAGCGTTTTGTTTTATTAATTGTTTTACTATAATTGTTTCATCCGCAAAACCTGGCCAGTTCAACAAAATATTGCTTAGTTTTTGTTAATCATAGTTACTGTTCTCTTCTATGATTTTTAGTTTAGTGTTGTACTTTATGTAAAATGACTTTGTTTTCATAGTATTGGCGGTTATGACTTTTTTTCATTCCATCACCTTTCTCAAGTAATGTTTTCTGCAAGTGCCTATTATCCGCCATCGTTGTTATCACTCTCCTTTATTTCTTTATCCATTTTCCTTTTCTTTTTTTGTAGTCAAGCAGAGCAATTGCTTTAATCAAATGTAAATCTTTTCATTATAAACATTAAAAATAAAGACAGCAGTTGAAAGAAACCTAAGGTCACTCAAGGGAAAACCACTTAATGATCTTAACTCAAAAAAAAAAAAACGAAAAAAAAAGAAAATAATAAAACAAAAGAAAGAAAAAAAAAAAAGAAAATCACAGTCTTACCATTAGAAAATACCAAAACAATTCTTAATTACTTTTAAAGAGTTTAGAAATGAAAAACTTTTTGTTTTTCATTTAATGTCAGTTTTTTTAATTACACAACATTTCTTTTCCTTTATACTGTTGCTGTTGCTTTTGTAGTTGTTATTTTAACTGTTCTTGTTGTTGTCGTAACTAGAAATTCATTACAGCATAGAGCAATTTGTAGAACATTCAGTTGCTAGTTAAGAGCATAAAGTATATTTTTTCTCGCCTTAACTCACAGAAAACTGTTTTTTTTTACATACTGCCTGACAAGCGACAAAAAAAAAAAAAAACAAGCGAGAAGGTTACAACTAATCCTTTCGGTGCCCTAGAAGTGCACTGGACATTTTCGTTTAAGGAACGAGACGTTGTAACTGTAAGTAGTAGCTAATGCCAAGTTATATAAGGATTTAAAGGTGTCGTTATTGTGACCCATTATATATAAACGTAACACTTGCTTAACGATTAGTCCGCCCGGTGAAATAAAAATTTTCGTTTTTGAACTTTAGAAATAATCCTTTTGACAGTAACGGAGAAAACCTTTAAAAAATTACATATCATTTGGAAATCTATTGCTAGTGGTATGCCTTAAAAGACGCTAATCGCTACACGACACTTGTCATGAAGAGGTATAAACGTGAATGTAAGTTAAAAGTCTCGAGAAATAGAATGATCGATAGATCATGACAAGCAACGAAATATAATGATTATATAAGAAATAAAATTTCAATTTTGAATATCAAAAACGGAAGGAGCAAGCAAACAAAGTACTAAACAGCGCTAAAGGCATGAGAGAAATTAGGGAATAAAATTAATATATCTTTTGAAAAAATAAAATCCCTCCTAGATAACTAAGACCTGAAAGCTAGGAGAACAGAAGAGAAGCCAAGAAAATCTAGAATAAAAAAGGAAAAAAGAAACGTAGGATAAGGTCGATCATAAAATATCTTACACGACTTTGTCTAATACAGTTCTCCTCATTTATTTTCATGATAAAATACCGAATACAGAAATTTGATCGATCCTATCCACACATTTCATATTAAGTTTGCTATGCCGAGTAATTAATATTTCATAATTTTTGTCAAAAACTTATTTTCACACAGGGTGACTTTTTCAAAATAAGACCTTATATGGGATCTTACAAATGTGGTCCAATCAATCCATTTTCAATAGAGTTCATTTTTGGTGCCGGTGTAACAAATTTCATGAAAATATTTAAGTTGAACACGAAAACACGAATCAGGAGACTAGGCAGAGAAACAGATGTTATAATGAAAGGTAAGTGTACCCCCAAAGTCCTTTTGTATGTTATTTATATCCACACGAACTACAGGACACTTATATATATATATATATATATATAGAAGTAATAGTTGCAAACTAAAGGAGAAACTTAAAATACCTACTAAAACTTCTTGTTGAGAGTGCAAAAATAATTACAAAACGAAATGACGAAAAAACTGGAAACAAAAAAAAAAAATAAGACGAAAAACAAAAATTGAGAAACAATTTACTCAGCTGAAAAATATGCAACAATTAACACGCATCAGACTTCTAAAAATGCCGGCCCGCAACAAAAAGTAATATTTGCGTGATGTGATATGTAAAATGGTATTGTTTTTGCTTTTACTTTAATCCATTATACTGCAACACAGAAAATTAAGTGTTATGCAGCATGAGAACAATAACAACATTAACAACAATCGCCTGCGATTGCTCTTAGGAGTGCCAAAAACAACAACAGCAACAGTAACAGTAACAACATTTAAAAATGTTTGACTGAAAGAATGAAAACAAAAATGCGCCGAGGAATCAAAAAAATAAAAAATCAACTGAAACAAGACATGAAACAACTTACAAAACATTTGTAATGTAATGCATGCATAAATTTCAACTTTGTTTACCTACAATTTACAAATATGCAGATGCATATTTATATATATATATATATACATATATATAGATATATGCAAGAACACATACATACATGTACATATATAAAATACATATGTATGTATGTTACAAACAGTACGGTAAAAGAAGGTCTCATCCATTTTAATGGTAAACTGCGCACATATTTCTCGTACTCATCTGTATGTGTCTGTACGTGCAGGCATATATTTCCGTTTTAAATACAATTTATGCGGCATGTTGACGCTTTTGCAGTTAATTTGTTTTTGTACATTAGTTGCTTTTATTTTTTTTTAACTGTTTCCATATAATTTTTTTTGTTTTTTTTTTTTTTTAGTGTACTCTACATACTGTGTTATGTTGTATTAAGTGTTATTATCGTTTCTTTTTCCTGACTTGTAACGAAGTAACAAGTAAAAAAGTTTGTTCTGCGTTACTATTCCGGTTAAAATTACTAAAAAAAAAAAAAAAAAACAAAAAAAAATTTGCAATGAGTTAAAAAGAAAAAATTCTTAACAAAAACACTTCTAATATATATATATATATATATAATTACTAGCATGTGTGCATATGATGCGTTTGCTTAAAAAAAAACTTCCAAAAAAAGAAAAGCACAAGTTGAAGAACATTTGCTGCGCTTGTAAAACTAATTTTACGTACTTTTGTATTTATATTTGTGGTTTTATTTTGATGTGCAAGGAAGAGGCTTAATTATGTAGTTTTTTTTTTTTTTTTTTTTTTTTTTTTTTTTTTTGCACTGAAGACGATAAGAAAACTTGGATACCTCGAGAGTACAATCTTTAATAAAAAAAAGTTTATTAAAAAAGAAAAAATAATAATAATAATAATAATAATAAGAGGTTGACTTTGCTTCTTCACTTTTTGTCTTCCAACTCATTATATGCATATATATTATATCTGATCTCTTCTCATTTCAAATAAATTATATTTACAGGGTTTAAAGAAACTTTTTCAAAATTAGAACAAAATGGTATCATTTTCACTCAGACTCTTTTATTGCATACAAAATAGTCTACTTAAGAGTATATTTAGTAAATTCTCTGATTGCTTACAGTAAGCGATTAGATATTCTGCAGGGTAGCCCTCGAAAGGATGAGTGCAAGCCTTATCAAAGGTTTCCATGTCATTGTAACAAATCCCTTTCAATCCCAAACAGTTACATGACTAAATAATAGCGTGGCGATTAAACTGATATTTTGGTTTAACAATCGGTCAGAAGCATTTGTTATATCTTTATTCATGAAACTAATTAGAGAAGGCACAAATCCCCTAAGGCCCGAATCTTTGTTCAAAATGTGTATTTCATATCAACTCCAGTTGGTTAAAGGAAAAAAAAAAAACATTTTTTTTTTACTTCAAAAATAATATAAAAAAAAAATTGTTGAAAAATATTAAAAGAATGGCACAACTGCAGCCATTCTCGCGAGGCATCTATACCTGAAGTTACTTAAAGCCGTGATTGTAAACTTTTAACTAAAATTAGTTTATCGGTCTCTATTTAACATTTTAAATGCTGCGCAATTCAAGTGCTTAACATTTTCAATATTAATCCTATTTGGCTTTTAAATCCGATCCATACTTTTTTCGCTTCTACTTTTAACGCGATTAATATCTTTATTTTTTTAATGGCTTTTTCACTTTTAAACCCATCTGAAGGTACATTTGGTTTTAAGTTATAAACGGAGCAGGTAAGAAAGGAATGATGGTTAACTTTTTCAAGGAACGTTTCAAGTAAAATACAATAAAAAAAAAAAGATTGAAATTTTATCTTCTTTTTTTTTTTTATAAATCTTTTCATTTACACACTAGAGCCACAACAATGGTTTTCCTTTTTCCTGCATATCCTGTAATAATTATTCATTCATGTCTTTTTGCTGCATAAAGTTTTTTAAAGATAAACATAATAAAGATATGATGCGTACACACGCACGCACAATGGTATATAAAAAGTCTTAAAACACCAATTGTTCTGTATTTTCTGTTTGTGTGTTTTATGTAAAAAAAAAAATAAAACTTTTGTTATTTTCTTTTGTTCGGTTTTACTCATTATGTGAATGTTAATTATAACATGAATATAAAGGCACACAAACAAACAAACAAACAAACAAACATATATACACACACACACACACATACAGACTATAAGACAAAATGATTTCTTGCTGGGTTTCTTTTCAGGCGTTGTCTCTTCTTTCCTTTTTTTCTGGCCATTTCTCTAGTATTTAAATACCTCTTGTAAGACTTTTTTCTCTTAAGAGCCTTTGTTCGTAGAAGTTGTGCTGTCTACTTAAGAGGCGTTGTTGTAAATAATAAAATAGCGACTGATAAATATGACAAACAAATATATATTTATATGGAACACAAATCAAAAGGGGTAACAGACCTCAAAGTTAATAATTATACACAGTAAGCTTTGCCTTAAGCATATTTTCTCTGTCTATCTTTCTCTCTCTCTCATCTTTACATTTCACCCTCTGACTACTGCTTCGTCTTATTTTCATAACTACTTCTTCGTCTTTTTTATAGTCATGGTCGTGATTCGAAATAAAGATTCCCTTGAATTATTGTTTCCGGTCTCCTTAAAAAATAATATAAGAATTTTGTGTTTTCTCTCTTTAATGGATTCCTTACCTGGCACAGAATGGAATAATTTATTTAGTTTTTTATTTTTTTTATTTTTGAAAGAATAGAAACAATATATCCCATGCTTATATAAAATATATGTAATTTAAATATATTTCAGTTCACGTTATGTTTTTGAATCAAGAAACTGTAGGGAAAATAAAATTCTTGTAAGGCTGGAAACTAAATGAAATAATATCGACAAATGGCTGCTTCTTAATATCAAATATACTAGACTTGTTGCATATATGCTTTGGGTTCCTAGCAATTAGTGTAGTCAACTTAATAATCTAATTTATCACAAGTTAAATATCGATTGTTTCTAATTCAAAAAAGCCGTCTATCAATTGCAGTTATTGCTCTCATTTTTCAGATACCTCTGCCGTGCGTCTGTATTGCTGATCTTTGCTAAGCTTCAGGTATAGATTTTACTATTGCTGTTACTATTGCTATCGTTATGCTATTGCTATTGTTGTTACTATTGTCGTTACTATTGTTATTGCTATGCTTTTGTTACTGCTATTAGTAGCTGTTAATTCTGTAATCGTTATGCTATTATTATTGCTTCTAGTATTGCTGTTACTACCGTTGTTACTGTTATCGGCGTACTGTTGCTATTGCTATTGCTATCGCTGCTAGTATTGGTGTTACTACTGTATGTGTTATCCTACTGCTAATAATGTTACTATTGTACTATACTATATTAATACTATATTATTATCGCTATTGATGTTACTACTGTAATCGTTATGCTGTTATTTTTACTAGTACTATTACTACCTTTATCGATATGCTGTTGCTACGGCTGGTAGTATTGCTGTTACTACTATTATCGCTATTTGTGTTAATATTACTGTTGCCACTGTTATCGGTATGCTGTTGTTCTTGCTATTGCTATCGCTGTTACTATTGCTGTTTCTACTATTATCGCTATGCTACTGCTAATGATGTTGCTTTTGCTCTTACTACTATTATTGCTATACTATTGCTGTTACTACTGTAATCGTTATGCTACTGCTTTTTATTGCTATTACTATCACGATTCCTATGCTATTGTTATTGCTGTTACCATTGCTGTTCCTGCTGTTACCGTTATGCTATTGTTATTGCTGTTACTATTATTGTTACTACTGTTATTTAAATTTTATTCTAAAGTTTTTCTGTCGCACTTAATTTTTGTTTACTCTGTTTTTTCCAGTGTCACAATCATTCTTTCCGTTTTCTCTTTAATTTCTCTTATCTCGTTTCATTTTGTTGTTTCGATTTCTATCCGTACATCGTTCTTTATTTTGAATTCCTGTGTAGTATTTCATCTTTTTTTCTTATTTACACCATTATAACGTAATCTATCTATTTTCCTTAAGATATTTTCTTTACAATCGTTGATGAATAGTTAAATATTAACGAATATATTTGTTGTATGTTGTATGTTCTTAAGCTGCTTCAAAGATATTAATGACAAAAAAATGTTATGAATACTCAACAGTAACCCAAATGTTTACCATAAATATTATTCAATAGCTGAGTTATTGTACATTCAACAGATTTTATGTTATTGATAAAACTATGCAAACAGAAGCCACAATCCCAGGCACACATTCTTTATTATCACCAAACTGAAATAGCAGTAAATTTGTTAACTATATGTACGTATGTATGCGTAAGTTTGGATATAATTTGACGACAACGAAGACGACGACGACGACGACGACGATGATGATGATGATTATATGGATGAGAATATCTATCAGAGAAGATGAGAGAATAAAAATAAGAAAAATCCTGAGATTTAATATGCATAACAATGTAAATGAAGGCACAAACACACACATTCATTATTGTGTGTAAACATGTACACATTCAATAGTACAGATGCTGCATCTATTACTATCAAAAGTTAAAGACATCGTGTACATGTAAGTGTTGTAGGGTTTTACTGTAAGTAAATCACACTAAAAGAAAACAGACGCATACTCAGCAAGAAAGCAATAAAGATTATCTGCTACACACATACAAATATACAACGGAAAATATATATGTGCTTGCACACAAAAGAAATATAGAGTCTAGTATTTTATTGTCATTTGACTGCTATAACATTGCAAACAGAAGAAAATTTAGTGATTTTTTATGTATATTTACCTATTCGGCCCCTTCAATAAAATTTTTGTATTATTTTATATCATAAAGTTAGAAAAGTTTTTTATTCATTAAAGAGAAAAAAGGAAATATTTTCCCCATTTCCATCAACAATTGGATAAAACACGTGCCATGAATTTTGCAACCGTCTAGCGCGTTATCATTTTCCTTCTTCAGTTAGGAAAGGCGGTGGTAAAACTTCTGATATATGAACGGTAATAATAATCTTCTTTAGTTTCCAAAAAAATTAAATTGATTATGTTTTCTGTTTAAAACATCGATTTTTTAGCGATTCAGCGAAATAGAACATATACATTAAGGAATTACATCTAGACTGGGTCCCATGCGACACATGATAGCAGTAGTAGAGAGCACGAGTAATTCCGGTGCGATACCTCTGAATCCTCTGAATATTCTACAGATCTATAATGTCAAATTATTCTATTAAAAACAAGCAGAAACATTATAGTCGGGCAAGGCAGATCATTAAATACCCTACGCGACTTTGTCTGGTACATTTACTTTCGTGCAAAAATTAGTACAAATTATATCTTTTTTCCACTCAAACACCACTGTTATAGGGAAGGAAGTAAGCCTAAACTGATCTTGGTCAAATTTTGTAAATTCAAAGATCTTCTTACTCTCCTGCTATTTCTGCCATAAAGTTGCAAAAAATTAGACTTTGTTGCCATATAAAAATTTACTTTTCATGAGGACGCTTATAAAGGGCGGGTCGAAAAAAATATGTATATGGGCTCCAAATTTGATGGAGTTAATTTTTATATCAAAGCTATTAAGGACCAGTTTTCATAATAAAATATACAAAATCAGGCCATATAACCATATGAGGACTTACATTGAAGCTTTACATGAGAAGCTTTATATGGTGTGACGTCGAAGAACTAGACCTATGTGATCCAAGTTTAATACAGTGAATTCTCTCTGTTTTTGTGTCTATTTCCCTCTCCCCTCCTCTCTCTATCTATTCATCTCTCCCCCTCTCCCCTCTCTGTCACTCCTCCTGTCTCTCTTTCCCTCTCCCTTTATATCTATTTATGTCTCTGTCTCCCTCTCCCCTCCCTCTCTCTTTCCCTCTCCGCTGCCTCTCTCTTTCCCTCTCCCCACCTCTCTATCTATCTCTCTTTCTCCCTTTCCCCAATCTCTCTTTTTCTCTCTCTCTTTTTTCTTCCTTTTCGCTTTGTCTTACACATTTCCCGTCTTTTTAACTTTCAGTTTCAAAACTCTTACAACTCTTAACTTTTAATAATATTCGGCAACCTTTTAACGTATTTGCAACTTCGTCTCTTAACCTTGTCAACCTTTTAAAATTCCTGATCTTATTATCTTATTCTTATCCTTTTCATTTCTTATCTTCATTACAATTCGTCTCATTCTTTTTGCAAAACAAGGCTTATGTATATCAATATATGAATGATTTTCAACTTAAACTTATTTCAATAATAATGCGGTGATTACTTAGGTTTGTTTGCTCGTTCACATACTACAGCACAAATTGTGCGTGTGCCCAAGATATGTGGGTGTGGAATACAAAATTGCTTGTACGTGTGTTAATATAATTATGTGTATTGATGTGTTTTACTTTGTTAGCTGCGGTGCGAGAAAGTTACTTACGTTGTTAGTATACATGGTTTCATATAATTAAAAGGCAAACAGACAAGGCAAGGAAAGTGAGGAAACCAGAAAATTCATTTGCGATAGAGTTCACTTTCCAGATGGATGCAAGTATACGTACATGAAACATAAGTTGATTTAGTTTTATAAAATTTCTTTCTATAAAATCACACTACTTTCTCGGTTAGCAGAAGTATTTAAAATTCAGGCGCCTCTTTCAGGATGTGTTTACACAGTTAATTAACTTTTGTTTAAGCTTTGATCGTTTTCGGACAAGCATCATTCAATAATTCCTCTCATTTAATAATTTTTACTTTTATTTGGTCATTGTTCCGGGACTTTTCATTTGGAATTAAAAAAAAAAAAAAACAAAATACTATTTTAGCAGTTTCTTCTTGGAAATATATCATCAAATGTTAAGGTGACATGAGCTAAATAAGTTTTAATCTAAGTAGTAAGAAGAAGAAACTTTCATTTCGCAGTTCATATCCGCCAAAGTGGATCGAAAACCGATTTAATATATCGGTACTGCCGGATTGCCGAAATTGCAGTCAAGTAGCTGAATCAAAGAATATCGGCAACTTACAAGTCTATTTAATTGGTTCAGAGGGGCAATATAACTGTTGACTGGGTATCTATCACTTTACCAACAAACTATAGATCGATCATTAACTGATTGGATGCGCAGATAAGGCGCAACGTTTAGAGAAGCGTTTTTTTTATGTAAATTCTTTATTTAATTCTGTATTTAATTATAAAAACTGTGATGAATATATAAGAACAAATTGAAGATAAGTAAAGAGTACGAGTGCTGTTAGTGAATATTAGCTATTTTACTTTCCGATCAAACAGCTATTGATTTAGAAAAATGGAAGTAACTCTGCATGATATGTAGATAGCTAAGTGGATGCAAACGTGCTCGGGAGGTGAATAAGTCATCATTATTTACGAAATGTCTTTACTAGATTTAATCCTTAATAATTCTACTTAGATATCGTGAAAATCTTTAAAATAATGTTCAAAATTAAAAAAAAAAAGCATTTTCTCTATAAAACCTTTGCATCCTTGAATAAACCAAGCAAAGCAAGGACAGTGCTATTTGCAAATATTACATGACGTTTAATAAACCATTACATATCATATCATCATGTATGTGCTTGCTGGTTATCCGTACTTATAACTATTAATGTCAGCTCATTAATATATTACATATGTATATGGTGGTTTAATGTGTACTTCTATGAATGCGTCTGCCTAAGTTGCATAATAACAATTAATTTGATCAGAATTATACCACGTACATACCAATGAAACAAACCACTTAATGCCTACTTTTCAGTATAATGTATTCTCTCCTTCCTCTCTCATATCTCCTCCCCCTATATTTCTCAACCTCTTTCTCTTCCTATCCTCCCTTTTCATTTTTCAATCTCTGTGTGTGTGTGTGTGAGTGTGTTTCTCTTTGTAAGTTCATTCGTATGCGTTTACTTTAGTTAGAAATGCGTAACACATTTTAATGTTGTTAAGCCATAAAATAATTTAAATCAAACATATATACACATACATTATAATGTTGCTCTTGTGTAACCATCACCGTCACCATTACAATTTACCACCGTCATCGTCACCATCAACGGAACCTAAAGCAATAAAACTGTTAAAGAAGAAAAATTTATGACTTTTACGTGTTTTTGTACGATTGTAAACTGAGTTTACTCACACAAACATACACACACACAGACACTCACTCACATGCACATACACATAACTGCGTAACAACATATATTTTAATGAAAACATTAAGAAGCCTTTTTGTAATTTAATAACTTCATCTTTTTTTTTTCTGTTTAACATAACTTTTATTGTCTTTTCAATAATTAAATAAAATGTTATTATCTTGAGGAAACCCAAGTGTCATAAGCGATCTTTAGAGAATATACCTCAATTGTTTTATTTCAATCAGCTCGCAACCAATGTCGTTGAAAAGATTTCCCCTTCTTTTCAATTTAATGTTGGTTGGGGAATGAAATGAAATGAAAAACATGCAAAAAAAAAAAAGTAATTAGAAATTTATGCGAAGAATCCCTTTAAATTCGAATCCAATTGAATTGAGTTGAAAAGAAAAATTAATGCCATCAAGTGCATTCAAGAAAAAATTTTTCTTGGCATTTAAAGCTCTCTTTTAAAATCTCCTTTGTTAAGTACTTTTACACTTTACGACAAGAAAATCTTTAATGCTATATAACAAACGTCATTTTATATTTTTATTTTCCTGGCAGAAGGACTCATATATTCATTCGTTCGAACCACTCTCAGTTTCATATACTAACTGGTCTTTTTTATGGGGTTTTCTTGACGTACTTTTCTTAGGAAATTCTTTGAAATCAATACAAATTTTTTCATAGTGTAACAGGTAAGATAAAACAAATAAGATCTTATCCTCCTGTTATGTCGCAGCGGTGATTGATTTGACATAGGCACTCTTCTCGGAGTACTATGGGAAAATCATGAACTTCCAGGAAAAAATTTCTATCCAGTAGAGAACTTTTCTCGATTTACTTTCCTGGCCTCATAGGAAGAAACTAAAACAATTTCTGTAGGAAATCTCGAACCATCAACAACCGCAGCGGCAAAAAGAGGCTAAGTGGAACCAGCCCGCGCCGCTTCAAAAGTCTGATGGTCAGCGTCATGAACTTTGAGGAGACACATATGTGCATAGAAGCGTGTCGCGCGTTGAAGCCTTATTGTGGATGCAAGTGTTCTTTCCGTTAAAGGCGAAGAAGTCTAAAAGCGACGTGCAGTGGTAGAATCAGAAACTGCAGAAGATCAGATTCTCAATCAGGAAACTACTCAACAGAGCCAAGACATTCGGTTATTGAGGTATTTACAAGAAAGCCCGTACCACATATAGTGCCAAAGTATTCAACAAGGTCAAAAAATCCGGTTATTGGGGTACGTACAAAAACGCCCGCACCACATGTAATGCCGAATTAGGGCGATCAAAACGTTCTAGTTGAAAGCAACACTGCAAGAGCATAAATAACATGCCAGAAGAGGCACGCCTATACAATATCATAGCAAAGGACAACAGTAATGGAATATGGAGCCTTAAGAACCGAAATGAAAACCGTGTCTTAGGGGAGGATCCATATCCTGATTGTATGCCTACGGAACGCGAGACAATCGGACCAGGGGAACTTAGGGGACACCCGTTTGACGTCTTCAAAGAAACGCAACCTCGCATATTTTAAAAGGCCATACCACTGCGATATATTCCTTCTATATGTCAAGCGGAGTATATGTTCTATGATAGTTGCGCAATCTTTCCTTAACAAGGAACCGTACTAAAAGGCTGGTATCGCAATGGACACAGACAAAATTAGCAGGCCATTGAAAACACGGCAAGCATTTATAAAATCTCCAAGCACAGGACACAAACTACTGGAACTACGACAGGGCCCCCTACGTCTACGGCTTCTGTAGGGGTCATAGTTGCTTCCGTGCGCCTGGAAAAATAAGGGTATCTCGAATACCGATTCATGTGAGCTCCGCGAAGAAGCCATGGAAATGTCCCATCGTATCATTTATGGGTGCGCAGTCTTCTGCAGAATCAGATACCAGTGTTAGGCGAATACTTTATAACGCCAGACACTACTTTAGTTCTTATGGGCAGATTGTGCTTAATTTCGAATATAATAATCAATGGTGTTAATAACAATACATGCGCCAAGTGTGACCACCATTCAAAAGTTAAATGGCAAATGTATCGCAGGCTTGGCTAGATCGACTTTAAATATTATGATAATCAAGAACATATAGAATTTACAGGGTTTCCGGCACATGCTCATGAATAATACAAACGTAACAACAAATCTCAACTCATTCTCGATGATGAATGAAAAACGGTCCAACTTTAGAAATTATGATCCCCTAAGAAAGTATTGCACCAACGCTTCTTAAATACTTTTAAGTTGCCTGCCTGCTTTTTTGTGGTCTACTACTAGAATCATTTTGTCTACTTGTTTGTCTTAATTAAGCATAAATTTGTGCAAAAAAATTTGCATTAATTTTCTAAATCTTTGCATTAAAAGTCCCACTAAGAAAGATGATTACTTTATCTGTCTATCAAAACTTGGCAATATGTTTAGAAAAAATCGCGCTTAAGAAATATTTGTTTAATAACTGGCTTCCGTTAAAATTGTAAATCGTACCTGAATGAACTGAATGTTCTGTGGAGCATACAAAAAGAAAAAAACGTAAAAGGAAATGACGGCATTTTAAGAAATGTGTAATGAATGTGTGTGTGTGTGTGTGTGTGTGTGTGTGTGTGTGCTCGCTAACATTATAACGTCAAGAGGTATATGGTAATTCGTAACTTAATCTTAAAGGTGACTATGGTATGTTTGCAGTAAAAAGCGTGTACAAGCAAACATGCCATCAGCATATAGCAGCATATAATAGCAGAGAATAATTGTTGTAATTATAGGCTCTAGCGAAGGCAATAATAATAATATACATGTTAATCTGATAGTCGGTAAAAACTTTGGCGCAGTACGTAGCAGTTGAATGATGAAATAGAAAACACTAACTAACTTGGTCATGCCATGATATGTGAGCCATAGCTCATAAAATTGCTTAGGATATAAAGGTAAGAAAGCATAATGTTCTAGTAGTTGGGAAACATGGCTTACAGTTGTTGCCTTCTTGGCTTCTATCTTCTTTTAAAAATGTTACTTATTTGTTATCTATAGTTGCTGCTGCTGCTGCTACTGCCACTGCTACGTTTGATTTATACTAAACTAACATTTGAAATACAGACATAACAATAACACGGCGCTCGCTATACAAACAATAAACAATACTTCTGTACGATATGCGGAATAAAGACTTAAAAATGTTGAAAAACTTTAGTATAAAAATTTTTGTAAAATCATTTATGACCTGAGAGTCAGTCAATCAACAAATCGGCAAAGAGCTGCTTTAGTAAATGGAAAAACGTATTTTTATGGAAATAAATGGAAAAATTTCAAAAGCGAAAGCATGTATAAGGCTTAATTTAAGCCACATCGAAGCTTTTCACAACGTTTTTTTTTTTTTTTTTTAAATATGTTTTCTAATAAAAATGCAAACAACAGTAATAGTATTTTATAAAATCCGTATGCAACACAAACACAACTAAAGCTTATTGATGGACGGGGCACACATTTTGTTGTATTATATCGAAGTCTTTTAATGAAAACATTGTTGATGGAAAAAACGTGACATTCTCTTGTCTTGTCTGGCTTTATTTTCAATATTTATCTTATATTATATAATAGAGAAAATTTTATTTCGATCTTTTTATATCTATATATATAAGCTTTAGTCATAAAATCAAAAATAAATAAAAGGATAAAAGTATTCAACCTCGTTTCATATCGAATATTTTTGCACTTGGCATGTAATTTTTTTCTTTTTGCTAAATATATATATATATTTTTGATCAGCATCAAATTTAGAATCGATTTAAACATGTCCGTCTGTCCGTCTGTCTGTGTAATGTCTGTCATAAACATTCGACCGCAAAAACAAAGATATCGGCTTCAAATTTGGCAGAAACATTAGAAGTTCTTTCAATGTCATCCATCTATTAAAATATAGTTTTCCCCCTTTTTTTTAAACAAGTTTTATATTATTTTTAAGAGACTTACACAGCATATTGAATTTACTAAATATGTATACATTTGTAATCAAGACGAGAAGCGGACGGAACGGGTTTATCTTAGCTTGAACACCTGTCTGTCTTTAGTTAGTTAGTCTTCTAGCCGCTTGTCTATTTAGGCATCTTTTAAAATTATGTTGTAAAGGTTTCTCCTAGAAGTATCAAATTGATTTAAGATTTTTTCTTCTTCCTCTTCTCTTCTTCCTACGTCATTCGTCTCTATCTAGTAAAATACTTAGGATGGCTTCTCTCTATAATCTCATTCTCGGATGTTACTCCTACGTCCTACCTATGCAGTGGTCATAAATCAAAAAGACAGCAAAGGTTCTCTTCCATCTTAAATTAAGACGGCAGATCGTTCGGATTCTTCTCCATCCCCATTTCACTACTTCATTCTCACTTACCATCTTAGAACAGTAAGTTCATATATGCATCTTTATCTAATATTAAAAAGTGGAAGCGTGTGGACCAAAACGAGGATTCGACTTTAGTCCTCAAAACTCATCGTATTTTTTATTTATAGTGATTCATGTAAAAAAAAAAAAACTTTGAAATGAATCAACAATCACGTTAAGTACAACTTAAAAGGAAAACTTTTAAAAATTATTCTTAATTAACAATTCCAAAAGATACTTGGAAATTTCTATTAATGCGCAGTATATTAGATGTATGGTATGGTAAATGTAGATCTCTCTATGGGGATGGGTAATAAAAAATTCATCAGAAGCCGAAAAGTTATGAGTTTATAGAAGATATTGTAGATAATGGCAACACCGCTCAAATAAAAGCAAAACGCGATTGCTAAACAATTAGTGTCTGTCGTCTCTAGAATATAACATAAATAAGCAAACTTTACCCATCGCATGCGAAAATTATTGTTGTTAAAGTAATTTCAAATATTAAATAAACAGTTGTTTTAATACAACGATAGAAATATTTCTACAATCAAAAATTTCGCGTTCATTATTACGTATGAAAAGTTTGAAAAAAAAAAAAAAAAAACGGGCAAAATATAAAAACAGAGAAATCAAAATTAAACTTCATGTTTCTGTTGCGTCTCTATCCATGTACCTGGATGTGATTCATCACGATATCTTCACACACTTAATATTGTATTAAGTTAATGCTTTTTTACTAATTTAATTTCTTGTTCTAAGATGGGAACGTTTGTATTTAGTTGATTTTATTCATTTATTAATTTATTATTTATTTATGATTTACTAACACACACTTAGATAATAATGAAAGAAGTATGCCGGAAAATTCAGCAGAAAACTATTAGCAGGCATAGTAGAGTGACACACAACACTTGTGATATTCGTAAGAATATAAGCGAAGCATTTCATTTAAGAGAAGTAAGTCGCAAGAAGCCAATCGCAAGAAGACGTTCGTAATAAGCAATCGGAAGTCAGTCCTAACATTGACCTGTAAGAAGTCAATCGTAACATAATAGTCGGTTCTGATAGGGAGTTGTATACTGAATTTGTCTAGTACTAATTGGAACCATTCATTTTGAATTTTGTAAAAAATCTGCTTTCTTTCAGTATTTTTCATTAATTTCAACTTTGGATGAGAGATCAGGTCTTCGCACAGATGAAGAAATAGTAAAATGAAGAGGTTAATAAGACGAGATAACGAGAACATTTGTATTCATAAGGGATTGATTTGGAATGATGTGTGTTACTAGACTTAAGATAAAGTATGAGTATTATTGAGTATGATTATCCTTTTTATTAATAAAAGTAACTTCAAAAATTATTATATTTGTTAGAGAAGAGAACAACACTTTTGCACTTTATTATAATGGCGATGTTTGAGTTGTCGTTACATAAAAGTAAACCTAATAAGTTCAAAAACATATTACTCACAAGAGTTTAAGGATGAAAAACTTCAACAATATGTTACTGGCAAGCCTTTATCGCTGATAAACTTTAAAATCTAATCTTGCTATTTTTTCTATATTTTATTGAACTCCACCACTGCTATAAAATTTCTATTGCATTTACATGTTACCCTAAAGCAGGGATCGACAATATTTCTAGAGGAGTAGTGTGCCATGTTACTCTAAAGCAGCGATCGATAATCTTTCCAGGAGAACGGTATGCCATTTTCAAAGGAGATATTATTACTTGCTCCCTCTATCTAAATCGAATGTATTTTGCTATTATCAAGCAAGTCGTGAAAAAATTTATGGCCGATTGGTTGGCTGCCAACTTCTCCTTCAAAGTATATAAAGTATGTAAAGTATATGCTTTCTGGAGAACACCAAAAATATGACCTGATTTCGTACGTTCGTTTGATTTCAATTTTTTTTTTTTTTTTTGGTATTTTTTTTTCTACAAACGCAACATCTGCATGCGTTCATGTTTAATAGAAATTGTGTTGCATTGAATTTCTCGTATATTTTCGTATGAAAGTGAGAAATATAAAAAGAAAATCATAAATAAACTTTGAGTTAAACAAACCAGCGAGTGACATAGAAGCAAAAAGAAGAAGAAGAAGAAAGACAGAAAGTGTAAAATGTTTTACTTTTTATTTTCACACATCATCGATTGTCAAGGCGTAGTAGTCGTAGTAGTAGATGTCAATTGCACTTTATCATCACACCCTTTTTTTTCCCATCTTTTCTTCTACTTTTATGTGTAAGTGGTTAAGGTTCATTGTAAACACTTGTTTGCATAATCATATGTCATACGAATTTATGCACGAATAGGTATATTGCGATAAATACAAAAGAAAAAAAAAGAAAAAAAAAGAAAAAAAAAAAAACTTTATTTCAAATTGTATTTCGGTTGATAGATAAAAGTCAAGTGCCAAAGCATAACACTTTCTAAACATATGATGCGTTACGAGACGAGATAGATAGATAGATAGATAGAATGCGTTATGTAAAATGGTAAACCGATGCACAAATAACTAGAAATGACAGAAACAGAAAGACAGATACAGACTTCTATACACATGCATGCACCCAATTCAATTTACTATTTTGACAT
The DNA here is from genome assembly GCA_000671755.1 of Glossina brevipalpis. Classification (NCBI taxonomy): domain Eukaryota; kingdom Metazoa; phylum Arthropoda; class Insecta; order Diptera; family Glossinidae; genus Glossina; species Glossina brevipalpis. The sequence continues at coordinate 3,140,680 of KK351018.1, forward strand.
ATCTGACAAAGCATAAAACACAAACGCATTTGCATTCAAACATAAATAATAACAACAAATTCAAATATATGTGCATATAATGAAAGCATAAAAGACGGAAAATAACTCCTACTTAATCAAGCATAAGAAAAATTGTTTTCTCTTTCTTTTTTTGTATTTTTTTTATTTTATTCTTTTTCGTGGTTAACAGAATAACGAAGTGGATTCTAAATTTTATAAAATATTTATATTTCTTTTATTCAAATAATAAAATAAATTAAAAATTTATGTAAAAAAAAAAAAATGCCATTAAATAAATTACTTTCCTTTGAAAAAGTATTATTTCAGTTTTTTTTCAGACGATGCACATACATTTTGTATGTTTAACCATTCAAACGTGAACACAGTATGTGTGCTTTTCATTTCGTTCACAACATTAAGAGGAAAAATTATAAAAGAAACAAGTAAATATATGTTAGATCCTAAGAGATGTAGGAGTAATGATTTTGTGGTTCGTTGATGTTTTCTTCAAAAAATTTCGTTTAAAGAAGAAATTTGAAAGTTCTAAACTATCATTTAGAATGTCTGTGTGGGCGTTAAGGTTTGTAAAATTTTGAAAAAGAACTTGATGAAACTTAAAAGTGGTCCCGCTCCTTTCTTAAATGTGTTTAGAAAGGGAGAAGAAAAATGAGAGTTCGCAAATAAAATCAATTTAGGATGAGACACCGTGGACATCAAGTGATTTAAAGGTTTCTTTTACTTTTTTGTTGATATTTGGTAAACTTTGCTTTGATATTTTCTATAAAAAGGTATTAAAGCCCTCTTTAAATATTCTGTTTAAAAATAATGTTAAGTGCTCACCTACGGTCATGTTTTTAATTATCAAAAACTTTTATGTTTCATTTTCCTGTATGCTAACAAGAACTGCTTTTATTCTATATTTGTTATAAACTTTGCCATGGTTTTAGAATTTTCATACTTGGAAAGAGAGAGGGGGAGAGAGAGAGATAGAGGGAGAGAGAGATAGAGAGAGAGAGAGAGAGAGAGAAGGGGAGAGGGAGAGAGAGAGAAGGGGAGAGGGAGAGAGAGAGAA
>KK351018.1:3141761-3343625 GCA_000671755.1 Glossina brevipalpis
AGAGAGAGAGAGAGAGAGAGAGAGAGAGAGAGAAGGGGAGAGGGAGAGAGAGAGAAGGGGAGAGGGAGAGAGAGAGAGATAAGGGGAGAGAGAGAGAAAAGGGTGTAGAGATAAGGGGAGAGAGAGAGAAAAGGGTGTAGAGATAAGGGGAGAGAGAGAGAAAAGGGTGTAGAGAAGGAAAGAGAGAGAAGAGAAGAGGGGGTGAGAGAGGGAGTGAGAGAGGGAGAGAAAGAGAGGAAGAGGAGACGGGGAGAGAAACAAAGAGAGAGGAAGAGAGGCAGAGGGAGAAAGAGAGGGAAAGAGAGAGAAGGGAGAGAGAGGGAAGAGAGAATGGGGAGAGAGACAAAGAGAGAGACAGAGAGTGAGAAAGAGAGAGACAGAGAGTGAGAAAGAGGAGACAGAGATCGGAGTGAGAAAGAAGTGGGAGAAAGAGAGACGGGGGTGAGAAAGAAGTAGGAGAGTGATAGAAGTGCGAGAGAGAGAGAGAAGGGCGAGAGAGGTGAGGAGATTAGGCAGCTTTAAATGCATTATATTTTAATCAGACACCCAAAAGAAGGTAATTGATTAGATTTTGGTTTTTTTGTTTAAGAAGAACACATCTAGGTTCTCTAACACGTATATTTAGTTTCAAATGGATTAACAGTATTAGAGAAACGTCTTGGCTCGGCTAAGCTAAAAGTAATTTTTTGCCTGACTGAAGTTTTAGGCTAAAGTTTTTTTTTGCACGCTTATAACCACCACCACATAAATGTATGCCTATCGTGTGTATTGTACGCTATTTGCATATGTATGCAGTATTTTTTGTTATATATATTGCAATCTATACATGCATGTTCAAGTAGGTGTATGAGTGTGTGTGTGTGTGTGTGTGTGTGTGTAGGTGTTTTTCTTTGCATATCAGAGCGTGAAGATGTCAGTAATTGAAATATGTATGTTGTTACAAGACAACAACGAAAGGATATTGAGAGAAACCAAAATTTGTTTCGTATACTTTTGTGAATAAATTTAAACGAAATTTGAGTTTAATCTTCTGTCAGCTTAAACTGAATCCATTATTTCAGAAGAAGAATGCTTTTTATCGATCTGAAATTCTCCTTAAATTCGAAATATAAATATTACGATATCGTTACGATATTACAACTGATATGGTCGTATATTTTTCACGACCGTATGTCTGCATTTATTCACGATTTACTTTCGTCTGATTTAATTGAAACTACTCGTGCTTTTTTTTTAACTCGTTTTCCAAATCATAACAAATCCAGTTGACATTAATGTCATTTGTTCATTTGTTGGTATTATTTTTACTGTTAGTCCTTTTGCTTGCTAATTGTCATACTCCGTCATTCACCATCTATACCAGACGACAAGACATCATGTCTTGCATCTGTATTCTTCCATTGCTTAATGTAATAATTAACGTTTGTAACCGTATTCAGTTGGTTTTCAAAGTTTCGGACGTGTATGACATCGTAACTATATTGTGTTCAATTTTAATGAGTTGATATGAAATAAATTATTAGTTCACCAATTTTATTCCCGTAACGCCATTAAGCTTGTTACACATTCTTTTTAAGCTGTGTATCCTTTTGACAGAACTCACAAATTTTTTGTGTTCATCATTGCGTAACTTAACTGATAGAATAATTTTCAAATTTAAATTATCAAACAAACCGCTTAATTTTAAGCTCATGTCCCGCGTCGTCTCTTTAAACGGCAAAAGCATTTAATTAATTTTGCGAATCAGTTTCTGCTGCACCAATTATGGAATTTACTGTCATAACATACGTTTGTGTACGGTGGTTAAATAAAAAGTTAACGGAACTTTTATATTTCTCTCGTTATATAAAACTAACTTCCGTCATTTTTTTCAATTTATTTTATAATTTACTCGCAGCGTACTTTTAAATGAGTATCTAGCGTAAATTGTTACTTTGCCGCACACTATCTCTTGTTAGCAAACAGTTTTCATAACTTTTTATAAAAATTCGTGAACATGACGAAGCCGCTGTTGATCACGTCTGTAGCATATGTAGTCTGAGACATTGCAAAAATTTTGAAAATTTCAACAACTTTTTTGCTTAGACACTCAAAAAGCTACCAGATACGAGCTAAACATAAACTCAACATCATCATCAATAATTTCTTCTTATCTTCTCACCCTCCTTTACTTGTTTTTATTTATTTTACTGACTTCTTATTTTATAGTCAGATGTGGATGCACTGTTTCTATCACTTCAAGTTCCTTAGAGCCTAACTTGGCACCTCTTTGAACAATCTTTTTATTACTGATTTTTATTCATGAAGTAGAGAAATGTCTATAATGTAATGACAGTCAGACAGACAGTAGAAAATTTACAATTATAAAAAATTTTATGGATAATTTAAGGAAAATTTAATTAATAAAAATAGGATGGAATCACTCGAATATTTTATTATTAAGCTTCGCATTGATTAGAACACAATTATGAGAAGCCCTTTCAATAAGTGATAGGTCAGCAGTTTTTATTGCCATCACTTTATCTTTTTAAATAAATTCTTTCCTGCAATGTTAGTTAGCTAGTTAAAGAAAATAAAATAATGATAATGTAATGTAGAGTGATAAATTTTAGGTTTACTTATTAATATAAAGTATTCAAAGTGTACGAGAAAATATATAAAAAAAAATATAATCAAGTTTTTATATCACACAGAGGCGGCTATATATTCGTTAATATTCTCTCTCTGGTCTTGTGGTTAATAAATTATCAACTTTTCTTAAACGTTTTTATGATAATTAACTAGTCAGAGACAGTAGTAGTAGTAGTAGTCAAAGTCAGAAATCTGATAATCTTAGAAGAATGATGAAGAAGAAGAGGAAGAAGCAAAACATTACAATTATTGGCAAAAGTTAAGATGACGATACAAATGGTTATTAAATCTCATACCAAGACATTATCGTGCGAGACAATATTAAAGGACTACGAGCTGATGGAAAATGTGTCTTCTTTTTAAGCTTTCACACAATCTATATCGATTGTGCTTTGTATGTATGCATGCATGCATGCATGCCTTTATCGTAGTAAAATAATGATAAAACAAATAAGAAAGTTATACTTTGCATTTAAGGCGAATTATAAACACCCATCGCCCATTTAATCGCGAAAGGTTTCTGTTTTAACTTGAAGTTTGCTATTGAAGTCTGTTGTTCTTGTTGGACAGATCTCATTCCCATTCTCAAATTTTATTTGTGCTCATTATCCAGCAAGAGTTTTCTATGTTTATTTTTAAAGGAAAATTTTCAATAACGAATGACATGGAATCTGTGACGCATTTTTCTGAATATTGCAAATGAAACGCATCATTTTTCTTATGGTTGTTGACAGAGCACTCTGCTAGTTTCATATAAAGTAGTTATTTATCATTTTTCAACAAAGCAATCATACTTATGATAGTCTCGATTTCTTGGCTGTTCACGATGAATTTCGGCTAATTAATTTTACAAATAGAATGAGAAAATTTGTATACTTTTATATTCCGTCGGTCTGTCTTGGCAGTGTAAAAGCACTTGCGGCCAATATAGTCGGAAACGTAATAAGCCCAGTTTTCTGTGTCTCTCTCTCTCTCTCTCTCTCTCTCTCTCTCTCTCTCTCTCATTCATTTAATACTTTCGTTACAGATTGCCTTTTTATGTTGCTTGTTTGATAACTCGGACGTTGTAGTTATTGGTTAACTTGTATTTATTATAACAGAGATTCATTTACACAAAGCAATAATGTCCATCATAAGGAGAAATGACAAAAACCTTTTAGAATTTTCACCAAAATCTTAATCAAAGAAAAATCAGTAAATTGTGTGTTAGTAATCAGAGAAAACGTAAATGAAAAAATAAACAACAAGATAAGGGAAATCTTTAAGGCAACGATGAGCTAGAGTACGGGAGAGAAAATAAATAAAAAAAAAAAAAAGTTGTTTTTCTTTATTTAACTGCTGTATTCGTATTTAAGAAAGACAACAAAGTACGTAATTAAGTACGTTACGTATAAATCTAATCTGCATTTGTATTTGTGTTTGTTTTTTTTATTTTATTTTATTATTTATCTCATTCCCTCAATCTTCGTTTTTTAAACTTAAATTAATTAAAAGTTTATTTATTCTCGAAATGGAGTTATTTTCAACCCATTCCAGTATCAGCCAGTACCAGTGTACGAGTGATTAATAAAATAGTTCAAGTCATATATTTATTCATTGCGAATGGTTTGAACGTAGGAGCCTAGAAAACTCATTGAATTGCATGCAGTTCTTGTCCAGACTAACCATTCAAGATTCTTTGCGTTATGGAAAAAAATTTCATCATAAAATAAGTTTTAAGCAAAATTTCCTTTTCTTAGAATGTTGACTTAGGGCTTTTTTGTAATTGCTGGTATATTGTGCATCATTGTATCCGACTAATTTTTTCAAATTTTCAAAAGTCCTTTTTGTTGGTATTATTGCTTTTGTTGTCTCGTTGTGTTTATCATTTACTTACAGGCATTTTACAAAATTTCTTGTCTAAACTAGTTTCTTCCTTGTCTTTTTATTTCAAAAAGTAGTCTTATGTATCTCCGTTTGTCTGTTACTTTAATTATCTAAACAAAGACAATTATAAAGTTGTTGCTGTTATTGTCTGTTGTTGTTTTTCATTTAGCCTGAAATGATATTCCTCAGTTTGCTTGTTCCTTTAACGACGACGACGATGGTGGCAAAGGAATACAAACATTGGGGAGTGTGGCGTAGAGACTGAAAAGACTAAAGGAAGACCAAAAGTAAACTTTCTGTTGAACGAAAGGAAATTATAGTGTAACTACGGATATTTTGTAAATTTCCTTTAAATTCATGTAAATATGAAAATCCATAGAATCTTAACTTTAATTATAACTTAAGGTAGAGGCGACTCTCTAACATCTTTCAGTTTTATTACAATTTTAGGTGATGTATATCTAAGAATGAATAGTTTGCCGTTCTGATGATTTTCTGTCATAATTTTTGATTTTAATTTGGTTTGCCACGGGGCGAACTCGTCATCGTATGCTCAGTACCTCTCCGAACAACTCTCTCTCTCTCTCTCTTAACCTCTCTCTCTCTCTGTAGAACTAAAAAGTCGTCTTGGGATATCAAATATTTTTTTTTGCAAATATTTTATATATCAATAGGTGTTACGGGATCTCTACAGAACTTGCTTAAGCAATATCAAATTCTGGGGTTTTCAGTAACTGTTTGTCTCCCCAGGCTGTAGAAAGAATTCTTAATTATTTGATTCTCTAATAATTTAATTTTAGGGCAGCTTTCATTCTCTTCTTTGATAAAATTTCATTGATACACAATCTCTTCAGTGTACTACAAGTGAAAAAAGGGGCAAGTGAAAAATGCCTTCCGAATAATTAATCAGTCCAGTAACGTGTCTTCAATAAACGTGAGCATTACTGGAACAGCAATAATCATTGTGATGGTAATTGTGATGATCTTCTGCTTGTTAAAAATTTCACAAATCGATCTTTTGATTTCATTACAGGTTACGGGTTTCAAACGATAACCGATTTTCTTCATAACGAACAAATCAATTGGACGAGTTTGTCCGTTCGGACGCTAACAACTGCTTAATGCTCAGTTCCTTCACTTCATACTTTGCCGAAGGATTGTTGGTAAGAACATTGATTGTTGGTAAAACATTTAAGAAATCAAACAGAATTTATTTTTACTTAACAGACGCTTCACGAATCCTTTACAACATGTGAAATGATTCATTATCCTAAAAAGAAATGTTCACCCCTTTGCTATTAGGGTTTATTCTGTAAAAGCTACGAAAGGGATATTTGCGTCAAAAGAGCCCGGTAAGAAAGCTACAATCTCGTGTATTGCTTGTGGATTTCTAACTTCTGCAATCCATGAAGAGATGTCTTTAGAGAGTATTTATGTCAATTTGAAAGCATTTCGGAACAAAAATATGCCAATACGCCAATTCATTGAAGCGAAGCAGGAGCGTTTCGAAATGCTTTTGTTGAGAAATCTAGTGAATAACGAAGTTTTGCGAGTTGATTATGAATTCGACTATACATTTCTATACATTTTCCCAACTATTTTTTTTCTCAATTCGCTTTTTGGACCAAATAAAATGTTAGATTCTATTTTTGAGCGATGCAGCAAAACCACAGGCGTTTTTGGTCAAAAAGCGTTCAAGGAACGAAAATGAGGAGGAATTCTTGAACGTGAAAGGGCTTTTGTATGATCTTGGGATTGTAAACAATTGGACAAAACTATAATGTTTATAAATAATCGTAACGAAAGAACACGTTACAAACACATAACGCATAATAAAACCTGAAACCCATTTTCTTCGAAATTGATTTTCTCAAAACGACACGTAGTATAACTCGAATAGCTTCTATTCTGTTTATTCGAATTTTTTAGATTGTTTTTAGAATGGTACTCTTGAAGTAAATGCAGATCGGATTCACGATAAGTTAATTTGAGCATTTTTTATGAATAAAAGAGTAATGACTGTTTGGTCAAAAATTGGCGCAAGATGGACACTTTTTAATTCACATAATCGCCAGCAAACAGAAAAAACTCAATATTTTCAAAAGCCGCTAAATATATGAATGCAGATTAAATTTTTTTTTATTTCCAATATTTAAATATAGATGGGCTACGCTGTGAGGCACGAAGCTCCTTAAACTAAACATGACTCGCAATGGTTTTTAATATCTTTTGAAAACAATTTTTTTTAAATATAATAATAATTTATATAATAATTATATTATTAATAATTAATAATTTAATCATAATTAAATTTGTTAAATATTACGATTCTATTACATTTCGTTTTATCTCAAAATTTTTTTTTCTTACACTGCTATAGTGATTTCCATACTTAAATGTCTTACTGTTAATTTAACGCAAGCGATAATTAATTTATAAAAAGGAAACTTGCTGCAGTTGCTCTATTAAGGTCAATGACTCTTTCTACTCTTTTTTTTTTTTTTTTTTTTTTTTTCTATATTTAATAAAAGCATTTGTGTAACTTTTATTTACCTATAATTATATATAAATTACATGTAATTTAATTTTACCGTTAGTTAAGAACAAAAACACCCATTCAGATAAAATCACGCACGCGCACTCATACGGAATGTATTAAAAATTTAATTAAAACTAAATCAAATATTCGATAAATGTATATTCAAACATTTTTAATGGAAAGGACATAAATACTTTAATTATGTTACGCGTGACGGCAAACAAATTAACAAATATAACAGTAACACAACACTGTAAATATTCAAAAATATTTATTATATTAAAATTATATTTTCTTCTGTAAGCAGCAAACGTACGCAAAAGCTGTGCATATATGTGTGCTTGCATCGTATGTTGTTGAATTTCAATCATTATATTTATCTAAAATTTAGAAAAGTTTTATTTTAAATGCAAATATTTCAACGAAACTTTTCCCAAATAGCATTAGTTTAATGTATTTGTCTAAGCAAAACTCAAAGGGAACATAAGTTATACAAGCAAGTATGAGAATGTGTCTCGTACAGAAAGTATAATAATAGGAGACCTTATATCATTTACTGTTGTTAAGGATATTTTAATGAATTTTTAGATATCGATTTCACTTTTTTTCACAACAATAAACATTAAACCTTTACATTACTAATGCACATACAGTAATATAGCTTTTTACTCTTATTAAAATATTATCATTCTTCAATATAGACTCACATACCACCCGTGGCCAAGTATGGTGTTTGCGTGGCTGTGTGTGTGTGTACATGATTTACAATAATTACATTCTATTACTTGTTAAACTTTTTATTTGAAGTACTGTGTTAAGTATTTATTTAGAATAATATTTATTTTAATAAAATTAAATTTTAAATATTTATGCACTTCTTTCTTATATGACTTTGTATCCAACCACCTATAGAAGTTACTATGTTTATCATTTCTTTTGTGATAGTTAGAAATACAAATCGGAGTTGGTAGTTTTGATTCTTGGTAAGATTCTAGTGCAGATTTAAAACAACCAAATTTTAATAAGTGGGCATGGCAAACTTTTTCTATTTTTATGGAAGTTTGTATATTGCAATCTACGAGCATTAAGTGGAAGAGTCAGAAAACAGACATTTTTTCAGCGTACTTTATACTGTAGGCGTGGCCCATCGATTTGGCCCATTTTCAATAGGAATGTTTACAAGAGAACTTCCAATGTTTTTGCTAAATTTGAAATGGATATCTTCCTTTTTACGGCCAGGAGACTGTTTACTAGAGAAATGACCACAGACAGAGAGACGGACATGCTTAAAGCAATTCGAACTTTGATGCTGATCGTGAATACATATATATATATACCAGATTTAAAAAGTGAGCCAAGGAACTCTAATTACTATAATAAAATCGTATGAGTAGAATATCATTTACCTATCGCTCGGGATCGAAAGCAAAAAAGTAGAAATAATTTATGGATCGGGTCAGTAGTAAAAGTTTCTAGACGCTAAACATACACAAGCCGGTTCGGTTTTATCAAATTTTGCTTACACTAAATTCCTCCGTTATTCAATTTGCGTAGGATTTTCTTCTAAATTTTCCCGAAAATTAGATAGTTCAGATAGCGCTCGCTGTAGCATGAGAGGTTTTTTTTGGAAAAAAGTATATTTTGTAGGCTTTAAGAGGCAACTAATTAAAAACTTGTAGCTTATCTGTAAATGATGATCACGATGTTCTAAAGTTTAGAGTCAATCAGTGGCAGACTTAGGTTCTTAAGTTATGACGATGATACGGCTTTTACAAAATATGACTCACAAACTAGTCATAGAGAGGTTGAAATCTTGAAAATCACATGTAAGTGATTAAGATATGGAGTAGAAAAAAAGTAAATGAAGTCAAAAATCATGTAAAAAATGAAATCAAAAATCATGTAAAAAAACTCAAAAGTTTATTTCGAGTATATATTCTAAATTTGATGGAGAATATATATATCTCTGAAGTTTCCTTCTGGGCATTATATAAATACCATGACAAAATGTATATTTACCTTTCATCTTCGGTAGTGGATATAAAGATCTGTATAAACAAAAATCATCTAGGATTCTAACTAAGCTGACTAGAACTGAACTTGTATTTCCTCTTCTCGTTTTTTGCTTTCTTTTTTTAATTCTCTGTTGAAATTTCTAAGAAATAAATTTTAATTTATTGTACGTCATAAATTTTATAACCTGACATTCACCTGAGCCATAACAAAATACACTCATACATGTTCGTATATGCATATAATATATCATACATTTATGCACAAATATATGCATAGACAAATAAACGCATTTGTAGTCGTCTTTTTTTATTCCAAACTAACCATAATTCTTATGTTTTGATACCTGTGGTGTCATCGGTTTAAATTCAATTGTTTGTGTTCAGTTCTTTTAAGGAATTTATTGTGCTCTTTTCAAGCCCTAGAAAATAAAAAGTAAAGCATTAATATTGTTACTTTTTTTTTTTTTCATAGATATGGAGAATTTAAGTAAGACTTGTTGAAAAGTCTGGCTGCTGTTTTTCTAGCTGAGTATCTTTTATCGTTGCTTTCCTTCCGTATTACTTTCGTAGTCCATAGCTAAAGTAGACAAAGTTCGATAACTTGATTAGCGTAGAATTAACAATATTAGATTCTATCTTTGGTTGACATCTATTCATGTCTGAATTTTTTAGGTCTGTCAAGCTAAAAAAAAAAAGTGTTGCTCTTTTGAAGCAAAGCAGTCATCATGGATCTATTTTTTCACATTTTCGTGCGAACCAAAACGCTACTCAGGCAATGCAAACAAGTTGCAATCGCAAACAGTCGAGTCTGGATAGTAAGCGACATGAATTAACACTTTCCAGTTGAGTGCTTTCAACGTAACGCTAACTGATTTTGCCATACGGATGAACGGGCGGATATCATATGAAAAAACGACGTTTTTGTTATCTCTTTTGAAATTTCGGGCACTTTTGGAAGAATGAAGAGTTTAAATCGATTAATTGCTGTTGGTAGCGTTTGGTATTAACCATCCGTTGCAATAGATACTTGATAAAGGATTTTTCTAAACTTTCAGCAATACTAACTCAATTTTGTTGTAATTAATCAATGGCGTGCGCAGCAACCCGCTGTGGAATACATACATTGTGAATAAGTATACGATCCTAAGTAAACTTTTTATAAATAAAGCACAAAAAATTTATTTTTTGTTTATACCCACCAGCGAAGGATAGAGTTGCATTCATTTTGTTTGCAACGCCAAGAAGAAAGCTTCAGAAACCTTACAAAGTATATACATATATTCTTGATTAACTTCAAATTTAAAATGGATTTAAGCATGTCCGTCTGTCCGTCTGTGCAATGTCTGTGGTAAACATTCTCTTGACCATAAAAATGATCGGTTTCAAATCTGGTAAAAACATTTAAAATTTTTTGCATGCAAGATGGTATTGAAAAGGTCACGCCCACAGAACAACGCAAACTAAAAACATCTCTGCTTTTAAGAAAAAAAAAAGTTGGATTTTTGCTTATTACTCCTAAATCATAGCAGACCTATAAATATTTCTACATGCTATTCTCTAGCATTAGTACAAAAATCGAAAGAATCGAACACGTCTACTCGATATATAGATAATTGCAACTTTTTGTGAAAACGTAACATTAAGAAAGAAGCTTCAGAAATTCCCTTAAAGTGTATATATTATCGATCAGTATCAAATTCGGAATTCATTTAGATGTATCCGTCGGTCCATCTATTCATCTTTCTGTCGGCGATAACCATTTTCCCGGCCACAGAAGTTAAGATACTTGGATGAAATTTGGAAAAGAATTGAAAGTTATTTCACATAAGTCGGTACTGAAAACGAGCCAAGTCGTTCACAGCTCACTCCTCCAGTATAAAATAAGTTGAAGACACCACTGCTTTCTGGCTGTTTTGCTTACTGATCATAGACTGCAAGGAGATAATAATTTAAGTGTTTGATATATAGGGAGGATAGTACATATGGGAGGCATTTGACCATGATCGACCTTGATTGTCGGCTATGAAATTAGATTTTTCTATTTCATAGCTTTTAGACCCCTTTAACATGTATTTTAAAAACATGCGTTCGCTTTTGTCTTTAAAAGTTTCATAATTTTTATTCAATTATAAGCGCATCTTTCATGTTGAATAATAACGTTAGCAAAGACAATTTTACCAAAGACATAAACCTCAAAAATGTATTGGGCTAACTTCACGTCAGTGAATTTTTGGTACTCGGTTAGCGGGAAAGTCTATGATGAAAACTGCGGCAAAAGAGTAACAGCAGAACTCAACACCCATCTAATTACTACTGTTTCAATAAAAACAGTAAGGCGGGAGCTCCATAAACGTTCGCCCAAAACCTTATAAGCACAAAAAATATTGTATGTATGCTCGGTGTTCATTTCAATTTGTCCATCCAATAATGCAGTGGAGTGGAACATCATTCTACCTAACAATCAAATCAAGTAATTAATGTTGCCGCCTTCAGTCTGTTGAAAATTCTTTAGTTCATATCTATATCAAAAAATTAATTATTAATCTCAAAATCAATAACATTTTCGATATTTTAAGTCGTAAACATTTAGAGATTTTTGTCTTTCTTTTCCCGTATGCATTACATCTGTTGCCTGAAATATTGTACAGCTGTTGATACGATGGTGTGTCGTCGATCTTAGCAACATAAGAGAGTGAAGGATGCTCGCTGTCTTAGAATCACATCTTAGCAGCTTACGAAAGATTATTTTTTTGCTTTAATATAAATAATTCTTAATTATCTAAACAAACTTTAATCCTTTTATTCAATCGGTTCATTGTAAGAAGTTACTCATGATTTAAAAGCTTGTACTTGTTACAAGCTGTATTCCATCTTGGTCTGATGGACTATTTTTAGAGGATAATCTAATTATGATTTAGTCACAATGGGTGGTTAGTGACACGAAATATTTCCAATTAACATCATTATCTTAAACATAACGAAATCGTTTCTTCATTAGTCTTCCTTAAATTTATTATTTCTTTTTTTTGTGTATTTGGAGAAGATAAATTGCTATCATTGTGAAGCTTAACCTAGTTTGGCTTTAATTATCAAGAGCAAATATGTGATGTAAACGATTTTATCAAAGACTAGTTAAGCAAATATCAGCTTTTTACTCACATCGTGCTGCTTCTTCATCTATAAAATTAAATATTTAGTTATGTATATAGTCTGAATACAAATATTTGCATGTGTACGTGAGAAACAATCCTAAAATATTATGAAAGAATTTATTTCGGTGTTAAAAATTTTATTTACAAACTATATATATAGAAAATTTACACCGACAAAGAATCGAAAATTTGATAGTAGAGTTGCAGCTCTCTAACAACCGTTACAAAGCTTGACAATTAAATCAGAATAAAGCAAATAGTGAAAGAATGAAAAAAAAAATGTAAGCAAACACATATAATACACATATACACATATTGGTTTGATGAACACATACATTATTTGGCTTTATTGGATTTTTTTTTTATGACAATATTTTATAGAGATTTTCTATTTCAAAACGTAAATTGAGTAACCAGTGATAACTAATCGTGATTTTTAATATAATTTTTTAGGTAATCCATCAGAAAGTTACGAAACTACTTCAGTTTTTTAGTTATTCAGTTATTTAATTATTTAGTTAATTACTTACTTAGTTATTTAATTATTTAGCTATACAATTATTTAGGTATTCAGTTATTTAATTATTTAGTTATTTAGTTAATTACTTACTTAGTTATTTAATTATTTAGTTATACAATTATTTAGCTATTCAGTTATTTAATTATATAGTTGTTTAGTTAATTACTTATTTAGTTATTTAATTATTTAGTTATACGATTATTTAGCTATTCAGTTATTTTATTATTTAGTTAATTACTTACTTAGTTATTTAATTATTTAGTTATATAATTATTTGGTTATTCAGTTATTTAGCTATTTAATTATCTAGTTAAGTTACTTCGGAATTTTGTGGGAAACCTTTAAGACTGTTGAAACTCATTTGAAACTATTAAATAAAATTAAAATGAAAAATTAAAGAAATTAAAAAAAATAACTATTATATAAAAGTTCTTTTCCCTATTTGGAGTCTTTGATTTACCGGTTATTTTTCAGATGACCCTGCTACATATATTATTTAATTTTTTACTCGTAATTCGTGAACATGTCTGATAATTCATCAGCTTCTTTTTCTGACCCTATTTCTTTTGTAGTAATTAGGAGTCAAATTCAGTATGCCGTATTGGACTCGAGGGCAACGCTTCGTAAGGAAGAAATTCTAAAGCTATGGTAAACCCTCTGGCGGTCCATAGGCTTTTTCCCAAGACATTTGTTTGTTCCTAAAGCCAACACCACCACAATATGAGTTGCTAAAATCTACCTTCAAAAAACCCTTTCCCGGAGACCTTCCTTTAAATTTCTCACTCATAATTTAGTTAGCAAGCACTTAAGATTACTTATTTTCAAGTAATTTATAACACTTTCACACTCTTGCATTAATTCTTTCTAGATCTCGTCTCGTGATATCTAGAACATCCTTTCACAGAACGTCTTATACTTGCAAAGGGAGAATCAATCTTGGTGTCTTAAACGCTTATTATATAATTTTTCTTGCTTTTTAATAATTCTTCTTATACCATTGTGCGTGTGTTGTCCGCGTAAGTCTGTACTCGATCTCTCCTTCCTTTATCGGCAACTTCGATTCCCCGTCAGGTCGGACTGATCCCTGCCGTTTGACTCAGAATTTAACTCGCTTACAGCTTACAACCTTAACCCAAAGTTATTGTACTTAACTACATTTAATTATTAGTGTGAATAGAAATGAGGAAAGATTTTGGTCCTTACTGCCTAATATCGTCAAGCAACTATCAAGATGATAGCCCGTTGATAGGAAGGAAAAGCTAGAAGATGTAAAATGTTCATATAGATGCTCCTTGATTGAAGTTATTTTTTTAGTTTAGAAAGTGTTGAAAAACATGAAACAGTATATTCACCAACATTTCCCGATCTTTAATCATCTCATAGATAGCTTTTGTTTTAATGAAAGAATTATTAGAAGTTCATAAAGATACTTAAAATAGAATTCAGTAAATACCGACGTATTCGATTTAATTTAAACTCAACTGTTATTTACTGTTAAATCTCAATTTTACTTAACGTAAGGTATTAAAAGATTCATCTCAAGCGATAAACTCTTTCTTTTGTTAGATTTTTCAAAATAAATATTTTCATATCTCTGAAATCCGTTCGTTCTTCCCTTGCTCTACAAATATCACAACACATATTGACAAAAAATACTCATACAATCAACGACTACTGATACTGCAAAGAAAAAAAAAAAACATATGCACATACACACACATGCACATACTTTATATAAATCACTCACTCCCCTTAAAAATCCATTAACAATGTAAACAAATACCCGCAACTTAACTAACTTTCGTAACGAGCATTGAATATTCGCAAGAGGATGTGAACGAAGGGCATACGGGAGAGAGCAAAAGGAACATTGCAAACATTGTATATGCAGCAGTAAGCCCCCCTAAAAAAAAAGTCAGAAGAAAAAAAGACTAAATGTAAAAATAATTTTGAACATAAAATTAAATTTCGTGAGGAGGAGTAAAAGCTTGACGATAACTACAATTGCATGGTAGCGGCTGCAGATGCAATACTGATGTAAACGTTTAAAAAAAGAGACACACAATGTAATAACAAACATAACTTGCCCAGCTATAACAACAAAAATCTATTAACAATTTTGAAAAAATTCAGTTCAGAAATAAATGTCTATTGATAGACAACAACGCTAGCAGACACTCGTGTATGTGTACACGTACAGATGCTTTTTGTATTTACATACATATATATAAAAGCATAAACGATTGTTTGTACGAGTGTGCGTATATAGAGTTTTCTCGATACTGTTGGGAAATTGTATAACAAATAACGACATTGTCATAAACACATCGTCAATGTTTACTCTAAACAAGTAAAAGAATTTTTTTTCGCATTAAAGCGAATTCGGGGCACCCACTAAATCAAGCCAATATGTAAAAGCGGCGGTATGGCTTTGTTTTACTTGCGATTGATCACGACGACTATTGCTTTGCTTTCCCTCTGCAAGGCTTGTGTATGGAATGTTTCATTGTTAAATCTTAAAAGTTTAAAATTATTGACGATAATATCTGTACGTTTCGCTTTTTTAAAGCTTTTTTTTTGTGGCTTTTGGGAATAGTGAACGGATCAAAGCTAATTCTGATCTAGATTTGTGGAACTATCTGAACATCTTAAAATGTATATGACTAATTTCAGCATTTTAAATCTATTTTTACTTCTATTAAAGGACAACAACAAAATATTACGTAGAGAAGAAAAGAAGGAACGAAGAGACAGAAGAACATTTTCGTTTCTCTTTTCTTAAAAGTTACTTCGGAATTTTTCTATTATAAGAAATTCCCATTATGAATATGTGTAGAAGCGTTCAGTTCCTGCTTTTTGTAACGTCGCTGAACGTTCGCTGAATCGGCTACAAATACTATACGCTGATCAAAACTACTTATGCTTTCTTTATTCTCTAAAAATCTACTTTCAAATCCTAGAGCACTAATCCAATCATCCTTCGATGTTTGGTAAAACATGTCGATAATTGTTTAAACAAAAATATACTGCCATTAAGGTGGTCTTGGTACAGAGCATTACGAATTTCTTCCAGTGTTAACAGCAAATATCATGATTCGAGTTTTTTGCGACGTATTTGTGAAGCTATTCACCAAATTATTTGGCAGATTTCCCCTCGCTTTTATATCACATTAAAGCACTTTTATTTCTTGAAGAGTTTTGCATCAGAAATTTAATTCATGATTTTCAGCTATCGCATCACCATCCCCCCCTCCACCATCCTAACTCTTCTTATGATTTTCTTTGCTCTCAAAATCCAAACTTCGGGAAACTTCGGAGACCGAGATCTTTTTGAAAAGCTAGAAAGCCGAAACGAAAATTGTTTTGAAGTCTATTCCGATAATCGTGTTTATAAAATCGTAGAAAGAGTGGCAGCCGGTACTGATATTCTGTTCGGAGGAGATTTACTTTAAAGTAAATCATATAAATTTGGTAACCATTTATGTGTTTTTTTTTTGTATTTAGTACCTTTTTATCGCAATATTATAAGTATCAGCGTATATGTGCACAATAACCAGGATATACCGTCATACTTACACACTTACATGACTACGATGCAGTGGTATTGTTTTTATAACAATAGGAATACAACCTTATTGTAGCAATCGTTCATAGTCATAGAGCGAGAAGCTAGATACGGTAAGTAAGCAGTTAAAGCGAAAAGCACAACTTATGTACACAACAGCCTTTAGCATCAAAGTTGTTAAAATATTATACTTTTTTCACAATTGTCTACCTTTGCACTATACGTGGGATACATAATTGTGCACAGTTTTCGATTAAGTTTTATTAGAAAATCCTGATGGTTTATGGAAACGTCAATAACTGACTGTAAGCAGAAACAGGGGTTTGGAAAGTAAAATGAACCGAGTTTTATATAACATATATTTATTTATTTATTCTTTTTTTTAAATTATTTATTTATTTCTTTTTTTTAAATTATTTGTTTATTCTTTTTGAATTATTTATTTATTTATTTATTGAATTATTCATTACACGATATTTGCTGTAATATGAACTTAACGCAAAATATATAAAAATCAAAGTAAATTAAAGAACTTAACAACACTAAATAAATTTAGAAATAGAGTAAAATTTCAGTTAAAAAGGTGGGAAAGGAGAAGAAATTATATATTTATAATTATATATTATATATTATATATATGCAGGTAGTTCAATAAGCCGTAACTTGCCGACATAGAGCAGTAACACAACTTAAGGATACCAAAACAGGCTGCTATCGCTGGTTAAATTTGCTTACATGATGCTGTACTATCTATATGTCTATACGACTTCACCTGAAAACCAACATCAAAAACGTTACACGATCACCACTTGCTTCTCTGTCTCCTGGTTCCGATCAACATAGTTCAAAAACTGACGTATTAAAAAAAGTGTCTGATAAGAACAAAAATGAATGAATAAATAAATCTCTTTCTCCTCAATCACGGAGGTACCGTCACTTTCCTTAAGTATATTTTATCTTCAACTCCTCTGGTTATTTATATATAAACGATATTCCGATGTCACTAAACTTGATTTGAAAATCGAGATTTTCTTACTAAGAGCTACTTTTGCAATTTGCAATCATCTTACCTAGGGAATCTTTTGACTGCAAATATATTTTTTTTCTTCAAAATTTTTCTTTTTCTTCAATCATAAATAAATCTTTATGTGAGCAGTTAGTTTAATATAGAAGTTGAATAAAAATATCACAAAATCATTAAAAGGGAATAAACTCTTAAAAACAATTAAAGAACTTAAAAACAAAATTTAAAAAAAAAAAAAAAAAAAAAAAAAAAAAAAAATAGGAAAAACAGATGATGTCTCCCTTAGAGATACCTAAGCAGCACAAATAGGTAACAAAAAAGCTATGTGGGTCACATACAAACCCACATATGCATAGACATGTTTGACATAAATGTGCACGTGTGTACGTGCCAGATAGTGCAATAGCGCGCATCATTTTTACGATCTTCATTAAAAAAAGCAAATAAGTAC
Source organism: Glossina brevipalpis (assembly GCA_000671755.1). Taxonomy (NCBI): domain Eukaryota; kingdom Metazoa; phylum Arthropoda; class Insecta; order Diptera; family Glossinidae; genus Glossina; species Glossina brevipalpis. Next base: position 3,159,525 of record KK351018.1, read on the forward strand.
AAAAAATATATACACAAAAATAATAAACGAAGAGAAACACACACATCAGTATTTTGTTCTTATTGTGGACGCTATTATAGTTGTGTGTATACGTAGTAGTGAAGCTCGTTTTTATAACAAATTTTTACTTTAAACAATTTAAAGTGAAAAAGAGCGAAAAAGAGCAAAATTTCATGGTTTCTCTTTAGAACCTGTAAATGCGAATTCTCTTCTATACTAATAGTGAATGCATTTGCAGATGTCTGGCATGGAAATTTTTCTTTGTCGACTTTTCTTGATAACGATGTAAAATTTTTGATGGATTAAAGGAGTAACGGTCTTAAAACTTGGGTTTTTTTTTTTTGTTTTTAATATTTATAATGTTGCATCACATTTCTCTCGTTAATTTATCGAATTGAAGCAACGTTACTATGCTTAGATTCAATTTTCATTGATATCATTTACGATTTGAAAGATTCTAAAAACAGACAGGAAAACGGAAGGACGATTAAGCAAATAAAAGAAGGACAGGGAGCAAGGACCACTTAGGCGTATTATTTATTAAGTATTACCAGACAGAACTAAATAACAAAAGAAGAACTAAGATATTTTTCAAAATGCGAATTAATAAATTATTAGGAAAATTTATTGTTTACGTTGCGTACAATTGTGGTTTGGTCAAAAATGTCGATAGAATTATAGAAGTGATCGAAGTTGACCGCCATGTTGGCAACAGCCGTGGCATAGCCTAGGAGCTAAACTAGCTAACTATTTGCACAATCCTGAACGGAGACATGTTAAATAAGGTCTTAAAGTTTACGTAAAAAATAATGGATTTCTGTTTCTCCAAACTAATATTTGACGCTAAGAAAACATTTTGCTTGTAACCCGATATATATCATTATATATTTTACCTATTGATCACAACAATAGGTCATGACTTGTTAACAGATCACATAGAAAATCTTACATTTTGGAACAATTTTATAGTCTTTTTGATTTAGTTTGGTTATGTTTTTTTTTTTTACACTTGATTTGTAGAATTCTATTTTTAATTAGAAAACTAATCTCGTCTTTTTAAATAAATTCCAATTGCTAAAAATATTAACTAGAATTTCACCGCTTGCTACTAAAATGAGTGAAGTTGAGATTAAAAATTATGCTACAGATTTTCGTAACTGTTTCCAGTAAATAAGCAGAAAAGAGAAAATCTAAGAAAAATTTATGTGACGCGATTATCGGTCGCAAAAACCTTTGCAACTTTACATAAAAGAGCCCGATAAGAAGTGATGAACTTTTAAGGACTCCAAAATGAACAAATAAAAAAGGCATACAGACGGACAGATAGATAAAAGGCAACAAAGTAATGATTGCCATCACACGAGCATAGGGAGAGAAGAGTAATGAAAAAGCGAAATAAATTCTCTAACCAAAGAGAGAAACAAACAAAAGATTGAAAAAATTAAAACAAAAGCAACAGCAACGATACGGTGACATCCAACGAGCGAAAGTAATAGAAAAAAATATAGGTAGAAAAGCTGGGGAGAAATTTGAATGTATTTCTATGAAAGTACTCGCGAAACTAAGGACTTTCAAACTAATGCTATCTACATACTCGCTCTCTGCTGCTATTCTTGCGATCTGTTTACCCTGCTGTTCCAAAGGGTCGGTAAGCTGTTTTGTTTTGATTGCACGTAAACAATTCGTTGTGTGTGCCGCACATAGAAAAGTGGGTAAGAAACAAAAAAAAAGAAAAAAAAAATATAAAATGAAATAAAATAAAATGGTTCGCAACAGTTACACAATGTCGCAGGCAACTAAATAACAACAACGATATCAAAAGCAAACGAGTCACTTGAAAGCAATGTGTGTGTGAATTGCTTTACAGCTATGAATTCAAGCATACAGAGAGTGTGTGTCGTCTGGGAATATCACTGCTCCACATCCCCTCTTCCCCCCCCCCCCCCCCCCCCCCCCCCCCCCCCCCCCCCCCCCCCCGCCGTTACCATACCCCTTACTCGCTTCACACCATTCAGTCTCGATCAACATTTTTTATTACTCGCGCAATAGTTTTTGTCATTTGAAATGTTGTGTTTTTAAAAATTTGTTTTTATGTTAAGTGAAAAAAAGAAAGAAACAAAAAAATTACAGAAAAATCTCCCCAACACATAATAGGAAACGACAACCAGCGACTATTTTCGCTTAACAACACAAACTAATGTACACCATAGTGTGAATGCAGTGAAAAAGATGAAAAACACTTCTGCCAAAAGAACACTAAACGCCAGTTACAACTGATAAAACATACTCCCAGTAATACATGTCCTTATGGATATAAATACATTTGTATGTACATGTGATTATGTATGTACAGATGAGTGTTTTTATTATATGTTATTATTGTCATTTTGTGCTTAGTGTTTCGTTGTTTTTGGTTTAAAATGTATTTTTATGTTGTAATGAATTGTTTATAAAAAAGTCAACAGTAGTAGTAGTGTACTGATGATTATTACACACATAACATAAATAAATTTATGTTTAAACGATTATTGAATGAGAGAACAAAAAAACGACTTCAACAATATTGTCTGAGTCGGAAAAATGGATGCTTTAGATACTCTTGTTAATGTCCATTCGTTCCTTTATCAGTTACTTTTTTTGGGAGGGGATTTTTTCGAAAAACCAAGATTCAATTGGAAGGAGGGTTTTCTAAGCCAACAGAAATGAAAGGCCATGGAAATAATATACAAGATCCTTGGATGCTTGAATGTTTCTTGCACGGGATCAATCAGAATTGAGTTTTTCTGTAGAACTTAGGACGATGAAGAGCAAATGTAATTTGAAATATTACCGTGGCAGGCGTTGAATATTGAGATACATTTATGCAGAGTGTTTAATGGTAATACATATGGTGGTAATACATATGAGGTCTTTTGTAATGATGGACTGATGCTTGAACACCGCTATGAAAAATGGATTTATCATTAAAAAATCTAGTATGTGCTTCTAAATACACGTACACTGCAAATAGTTGTCTACAATTATTTAATTTTTCATAATACCTTTGTCAGTTATGCTTCATTTAGCGGTAAATCAAAACTTAGCAAAGACGTAAAGTTGTGGCTTTTATCAAAGCTACAAACCTCAAAAAGTGTGAACAATATGAGTGTGTCGCCTTCATTTCGGTGATATATCGGGGTGGGGAGTTGTACATAGGATCATCATCAAGAATATGCATAATTTTTATACTTGCTACCGAAGGAGTGTCACCGCCCAGAAGGAGCCCTTTCCAAAAAACTTGACTCGTTATACTCACCACCGAAAGTGAGTTAAACTACACTTTCTCAGCAAAAATTCATTTGTCATTCAAGGCAATCTTGAGGTAAAGACCGAAATATGAAGAAAACCCCTTTTTTTTTTACGGTAATCAAAGTTTTTCACACATATTCTAGAAGGTTCAACGACTCTATTAAGTTATAAATAAAATAAAATTTTTTGGAAAATCTATAGAGTTATCATTCCTTAATGAAATTTACGTATGTGAAAAAGACGGAGAAATTAATTTGAAAACAAAAAACTGGAGAATACTAAGAGACTATGCCGCCCTCCACAAAAATTGTATTGCTAGTCTGTTGGTCACTGATCATGGAAATATCGCTATTTTATGTCAATAGCTTGGCATTTTTTCATTCCTCATACAAAAGTTGAATTATGTAAAGGGACAAAGGGAGAAGAAGACAACCAAAGATTTTAACTAAACAAATAATTTTTACATCTTTTCCTTAACTCCTGATGAACTTTTTGTGCATTTAGGAGAAAACATGACGTTAGTGCAAATTAGCTTTGCGTTTTCTTTTTCATATTTTTTTTTCTTTTTTTTTTTTTTAAAAGGAATTGTATCTAGTCGAGTATGTCATAGACGGATGGTACAGATGAGAATAAAATGAAAAAGTTTATGTTAAGCGAAAGCAAAACATCATAACATTCACAGCAGCAACAAAAAATCAGATAAAGTGAAGTAAGTACGAAATATAAATGAAATAGATTTCAAAAAATTTATGGAAAAACAGTGAAATTTGAAAGCTGACGCAAACAGAACGGTGCGGTATAATAAAAAATAATTTTTAAAAACTTGAAATCTTGAAAGCTAGAAAGCTAGAAATCTTGAAAGCTGGAAAGCTTTTAAGCTGGAAACGAGACAGAATTCACTTTAATGTGAGACATATTTCATAAGCAGATCTGAAGAAAATATTTAATGTAAAAACAGTGACTTGAGCCCTGGAGCTTTCAAGGCAGGAAAAGAATTCGTTCAATAAAATGAAAGGATGAATGATTCCAAAGTTTCTAAATACTTATGAACATCATAAGTCGAGATTGACTGCGACGAGTTTCTAGAAATTGATAAAGAAGGCAAGGCTTGTTATTTTTAATTACCGCCATAGAATTATTCACTAATTCACTAAGCTTTTACAGGCTGTTACAAGAAAAACATTGAAATAAACGAGATGTGAACTGGTATTCAGAGGTGAACTTGTATTCAGATCATAATTCTGGTTTACCCTACATAACCTTCGATTCAGATTTTTCCTGAAAAAGAAGTAAAAGTCAAACAAAGTTGAACATTTTAAATGAATGAATAAATGAAATCAAGTTTATTCGGCTTTGCTTAATAGAAAGATTAAACAAAATCAAATAACGGAAAATTTAGGAATTAAGTTTCATTCACGTTTCTCAAAAAAAAAAAAAGCAAGAGAGCCCCACTTTAAGTATGTAGAGCTGAGACAAGTTCAAATTGAACTATTCCCTCTAAGGAGGGGAGGTATAAAGCTTATGATAAATTTAATATTAGCGTTAGCGTATCTTAACTTTGAAATGCAATGAAATGAAATAAAACAAGACGATAAACAACGAAAAGCTCTTAAAAAGTCGGTTAAAAAAAGTGAAGAAGAAGAAGAAAATGAAAAATTGGTTGAAGTTAAAGTTGGTGGTTGGCAGAGCAAAAACAAAAACCTAAGCGCGAGGGGGAGAGGATTGAAACTAAGAATATGAAAAAGAAAAACTATAAATCGTTTTCTAAGTTTCCAATGCAGCGTTGCAGTGAATTGTAAGTCAAACGTACTGATAGTTGTACACCACATACAAACAGGGAGACAAAGTCTTTAATTTAACATGTTACAGACTTTGAATAGTAAGTATAATAATAAAAAAAAAAAAAAAAAAAAAAATAAAAAAATTTTGCAGTGAATTGTAAGTCAAACGTACTGATAGTNTAGTTGTACACCACATACAAACAGGGAGACAAAGTCTTTAATTTAACATGTTACAGACTTTGAATAGTAAGTATAATAATAAAAAAAAAAAAAAAAATAAAATAAAAAAAATTTTGGAAACACATGGGCATACATACAAACATGCACATACATATACACATTGGGAAACGAGATGTCGTGTCTGAACATGGTGAAATGCATTAAAAGGATTATCCTCTTAAAGTTTCTCGAACCGGAAATGTTGTATTGTTGTAGTGATAAATTACCACTCACATAAGATAGACAGACAGACAGACGGACAGACAGACAGACAGACAGACAGACAAACTTTCAAACATAGTAATACATAGAAAACAATTGAAATGTGAACACCCTTATATATATACATATACATATACGTATTGCACGCACACAAACCAACTAACAAGAACATTGATATTATGCTTAGCATTACATATTACAATACAAGGATTAAATATATCTACGTAGATACGAATGGATATGAGTTTGAGTAGAAATACACAAAGGCCCAAGTAGTTGATATTGAAGAGTATTTAAGATATATGACGGTAAGAAACCAAGAAGAAGAAAGTAAATAATAGGAAAAGAAAATTAAAGAAAATAAGAAAAAATTATGTATAAGCGCACAAGTTAAGTTTTCCATGCCATCTATTCGTACACATATGCATGGTATTCGCTTATATTTATGCTTGCGCTCGGTTGCGTATTTCTAGCTTTGCATGAATATTTCTCTACAATCACTTGAGAGTCTCTTGAGTCATCTTATCGCATACATTTACTTTCAATGTGCATTACATTTCTTTCTCAAATATCACTTTAGTAACTCATTTCGTTGTTGTTCTTCTTGCATACAAAGTCTAAGTAACGATTAAAAAGTAATAGTAAAAAAAGAAGAAGAAAGGAAAAAGAATTTAATTACTTGCCATTGCCGATTGACTGACTTCTATATGACATACTACTACTGACACATTTTCGAATAATCGTTTCAACCACAAAACATTTAGTTATCAAGAAAAAGAAAAGAATTTAAAAATTAGTTAAATATACGATCGTCTTTCTGTTTACATTTTAAAGAAATCTTATGAGATTTTCCCCAAAGAGCTTCAACTTTATAATCCTATTTACTCAGATTTTTGTTTTAAAAACATTATTTTTTCAATTTTTACCCTTTTAAGATTTTAGCAACTGAAAAAAAAAAAAAACAAGTTAGAAAATTATATTCGGCTCTAACGAATCTTTTATACCTACTATCCACCTTTATCTTAAAAAAAAAATGTAAAAAAAAATAAGTTTTAATAGGTGGGCGTGGCAATTTTTTTCTATTTTTATGAAATACGGTCCAAATTTTTATTATATAGAGTGAGCAAAACACCCCGGAAAACAGAGGTGTTTTCGGCTTGTTTTAGGCTGTAGGCGTGGCATATGACCGTGAAATACATTAAATAATTTTCAATTCTTTTGCCAAATTTCATCTAAAATATCTTAATTTTTGTGACCGGGAAAATGATTATCACAGACAGAAAGATGAATATACGGACGGACGGACATATTTATTAGAAATTTGATTCTGATCAATAATATATACACTTTAAGAGGATTTCCGAAATTTCTTTTCTAATATTGCGTTTTTCAAAAAAAAATTGCGATAGTCTATATATCGAGTAGGCATGGTCGATTCTCTCCTCTTTTGTACCAATGCTAGAGAATAGCATGTGGAAATATTTATAGGTCTGTTATGGTTTATGAGTAATAGGGAGAAATCCAACTTTTTTTGTTTCCAAAAGTAGAAGTGTTCTCAGTTTGCATTGTTCTGTAGTTGTGACCTTTGATCGATTTGGCTCATTTTCAACACCATCCTGCATGCACAAAATACTTCCAACATTTCTAATAGGCTTGAAACCGATATTTTCATTTTTACATACGGACACACAGCCATGCTTAAATAAATTCTAAATTTGATGTTGATCAAAAATATATATACTTTATGGGATCCTTGAAGCTTCATTCTGGGTGCTGCAAACACAAACTGACGAAATGAATATACTTCCATGCTTGGGTTGATGGGTATAAAAAGGGGAACGGATTAATTTTCGTAGCCTTATGTCTTTAAATTCTAATATGTTACTGTAAGGAAATTTCAAAGGAAGTCTTGTGGAGTCTTTTTTACATGACCCAGATTTATAGAGTGTTACGCAATAAATGAAAGCCGAAATTTATACTAATAATGTACGCAAAAACATTCACGGACATTTTTGACTTAAATGGTATTCGAAGTACTTTGCTTGTTTTCTTCCTTGCATAGGTAGACAATTTCCTAAGTAAGTAAGTTTTAAGCGAGTATACCGTAAATGGTGTTGTACACCGAATCTGAAATCTAATGAACTTCGAGGACTACAGAGATCAATGAACGACGTATCCGCAGATATTTGAGAAGATATTGATAAAGAAGTAAAAAATTTTCATTACAAATTCCATAATTTTTACTGCGAAATTGTGCAAAATTGCAATAAAGACGTTCTGTAACCTTTTTCGTGACAAATCTTCGATTATACATTAATTTGTTTGCGCCAACAAGCTGTGTTGATGGGCCTCTGACGTCTCCTTAATGGGATCTGAAGAAATGATAAGCGCTGATATATTCCGCTTAAGACTGATATCGAACAAATACTTTCCTATTATTTTTCGTAAATTTGAGGCAGGCCTTCCCAAATTTTTTTTTAAAAGTTGTTGTAATGCATATGTCGCTTTTTGATTTGCCGAAAATGATTTGTCGAAAATGATATGTCGAAAATGGTTTGTCGAAAATGATTTGGCGAAAATGTTAAAAAATTAATAAAACGTTATTCCCTCTTAATTTAGTAGGTAAAACATAATATAAAATCAAAAAGAAGTGAATTTTACACAATTTTTTAGAATGGAAGGAAAGGTAATATAATTATAAAATATAAAATAATATAAAATAAAAATTTATTGTGAAAACCATTAAAAGTACACAAAATCGTAATACTACGGCCCACTGTGTATCTGTTGGCGGCAACCCTAGTGCTATATATTGCACACAGTTGCGCTACACTAATGTGTTTTGAAAATGCTTTTAAATGAACATAAATATTTTCGAAAGTAATCTGTTAGTGCTTTAGAGAAGTTAGAAAACCACAAGTAAGACATTAAGTTACAATTTCCCAGCAGGGATTCATTTGACCTAGTTTTTTTTTTCTTGGGAGTGGTTGAAGAAATTTCCAGCCAAATAATTTTTCATTTTCATTTAGATAATACAATTTTGTTTTATGCATATTTTCAAACTTTTAAAACATCAATTAAATCGACAAAAGAATTTCTTTTTTTCGGAAAAATGTCCAAAATGTGTGTTTCGGCCCATTTTTTTCACCATAAATGCCATTTTTGTTGTACAATCATTATGCCATCTCATTGTAGAAGTTCTTAAGGAAAAGCTGATCTAAGTTAATACTAAAAGACTTTTTTGATGTTTATACCATAGCGAAGATAGCGAAACAAATAAGTGTCGACGAGCCAATTGTTCCCAAGTGTATGTAAAATTTGCAAGTCATTCATTTTAATTGTATAAAGATGAGAAGAATGAAATTTTTTCATCCTTTCTGTCATAACCAAGTTATGTTAAGTAAAGTTTTTACTTTAGTTGACAATTATTAACATCCGCTTATAGAAACATAAAATGTGCCCTAAATGTCCATAATGAAATTATTGCTTTTTTTTTTTTCTTTCTTTTGAGGAACACATTTATCTACATGTACGCAAATACCAGAAAACCCAATTAAAATATGAATTTTATAGGTTCACTTTCAGAGAGATATGAAGGCTAACCTAGTAAGCATGAATGCCTTATAAAAAGCAAAGCAAGTGTTTGCCAGCAATTATTCATTAAAATGTCAGAAATATATATATATATATATATATATATATATATATACATATGTGTGCGTGTGTGTTACATCGAATGGTCGAAGATAGACACATACCACTTTTTTTCTATTCATTTTACTTGAACATCTATATGCACGTACGAATATAAAATTTTTGATAGCCTTTTTAATATATTTATTAAAAATGTTGTTTTGTAAAGTTTTTGTAAAGTCCGATTCTTTTAATTTTACCAATTACTCTTAAACCCTCTTACACATGCACACATACAACATGCAAAATGGATATGAAATATTATATTTAGACATATGTTGTGCTGTAGTTATTTTATATCATCAAAATTACACAGTTTCTCTTTTATAATAAATATAATTTTATATCCATTTCGTTTTAATTTATTATTTTCTCTCTCTCTCTCTCTCTCTGTTCATTTGTCTGTCTGTCAGTCTGTCTGTCTGCTCATTCACTTAAATATTTTATGTACATATATAAATATTTATGTATGCATAAATATATTTCTAAACGATTGTTCTGCACAATAATTTTTTCACAACATGTAGAAGAGTATTAAAATTGTCGGACTCTTAGTCACACATTGACAAACATATGTAGCAGAATCTGCAGGATGTCTATATCTATGTTTTCATAAGATTTGTAAGAGATATAAAGCAATTTATTTATTTTCATCGATGCATTCATTCGTTTGTTATTGAATCTGCCGAATCAAGGGGAGACTAAAGACCTGGTATGATCTATATACGTATTTCTAATGCTGCAGTACCATCCCATTAGATCTATTCGTTCTGTAAATATTTTCTCAGTTACAGAAGTTAATTTATGGATCGCTGAAAACTTTTCGATCTTGGTCAAGCTTGAAAGGCGAAATCAATTTATTAATTTATATCGCCACCTTATTCGAGAAATTCGGTTACTCGTAATTAAGTTAGAAAAAAAGTAAAGATCTTACAAAGCCTTCACATTCGAAGGTAGTTTATTTATGCAGCCTTATTAATGTTTGCCACATGTTCAAGCTTCATTGGAAAACATTAAATTAGAAAACTTGTACGCTTGAAAACATAAATGCTAGACCAGGTTGCAGGACTTCTGGTTAACTTCTAGATTTTTTTTTTTTTCTTAAATAGGGTGTAAGCGATCAAAAACGTGTACACGTAATAATAAAATGAAATGAATACTCTGACGATGAAAAAAGTATTTCCAGGAAAACCAGGAAAAAAACTGAAAAAAATGTTACGAATGATGATAGAAAGAAAAACAGGTTGTCTAACATTTTCGTATTAATTCACAAAGAATTGAATGGATTTTATATAAATTGAAGTCTTGTATCATGCATCAACATGCCTCAACGAAGAATGCCAAAGTTGCCAAACTAAGAATTATTCCGAATTATATCTGTTCCTGTTTTCTCATATGTATTCATTTTACAGCTGTTTGATGATGATAATCTAGATTCGACTAGAGCTGCGTTCAATTTTCTTCATTCTTTTCTCGGTATATGCTGCTTATCAGATATGCTCGGATATGCTTATCACAAGTTTCTCAAGTCTACGTTACTGCTACTCACTATCTCTCTGTTATGTCATTCATATAAAATTCATGTAGTAAGTAACACTGTTGTGCACTTTTTATACATACGTTGTGCATGTGAATATCATCCACATGTTCGAAGTAAACCCTTAGTACTAAGCATTCCTTGTATGTTGGTTATCTTATGATAAATTTTAATTAAATTTTCAAAATAAAGAAAAGAAAAAGGAAACATACAAAAAAAAGGAGAACCATTCGAAAATTAAAAAAATTATAAAAGAAAATTGTTTTGAATGTATGTCGTACTTGAAGATTTTCATTGTAACGTTTGCCTTCTTTCCTTGTGTTTTCTCTCACAAATTACTAATATAAATTTTAAATTATTTTTCTTAATTACTTTTGCATAAGTTTCCTCACGAAATCTTAATAACAACAATCAGTCCGTGTCAATACATTGTGAGGGAAAAAATCGTTCCTCATTTGGTCTTCAATTTGATTTCACACTTAATTTAAGCGTATGCTTATAACTGTCCTGCTAGGGTTATATGGGCTATAGAATAGGATAAGTTAAGTTAACTTGTATAATTAAGAGACTATAGTAGAAGAATGAATAAGGAAAGCAGACGCAGGATTCGGTGGTAAAAGTCAGTTTCTAAACAACATCTTCTCATAAAAAAACAAGGTGATATTCGTACGTAATATTTGTGAAGATTACTTGCGCGAAGGGCTATTAACTTAAGATCTGCACTAATTTAACTAATAAAAGTTACTATTAGTATAAAACAATAACAAAAAAAACAACGGAAATACTTCTTATGTTCGGGTACAACTGAGAGCGCTCAAGAGCAACAAGAATCAGTGTGCAAGTATAACACTAAGTCAATGCAAAACAAGGCAAAGCTTAACACGACCATATCTTGTGTGTGTGTTTGACTTCAAATATCCAATTATTGTTATATATATTATACTTAGTTATGACTTCAGCATTGCTTTGCACTGTTCATCAGCGTCATTCAAAATTTAAGTAACTTAAACAATTAGATCTATATCGGTAAAAACTGAACCTACATTAAAGCTCCGTAGTGTTTTTACTTTACTATATGAGTTTAGCAGCTTTACCAACAATTTCACGGATAATCGACACACTCTTCAACTTGTAAACAATGCCTTCCAAGTTTGGTGAAATCTACGAACACAGTTTACGAATAAATTAATCCAAACAATTTTTATGTGAGCAGCTAGAAATTCAATATCAATAATGAAAGAGAGTTTAGAAGAGATTGCATTAGACGGAAAGCCTGACGCAATTGGAATTAATCATCACCTCTAATTCGATCAACCTTGTCATTTCTGAAAACTTAGAAATAGCTTGGGAGAAGTTCAGAAATTTGAAAAATTGTGATCCTACTTAAATTTATTTCAAACATTTTCGCTGCTACGAAGTACTTAAGTCTTGACAGACATCCAGCTTTCCGATAACTACAACTGTTAATATTGGCACATTAGCAGTAGACGTAGACTTTAGAGGTAGACATAAAACTCTATGAGAAGGTGGTGTGGGTATGTGTAATTTGTATGCATAGATTGGAAATGAACCAAAAGAAATGGTTAATAAAACTAGTCTTCAAACTTCAAATGAATTTGTAGCGGTAAGTAAAATTCATAACATATTAAATAAATTACGTTCCTCATGCTAAAGTAACCCGATGGTCTATGTTAACCAGCTTCCGAAAAAAATATAAATTTTCTTCGAAGCAATTCGCGGAGACCGTAGAGCATGCCCCAGCATTCTATTACGTATATTTGTTGTTTACATGAAGAAAACAGAAAGAGCCGTAAAATATATAGTGCAAGAGGAAAATTTACAATTAAAGCTAGCTCTGTTAATATCAAACAGCCCAATTTATCTACATAAAATTATCTACATACGATTTATCTACATACAATTTATCGGCATTCAATTATCTACATACGAATATCTACATATAATTTATTTACATATAATTATGTACTTACAATTCACTGACATCGCTTAAATTCAATGGATGCCATATTATATACCTCCTACACCTGCTAATACTTTGCTGCCGGATTTCCCGGTGTAGTTTCATTAATCTGATTACTGTCAGATTTCGCGAGAATTCTTCGTCAATCTTTACTTTTAATTGATAGCTGCAAGTGTGGCTTTTTTATGACCGCGGCACGTATCACATTAAAAGGAATTTCCTCTTTCATAGATTTGATCAAATTTGTTGCAGTTGTATTTTGCCAATTTGTGATTTTCATAACAATATTGTTAACACAAAAATTAGGTCTATAGATTGATTTCTCAAAAAACATCAACATAATTCAACTTATACACTAAGGTTTCTTTTAATTAAAAATTCATATTCCTTGGAACGAACCGTTGGATGGCCCTGAGCGACGACTCTGGCTATAGAGAACTTGTTTTACAAGCTTTAAAATATAATATTATCTGATTGTAATTCCTTAAGGAAGAATTATTTAATTATTAAAGCGAGTGAAAACTTTTTTATATGTCAGTATACACCTTAAGGTTGGTATCCTTAATGAAAACAATTAAATTAAAAAATAAATAAGAGGCGAATCGATTGCTATCTTTTGTAAGGCATTTTAACATTGCATAGCTAAGAGCAACTTATTTGTGAAGATACAATAATCACACTTTTTAAAGTCCAGGACGGAATTAAATCGTAAAAGTATCTATTAACCTCGGGGTATCTCTTTCAATTTTTTTCAAATTTTCAACTAAAAACGAAAATCAAAAGGTCGGATATACGGATGGATGGATGGATGGATGGATGAAGGCGAGGGCAGATAAAAAAATATATATATTAAAAATCTCATGCTTATAAACCATCGACATACGTCTTCCATGTGACTTCATTTCTGCTGTAGGGGATATAAACCAATGCCCGCGCATGCACATAAACAGATATATTATGCGTATGTGCCTGAGGTACGCAGTATAAAATACACGAACATCAAAGGCATATACGTACGGTATGCGTGGACGTATATCGATGAATATTTGCTCTGAAAATATAGTTTCACTTTAATGACAGTTTTTGAATGAAACATGAGTATTTTATAGTAAAGCGAGCGCTTAATTTCGTCTGCTAAGTTGCCATGAAAGTAAAATAAAAATGAAATTTCTTTGACATAAGAACGCAGACAGATTAAAGATTAAAAGTAGGAAAATGAAAAGGATACGGAAACAAGAAGAAGATAAAAAAAAAAGATATTATTTGTTCTTTTTTTTTTTTTCTTACAATAATTACAAAACGAATATTAATATAAAAATTTTAGAAAATGGGAAGTAAAACCAAAGAAGGACTGACTCACTAGAGTTTTATTTATACAAACTGATATCATATACTACATGTAGTATATATGTGTATATGTTCTATAAAATCATCTCATCTTCTATTTAATTTAATTTCTCTGGTAACGCTTCATTACATACACCCATCATATATTTGCGGATATTTTGAATTGACAACACAAAGAAATTTCGGTATTTTCTTCTCCTTTTTCCAATTTTAATCATATGCATGACAAAGAGAAGACGGAGAGAGAAAGAGAGAGAGAGAGAGAGAGAGAGAGAGAGAGAGAGAGAGAGAGAGAGAGCGAAAAAGGGAAGAACAATGTAGCGAATAAGATTCTCAAAATTCTTTTTACTGAACAATTTATAATTATATTGTATTTCATAGGGAGGCGTAATTAAATATCTAATGAATTATCCCGAATTACAAATTTATTATTATAAATAAGAGTAATTTTCCCATTCTCTGCTACTAAGGATTTATTACACGGGCGAGATATGTAATTAACATGAAATATTGAAACAAGATTGTAAATTTAAGGGGTAACACCACAATAACTTCATAAATAAAACAATTTTTGAACCATTTTTTTTAAATGGAAGGAAAGGTGAGAGCATAGTAAGTTTATATTTAAGTATATTTAAGTATTGAAGAATAATAATTTATGAAATATATTAAGAAATATACATAGCAAAACCGTAGCTATACTTATGACGCATGTTTAGTTTGGAGGGGATTTAGCGCTGATAGCAAAGGTGGATCAAATTTAAATTTAAAAAAAAAAAAAAAAATAAATAAATCTAAATGCGTATATGTACACAAAGATGCGGGATTTAAAAAAAAAATATTGATTTCTCTCTAATTTGCCACCAAAAAGGTCACAATTTACAAGAAGTTTCAATTTTCGGCTGGATGTTGATATAATGAGCAGTATGGTTAAGAGTATAAATGCGAATTTTCTGTATCCTAAAATTCTACCATACGTAAGAGTGCAACAAAATTCTTTCAATAAAGTTCAGACTTCCGTGTTTTTAAGCATTAAAGTAAACATTCGTTACTACACTTAAGCCGGAGTATGCAAGTTTACATATAGTTTTCCCATTTTTTGCGTTTAATTCAATATTTTGCAGTAAAATTTTTTTAGCAAATCAAATATCGAACTTGTGTCCTTAGGCATCATAAAACAACGGGATTTACAAAAATGGAACTTTTAGAAATAAGAAAACAATAAAAGGAAAAAACTTGTGTATTCTCAGTTGAACCCCGATTTTTTTAAGGTGTAACGCCTCTATAACAGCCTTAGGAAAAGTTTTTTGAGTTTTTTTTTTTTTTTTGGAATAGAAAGAAAGATAATAGAATAATAATATTTTAAAAGTTTATTAATGTACAGGCATATTATGAATGCACAAAAAGTCTGGGGTAAAGAAGCAGATGCTTATCTACAAGCTATTTTAGTTCCCTGGCTGATGTTTACATAGCGACTATTAGGAAAAACTATATATTTCGGGAAAATATTAAAAAATGGCAACACGCTAGAACCATGCTTGCAAGGCAAATTTAACTTAAAAGGGTAAGTGGGACCCGGCACAATTGATACAAATTTGAATTTTAAAAAATCACTTAATCTACATGCATTCATCTGTAGAGAATAATGTAGAGAATGACGTAGAGAATTTTAAAAAAATATTGATTTTTGTGTAAACGGCAAGTGTTTGAATGAAAAGTTCAATTTCGGACAAAAAGAGTTATTCTTGTTTGAAAGATATTGTAAAAAATTCGAAAGAAAAATGAAAAATTGTTTGATTTAATTTGCGTATTCTTTTCAAAAATCGTGTCTGGATAAGTGCTTATAACATGTTGTTTTTTATTATGATAAATTTGTTTATTATTTTTTTCTATTAGCAAGCAATTTTCGCTTCATAAAAATGCTGCCCCAAGTCCATTTATTCCTTCTTATTCTCTTCTCACAAGGATTTCTTACTTAAAAATGATTCTTTTGCTGCATCTGTCAAAAGAAGAATAACATTTGTCACAATTTAAGTAACAAACAAAGGAAAGTGGAAGAAAATGTACAATTCTGTAGCCGAATTCATAAACGACATAAACTTCATTTTACACTTTTAATTTCTCGCCAGACGCACTCGTTTTCAAGACGTTCCCAAATTAATAACTACTGACCGCCCGTCTTGGTGATGTTACGCCAGCATATATTTTTCTTTAGAAATGCTTTGAAATAATCATGAACATTCTCTAAACATCTACATTAAGGCATTGTAGAAGTTATACACATCAAATCGATTCGATTTTAATGCCCCGCAGCCTTTAACGTAGTGTTTGCGGAAAAATGCGAATTTCATGGAAAAAATTGTTTGCATGTAATGACAATTTTTCCACATGCCCTAAGCGTTTCAAAGCATTTATTAAACCCATAAAAAAAATTGAATTCATAGTGGTGTTAAATTGCAACCAGCAACAGTGGTCGTAGTCAAATATATTCTTGTCTCTCTTACTCCTTTTACTTCAACTGTTTTGGGTTATTTGATTGAATCGATCAAAAATTCATATCATTAAATCCATTTTCGGAGAACTTATTAAATTGGAATGCTCGCTCTCACCCATATAGAAGATGGAAAAATGGCAGAAAACAACACGAACCTAAATCTAAGTTTTGTTTAGCATTACGTTTAATATCTCGATTAAATTCGATATTCATCATCGTTTCCTAATTTTTTTGCCACGCATACGCGAAATTATTTTCGGCTTACTAGTACAACTAGTAAGACACAAGAGAAGACCAATAGTAAAAAATTAAAATTTTTCATCTGTTTTAAAATAAGTTTTTCTAAAGAAAGTTGGGTCCTACAATTGATATTTGATAATAACATAATACCTAACGATTCCTTCTATTATGGGGTAACGTCTAATTAATATATTGTAATGTCAATCAGCTATAGTTTTACTCTTTATGCAGAAAATAAAAACGAATAGATTGAAAAAGAAAGTTAAATTAACTCAAATTAATTATTAAGATAACGAACATACGTAGATGAAGACAAAGAAATATTTAAAGACATAACACTTATTATTGCTCGTCTTATTTTTTTATACTTAAGACGCAAAATTTATTTCAATTTTTGTTTTTTGCTCCAAGTTCGGTTTAAGTTGTTTTTTATTTTATTATTATTATTAAGGAGAAAAAGCAAAACAATATTTCAAAATTTATATATTTTTTTTTTTCATTAAGACTTTATTACAGCAAATTAAAAATAAACGATCTTAAATAAGTTAAATTATTTTATTTTATTGTTTAATTTTTTTTTTTTGTTTTACTTCGTATCCATTACTCTGTATATTCTCTTATATTCAAGTTTTTTTTTTTTTTCTCTATAATATAATAACAATTTTAATTAATCGTAAATCAAGGTTGGTTATTAAAATACTTCACATAAGTAGCTCACATATGCTGCTTACACCGGACAAGAGAATTTTGTTAATAAAATTTTGAATAAAGGATTAAGGAATAAAGGAAGAACACTTAACAACAGCTTCTGGTTGTGTGTTCACAAAAAATATATATATAATGAAATCATCAGACCCCATATATAAATTATTCAGATAAATTTTCCATGCGTATAAAAGTTTACTTATAGCATTTTTAAGAATAAGAAAAAGAGCTTTTCCAAAAAAAGCTTTTTCTTGATAATGACTTGTAAGAGATGAAAGCTTCGTTAAGTTAAGTTAAGTTAAAGCGCCATTGTTTAATGGTACGGATTATATTATGACAAAAGAAATAAATTTCAATTTGCAAAGACTTAAATCTTGATCAGCTTGATTTTTTTCAGTTGATGTAGCCTTGAAAGAAAGCGATTAAATTTCGGAACATGTATGTCCTTAATGGAGCACACTCCAAAGTTTATTTTCTATAATAGGCATTAAGCGTCTAAAGAACAAATTGCTTTAGATTATTTTCAGGAATTTAGGAATCTGTAGTGATCATCGATATGGAGTTCTCAGTAAATTCTACCAGTCTCCTCACCAGTCTTTCTTTTTACATACACACATTTATCTATCTGTACCGTTCGCTTGTTCTTCCGTTCACCTGTCTGCCTTGCAAAAATTTGAATCACGTAAGTCTCTTTTTGCATAACACCAATATTTAATTTATAATTTTTCGTGGTTTCTCATGAATTTAAGCAAATAATTATGTTAGACAATGCGTTAACGTAACGTATTTACTTGTCGGACTTGGACCGTAAACTCGGCTTGTACCGTTTTCTCTTTACTCTTATTTCTGCCACTTATGTGAAAATGGTTATAATAGTCGTGAACCCCATTTTAATATCTTAAGATTCACTTTTTATTTATGTCAAAATTGCGTCAATCAGATAAAACTTTTGCTAATTTTTGCTTAACTTAATTAAATTTCTAAATTTTAATAATAAAAATGTAGTAAATAAATTAACGCAAAAATAACTATCCATAACTGAGCCAAAGGCAAATAGATCCATACACTGAAATGTCGATATTACAAAGAATGCTACTACAATAGTGCACACTACCACCACCTTAGTACTATTAAGCTAACACAAGAGTCAAACGTCAGACTCGTAAAATATTGTTAAAAATGCCATAAAAGTGGCAGCAAATAGGTGCAAGTGTTTTAAATAAGTAATAAAAATAAAAATGCGACAAAATCGTGCAATTCGTTACACTCCTGACCGTAGTAAGTAGTAAAGGAAAAATATATTTCTTTGCAAAAAATAAAAAAAAAAAAAAATTCAAACTCTGTTCTTTTCTCTCCTATATAAATGCTTTTACGGTGCATACGTGAATGAGAAGAAATTTATAGCGAGATTTTTGCTGATATCATCAGCATCAGCGTAGATCTCGTTTCATCATAAAAAAGGAAGTACGAAAGCTTTATTTACCTTTAAGTGAATCTTTAGTATTAATCTTCTAAGGTACGCAATTCTACATTGTCCGAGTTTGAGATGATTATTGGAAATCATTTTATGCAGTAGGTTCTAAATCCACATTTAATATATTATTCGTGCAGTATTGATTAATAAATTTCAAATATTTAAAACCTTTGAGTTTATTTTGTAAATGCAAGGGATTCAGTTCATTTTCAACTACGGGTTATGGATATGGACCAAAAATACCGGGTGGGCTGAAAACTTGGTAGATTAGCATAGAAAAATTCTTTTTTTTTTGATAGAATTTGTTATTATTATTCAATATAGTTGCCTTTGAGAGCGATAAAACGATTATAGCGGTCATACAATTTTTCGATACTATTTTTATAGGACGATTTGTTTTTAGCCTCAAAATAGGCTTCAGTTTCGGCGATTACCTCTTCATCGGCGTGAAATTTCTGTCGAACGAGCATCGTCTTGAGGTTTGTGAACAGGAAAAAGTCGCTGATGGCCAGATCTGGAGAATCCGGGGAACGCGGAAGTAATTCGAAGCCCGAGTTCGAGTTTTCGCATATCCAAATATTTATTCACGATTTGTCAAACGCGTTCCTTTGATATCTTCATAGTTTCAGCTATGTCAATCGACTTCACTTTACGGTTATTCGAAATTATTTTGTGGACTTTTTTGATGTTTTCGTCGGTAATAGCCTCTTTGAGGCGTCCACTGCTTGCATCGTCCTCGGTGCTCATTTCGCCTCGTTTAAATTTAGCAAACCTCTTCGCTACGGTTGATTTTCCTGATGCAAAGTCCGTATAATGTTTATCAAGCCATGCTTTAGCATCAATAGTATTTTTTTCCGCCAAAAATGTTTTCTTAACACACGAAATTCCTTTTTATTCACTTTTTCAAACTAACAAAAGTTTCTTTACTAAAAATGCTATAACTCACATACTAATAGTGCAACAGCTGTCAAATTTATACACGTACCTTTTGAGGGCTAACAAAAAATCATATGAATTTAATATTAGTAGCGCCATCTATTTGTCAGCCTACGAACTTTTCAACCCATTTGTTATATTTGAAATTTTGTCTCCTTTAGTTTCAATTCGAGAAAATTACAAAAGCAGCCAGCTCCAGATAAAGCAGGACGGACAGGCAGAGAAAATAGCTAAATGAGCTCGCAATTTCATGACGTCTAGTGAGGATGTAAACAGTCTGACACTATTAACATTCTTTGATAGTCAGAATATGCTTATAAATATATTTCAAATTTCTTGCTTACGTAAATAATGTAAGGAAAAGAGGTACGAGACTAGATAATAATTCTTTCAAATTAAATGTAATGCAAAAAGGAGAGAAATTTTATAAAATGTGATGGCAAACATTGAAGCAATTTGTTTGTTATGCTCTGAACGAAACTTCAGAGAACTCACAAAGTATATATATAAACTTACAATTGCTATAAGCATGTCCGGTTGTCTGTCTGTAGTAATTTCTGCAATGAAGATTCTAATGGTCACAAAAACCTGGGCCTGATCGGTCACACGCCAAGTCTACACTGTAAAGTATGCTGAAAAACGTCTATTTCCTGATTGTTTGTGCGCACAACAGACTGTAAAATAAAAATTTCCACAAAAATATAAAAAATTTGCCACACCCGCCTATTAAAATTTGGTTGTTTTATTCCTTTTTTAAGATAAAGACGGCGTATATTAAAAATTCAATGTAGCCGAATATAGTTTTCTTACTTCTTTTATATTCTTAAAGTTCATGATAATCGATGGTAAAGTTTTTCAAGTTTCATTACGTTTATAAAAATTTAAAAGCGATAATAATTTACAAAACTAAGTAGTGTCGGTCCTGTCCTGTTAGTAAACACTGAATAAGTGTAAATAAGTTAATAAAGATTTTTCTTCATCGTCTTTTTCCTTCAGACTTTACTTACTCCTGGCATCTTATTTTCATAACTTACAAGTATTCAAAAGATTATACCTTTATTTAAATTATCTCAACCTTAACGAAATTAAATTACTTCAAAATATATTTTTTAAGCATTTTTCAAAAAAAAAAAAAAACTTCAAATAATCTTCGAAATTCCCAAAAACTTCTGCAGGTCGTTTACACATGTTTTTGAAAAACGATTTTCTTCACAGCACTCAATTGTCATCTAAAGCATAACGATTTTCCCAGAGAGAAATGCAAACTAATTTCCGTTATGTACACACGATGGTATTACATACATACTCATATGCATATACACACACATATATACACATACAAGCAAACAAAACTAGTAGTCTTCAGTTTAAGTGTTGTTAGTATATACGCTAAAGCATATGTGACGTTATTCAGAGAACAGTGTCCTTGTTTTCGCTTGTACTTGCAAACATACACTCTCTCTCTCTCTCTCTCTCTCTCTCTCTCTCACACACACACACACAAGCAAGCATCCATATATATATATATACGTTTATATGTGTTTGCACATTTATATATATATTTACCTACATTTCCCTGTTACCCTGAGAACCGGTACTAACACACAGCAACTAACTAACTAACTAAACAGTAAAAGTCAAATTAAAGCTAAACAACAGCTAAACCAGTTGTTTAATACATAGCGGAATTTTCATTGTTGTTGTTGTTCGTATAGTTTTTTTTTTTTGTTATTTCGGAACCGTATGGGAAAATTGCTAAAAATTGTTGAGTGGAAATTTGATTAACACTATGTTAGCAGCAAATAGTGTTTCTATGCAACAACAACAACAACAAAAACAACAACAACTATGAAATAACTTCAGCCAACTTACGCTTAATGATTCTATGTGTGTGTTCGTGGCGTTCGACTGATTGATTTCATATGCAATACAAATTTGTTTGCTTCGTGGCATGGAATTAACACTTTTTATAAGTTTTTTGCTCAAAATATTTAACAGAAAAGAATTCAGTTTTTTTTTTTTTTTTCCTTTTTTTTTTTATTCGAAAAAGTTCATAAAAACGTTCGTAATAATTGGAATGTTTTGATGGCGATTTGTTTTTTCGGAGACATTCTAATATATATTGGAAAATACCTTGATTGATGGTCCGGATCTGTATTATATTGTGTAAAGAGAATTTTACAAACAATTCCTTTAATAAAGCGGATTACATTCAGGCAACCATTGAACACAAACAAAATCAATGTAAAAGAAAGTCAGCCGTAAACATTCCATACACGAGTGACCAGCAATTAAGAGTAGAAAAACCACTTTTGAAGAATAATGTTAAATGAATTTATAAATTCCAGAATGATTGAGTAAAAAAAAAATTGCTTACAAGTGTACATCATAGCGTTGGGAAATGTCATTTGCAAATAGTGTTTCGCTAAACTATCCATCCAATCAAATGATAGATATATTACCACTTAAGCAAGTAAATTGATGTATATTTACACAAATCAATGTCATAAGAGATTTTCAAAAAAAAAAAAAAAAAAAAAAAAAATTCCATCTGAATGTCTTGCTTTAGAAACCAAAGACGAACGAAGTTCCCTCAGCTAAGGAGATTGTTCAAAGGGGCCTTTTAGTCATTTGTGAAGAATGTATTAAATAATCACATGAGAGTATATATATATATATATATTCACCCTTTCCCCTTCTCTACTTTTTGTAAGAAGATTTCCTCCGAAAGTATTCGCGAAATAAATAAAATTAAAAAATGAACGCTTTAAAAGCAAGTTAAATAAATATTTGGATTAACACAACACAGACGAATTCCTTACGAATAGAACGCACATATATATATATATCATATATACGAGCATATAAAGTCTATTTTTTTTTATTTTTTATTTTTTATTTTTTTGATTCTATAGAAAATCTTTATCACTTTGCAGCATTGAGCTGAAAGATGATAAAACAAACATGGTTAAGCACATAGAAATAACACACCAGGCGAAACGAAAAGCACAAACACACACACACATATATATATATATATGTATATTATAAAGAGCGATATCGATACACAAACATCATTCACTCGTTTACACATACAAATACAAATGTATGTATGTATATATATGGATATGTTATATATGAAAATGTAGCACGAAAATATATTTATCATTGTGCGCGGAATAAATATTGAGAACATTCCGTCCCTTTTTTGCCTTTTACCCTAACGAGTTCAATGCGATTGTGTAGTCAGCCATCATAAGATAATAATCTACAGTTAGAATTCAGAACATAACACAATATGTACTGCAAGTTTAGATAAAACCAATAGCGTTGATACAAATGCATATAAACGACATTATAGTTAGTTGGTCGATATAGATGTGATGAAGTATAGAATGGGGTGCAGGGAGAAGAGAACAATAAGAATATGTGCATATAAGCTGTAAAAGAAATGTTTTTGTAAACGAACATTTTAGCCATTGAAGCATGAAAACCTCTAGCGTCCATAGCACAAAATTAAAAAAAAAAAAAAAAAAAAAAAAAAACGAAAGAAAGAAATGGTGGAATAAAAAGAAAACATATAACCCTAGTTCTAATTTGCGTACGCTATCCCTATAGATAGGGATAAGTACGAGTAATGTTGGTCGTCTATGAATGAAATTTATTTAAAAAGAAATGAAAGTTCCACTCATAGCACTCATGGAAATAGTTTAGCAAGTTTTCTTGTTGACAAGAATTTAACTTTAGCTTAGGATAGATCTATACACACACTGCTTCCGTAGGTACCTGTACAGGTTCGGTCACGGCAGTTCTCCAAAATATCTAAGCGTCCGAGTAGGCCGCCGATCACATAATGTTTCGCTGTCCCAGGTTCAAGTCCCAGTTCAGACTAAATGGAGACACCAGGCGACGGGCAGGGAGATTACGAAAAACCCTGATGCTTGGAACAGTCTGAACGTGTTCGCGAGTAAAACACTCCAAGAGCTGCGGCGAATAGAGCGGCAACGCGTGGAAAGAAGAGACGGTGGAGATCAATGCCTTTCTGCCTTTCTGCCTGCCTTTATGCCTTTGTACCTTTCCGACAGCCTTTTTGTCGTTCTGCCTGTTTTTCTGCCCGCCTTTCTGCATTTGTGTCTGCCTTTCTGCCTTTTTGCCTGCCTTTTTGTTTGCCTTTCTGCCTGCCTTTCTGCTTGACGACTAAGGTCCTGTCAAACGAAACACACTAATTGCAATCAGCCTTCGAGAACTAATACCTAACGGTGTTCTCGCGGAGAAGAGTGGTAGATGATGTATGTTTGGGGGATAGGTTTAGTTCGTAGGCGCCATGGTTGGCGAATCGTGCATACTACTGGCACGGGCTAATAGCATCTACGAAGATTCCCAACACCAGCTCGCTTACCAAAAAAAAAAAAAAAAAAACTCACATGCATACATACATACAAAACTTAACATCTTTGATCTGCTGTTGTCTTCAACTTCAACAGGTTTTATATGAATGTCCCGACTTCATTTATCTTTTTTAAATGCCTTTTGCTATTGCCTTGATTTCTGACGAATGCAACGGAAGTTCATCTTCGAGTGGTGAGCCTACGAAACTTTTCCTCCTTTTTTCTATTTGAATTGCGTTTTTATTCTTTTCTTTCATGTGCTCGTTTATTATATTTTTCAAGGAATAAACATCAGTTTTTCTTTTAAAAATTTTATAGTTTCCAAGTTAACCAATACACACATAATAGCTACACTATTATATAATAGAAAATGAAAGAAAAGAAAAAAAAACATTCACAAATTGTTCTACATACATTGCCATCAGAGATTGTCGTTATGCTTTGACGGTTTCAAGTCTGTTTCATATAAACATTGTTTAGCTTCGTATAGTCAAAGTGTAGTTACGCATATGTAGCGTTTAAAATGATCGATGTTATGTTTCCTTTTATTTCATTTGATTGCTTTGCTTTTGTCCGTTTGATGAAACTTCGGTCCACGTTATGCGGAGACTTGTTTCTTCTTTTGATTTGTAACGGGCAGTAGAAGTAAGATTTAAGGAACCGTATAAAATTTAGGCTTTGACCCAATGATTGTCTGACAAGTCTAATTCTAAGCTGTATGATAGAGACTCTGCAGCACACATCTCTACCTAACTTTTTTGCTAAGAAATCTTTGCAGATATATGTGATCGTATGTTGTCAATATAATCACGACAGGCTCGATGGCAGACGTTTCTTCTGAGTTTTCTCTGTTTATATAAATAGTACACGTGTCGTCGGCTCTTTTTTGTTTTTGCTTTTCCATTAATCTTTGTCCGTGAACTATTTTAATGTACACCAATCCTTAGCTTAAGTGCACATTGAACGAAACAACACGCTTACTTCTATCATGATATTTTCTACAAATTGTTGCGAAAAGTTACTCGCTTTTTATCATCAGTTGCTCTTGATGCCCTTCGCAAAGCGCTCCTACATCATTGGCTTTTTTTATACATAATCGGTCGAAATTTTTCGATCCTGATTGCTAAAAAGAAAGAATTCTAAAATTAACTTAGACCGTATACCCTCACGATTTGAAGACAAGAGAGCCATTCATTAAAATGATATCCGAAGAGATGTTATATCATCTGAAAGAAAACATTAACTTAAAGCGAACGCATGTATCTTTGAGTACGTCCCACGTGTGTTATCTTTGGGTATATTCCATCTGTTAATACATTCGATTTAAGTATACGCTGTTAGGCGACTACGATTAACTTTTCTTTTTTCTTTGTATTGTAAATTGCAGATATCCATCGTTAGTGAAGGGGAGCGTACACTTATTCTGTCAGCGCAATGATGTGTGTACAAGACTCGCTTCGTAACGTACGTTACGAGAGTTTTCTCAGTTGTTTTCATTGTTTTTACTTTTTACTACTTTTCATTTTCCCTTTTCAACCATTAACCTTTACGGTAACAATTTTTCTTTGTTTATTGTAAAATTTACATAAAAAAAAAAAAACTTTCCGTTAAGCAAGAAAAAATCACAAAAATAAATATAAAAATTTAACCTTTGAGTAAAATTCGGATTTTTATTAAAACATTTTTTTTTTTTTTTATTTTTTTTTTAATAACCGGGCGAAACGCTTCTATTTGGGTTTTAATAATGTTGTTCAAGCGCGCTTGAATCGTTCGCAATTTTTATCATCAATAATGGGGTCAAGGTGAAAAAAAAAAAAAGAATGAAAGAAACTTGTATCGAATAGCAGTTGCCATTAAACAACTAAATATCGTAGTTCATACGAGATAAGCAAAGAAAAGTGAATAAAAACTCCAAAGTTATTAAAATTTTAAGCTTTAATAGAAATGCATTCATTTAGGCGGAGTTTTGTCACGCACTCAAGTAAGTTGCAAAAAAAAAAAAAAAACTTGCTAGGATGGGCAGGACATTGTTCCTATTGATCCCTAACTTCTCGAATTATTCTTTTTCAAAAAATTTTTATGTTTATTTAAGAACATTTCCAAGCCAAAGTACGTTAGCGTAGTTTTTAGTAGTTTCTATTACAGTGCCTCTATCAAGACATGAAAACTGTGTGAGATGAAAATTTTGAAAAACTTTCAGAATAATATTCTTCTAGTGAAAGACGGAGGGATTTTAATTTAAATATCATTATTATTGTTATTATTCATATATTAGTTAATAGAAATAGATTTGTCGTATAAATAATTTTTGAATATTTTTTCGTTATTTTTAAAGGTTTATTCAGAGGAATTGGTAGAATGTATTAGGTGCTTGCATTTATTTTGATCAGTGAAATCTATTGATAAAAATGATAAAATACAACGGTTAAATTCGATGACTGGCCTTTCTCTCTACACAAAGTAAGAGTTACTCATTTCGTATTATCGTGTTATTCAGTGTACACAGACACTAATCATAGAACGCTTTGCTGTGCATATCTGACGGGATTAGCAAGGTGTAGTGTATTATAAGCTGCTAAACTGCATGAAACTGTTATTTCAGACATCTATCGCAGCGTCATTTGAACAAATTGAACGATGTGTTGTTGCAAAAGAGACCAGCAATAGCGGTTAATAGATGAAAAGTCATCGTCCTGTACGATAACGCTTAGCCACACATTGCAAGAATTATCAAGGATACACTGTTGCAGTTCAAACGCGAAGGTCTGCCGCATCCAGTTTGTTCACCAGACATAGTGCTTTCTGACTACCACTTGTCTAGATCGATGCAAAATGGGTTGGCTGGCACACGGTTTCAAAATGCTGAAGAAATGAGCAAATGACCCAATGACTGAATCGCTGCCAAACTATTATCGTTATTTCGACATGATATCGCCCTAGTGCAAGAAAGATGGGAAAAAGTTGCGGGAAATATTTTGATTAGTATGTATTATGATAACTTTTCTCAATAAATGCTTTTTCCAAGTGAAAAAATTATCAAAATACATGATGCAAGCGCTTATTATTTTGTTCAATATCCATCGTTAGCCGAGACTTTTCTCCAATCTTAAAGGTAGCAGACAGATTCCGCATTGAAAAAATTCCTCTTCTTCTAAGACGACCGAAATTTTGGTTTCTTCACAGAAGAAGTGAAGTTTTGTTTGGGCCGGCCATTAGTCATCGGCTGAAGCAAGTGATAGTTGGAAGGAGTAATGTCTGTTGATAACAGAAGGTAAGTGGTATCACGTACCACGTCAGTTCTGCTAACATCCCCTGGGAGAGTTTTGCTGTATGGAACCGAATATCGTCACTTTTGACATATCGAGCCTATTTTACGTCTCTTCATTAGTGGTTCTGTCGCATTGGTTTGGAACAAACTATAATATATACCAGACCCATTTCCATTCAGTTTCAAACATACATTTTAAGAAATAACTGATAACGTATTTTTTAAAAAAAAAATCTTTAGTTAAACTGCAAACACTGAATACGAAACATTCTCTCTCTCCCCCACATATTTTCATACTTCATTTCATATTTCATACTTTTCACTTTGAATATTTTCAAATAAATTGTTTAATCTTTATTTTCTTTAAGAAATCACATAAGCATTAAAATTTTATTTGAAAGATGCTCTCTCTCTCTGCACAAAGATTAATTTGGAAAGTAAACGAGTTAGAAAATTAATTTGAAAACATAATAACCAAACAAAGCAGGTATTAAGGATTATTAAGGATTTTTGAAAGATCAACAAAATACAATACAACAAAACAATATATAAAATAGATGTACTTAGGATTATAGAGTGTTATCCTAATGGCTTGAATGTAAGAATAAAAAATCAATGTATGCTATAAACAAACACATCTAAGCATGCGACATGAATATTACTTAACCTCGCGTTTGTACTCGGTGTTGTATCTTTTAAGTGAACGAAGGTCGTTGTGTGGGAGTCAATAAAACAATTAGAAACAGGAGAGAATGAAACAAATAAGAGAAAGAATTTACCTGAATTCTTGTTTACAAACAATAATGCTTAAAATAATCATTTGTGAACCATAGTGACTTTAAGGACAAAGCTTTCAATTCTCTCAGGCGAACATAGAGTTTCAAATGTTATGAATTTTTCAATGTTCCTTGATATTATTATTTTTATTATTACTATTGAACAAAACCACATATTTTTTGAGTGAGTTGTGGTATTTTTATTAGTGAATGTGGAGGTCGTTCGGCTAAATTCCCTACGTAGTGATTTGTGAAATTTGAAGTTCTTAAGAACGATGCCAAATTGATGTTTGCGGATCTTCGCGAGACCCTCGTTTACAGCTTTCAAGAGACTAACCGGCAGGTCGACCCAAAAAAGACTTACTGTCTATAGTCGACCGTTTCTCCAATTTTTTTTTGACCATTCTTCGAATTGTTGACTAAATTGGTACACTTTCTTAACTTTCCACCTTTTTGTAACCGCGGTTTTGATAATTATAACAAGTTCTCCTTTTATGTAGCGCTCCAATTTCAACAATTGGAATAATCGTAAATGACAACTGTCAAATTGCAGAGTTGCCATTTGCATGAAAACAAAATGACACAAAATTCAAAATAGTTTTCAATTCTATTGGCACACATCGTTTAATATTCTTAGTCGAAAGAATGCCAAACATATTGCCACAGTAAAACTTGAGGCGTAAGATTTGCTTCTCTTTTTCTTGTTCGGGGACTTTTCTCATATAATTCACTATATTTTTTCCAAGGACAGAGCCAGGTTTTTTAGTGTTTGCAATCTGTTTGAAATATGTCCAGTTTTTGAAGTGAACTTCGTTTTGACAAACCTAAGTCAGAAAAAAGTTCTCTCCCAAATTTGTTTATCTTTTAACCGATAATTGGACATTTGATTACAAATTATCCTCAATTACTATTGGTACTGTTCCTTTTGAAAAAAAAAACTTTTACTAATAATTTTTCTTCTTTTTTTTTTTGTTCAGTAATTTAATAAATTGAAATTTTCTTAGAATACAGAAAAAAATGTGTAAAAGTTTTGGCAGGAAATTGTTTTCAAATTGGAAAAAAAGACAAAGATTTATTTATTTCAATTAAGTTTAGGTAACTTATGTCATTTTATATTTTCATGTGTTTTAGAATTTACTTAAAAATTTATAATTTGAAGAGAATACATTTATGAAAATGCATAGATTGATTAGATACCTTTGCGCCAATCATTATATAATAAACTTTATAGTATTGTCTCTAATGGGAGAATAATAAAATGCGATTAAATTTGTTCATAAGACTGATAATAAATTAATTTTCATTTTCTTTAGAACATTCTTAGGGCGTTGATAGAATGTTATAAAAAAAATTACAAATTATCTAGTATAGAGAGAGAGAGAGAGAGGGAGAAAGGGAGGGGAGAGAGAGAGAGAGAGAGAGAGAGAGAGAGAGAGAGAGAGAGAGAGAGATAGTGAGAGTGCGTAAGGTATATGGGGAGAGGGAGCAAAGAGAAAGAGAGAGAGGGAGCAGATGGGAACGAGGGTGGAGAGGGGAGAGAGGAGAGAGGAGATAGGACTAAGGGAGAGGAAGGGAGAGATGGAGATAGAGAGGGGGACAGCGGAGGAGAGACGGAGAAAGAGGTCGAGAGAGAAGAACAGAGAGAGAAGAAGAGAGAGAGAAGAAGAGAGAGAGAAAAGAAGAGAGAGAGAAGAAGACAGAGAGGG
Organism: Glossina brevipalpis; assembly: GCA_000671755.1. Lineage (NCBI taxonomy): Eukaryota > Metazoa > Arthropoda > Insecta > Diptera > Glossinidae > Glossina > Glossina brevipalpis. Next base: position 3,189,580 of record KK351018.1, read on the forward strand.
CAAGAGAGAAGTGGAGAGGGAGAGAAAGGAAAAGAGGGAGAGAAAGGAAGAGAGAGAGAGAGAGAGAGAGAGAGAGAGAGAGAGAGAGAGAGAGAAAAATTTAAAAAGACTCTTGGTAGAGGACATGACAGTCTGCTCTCTTCATGCCCATAGTCGTATAAAATAAATTAATAACATTTAATTTAACATATTGCTCTATCAGATCCATTTAACATGAATCTTATTAATACTCACAGTTTTGGATGCGTTGGCAAACGTGTATCTATACTTCAACTAATCGATAAGAAATGTGGAATAGTTTCTAATGAAAGCCGAAAATAAATTATTGTGTTGAGTCGTTAAAACCGACGAGTCCCTTAAATTTTCCCAAAAGTATTTGTTATACTTCCTTTAAAGTTACGATATCCTTTAGTGTTCAAAATTTTGGCCAATATAAATATCAATTTATGGAATTGGATTGGGTTAAGATTTACTTCTCTTTTCATATAAAATAATTATTTTTAATTACAACAGAAACATTCATGGACATGCATAGGAGGTAATGCAGTTCAGCATCCCAACGATGTAATGTTTCGTTGATGTCATTTATGGGCGTGTATAGAGGGTAATACAGTAAAGGCATCATAAAGAAGCTATGATTCGTTGATTGCATTCATGAGCATGTATGGAGGGTAATACAGTTGGAGAATCCTGACGAAGTTATGTTTCGTTAATCGTCTCCATGAACATGTATGGTTGGCAATGCAATGGCAACATTGCAACGATACGATGTTTCGTTGATCCCATTCATGGGCATATATGAAGAGCAATGCAGTTTAAGCATCGTAACTATGTTATGTTTAGAAAATTGATTAGTTTCGGAACAACTTTTGTTATCATTCAGCCTGCGAACAGAACTGTTGTTAATTCGTAGCAATTTGAATTCAAAAGTTGAGGAACTGTACTTAATTAAATCTTTTCCGAACTTACTGATTATATGACAACTCTTTGAATCAAATGAAGAGAAGCCATTATTCGCGTTATAAAAAAAACTTTAAGAAACCAAGATCTATTTTATAGTCGGACTTAGTTCAGAGATTCTTAAAACCTTAGACTCTATATCCAGCTAAGCATTTCATGCGGTATTCTATTTACAGGAAAGCCCTTTATTATGAAATATTAACTTTCGGTCATTGCTACTACCTTTTCTGTATTTACAATCTTACTCTATACTTGAAGCCAAGTTTTTTTATACAGTTAATAATAAAGTGAAAACGAAAAAAAAATTCCCTTCAAATTATGTACAAGAGTGTCTATGATAGTCAATTATGGCGCCTTATGTGTTATATGTGTACTTGCCAGCCCCGGGGTGAGTGTGGTTTAGCTGTCAGAGCAAACTTTGATAATGAAAATAGATGGCAAAACTAACTGTCTTTGTATGCGAGAGTGAATGTATGTATTCTGGATAAAATTGTCACGCGATACTTTAGAAATTTTTTTGGAAGTTTTTTTTTTTACACACTTTTTTTTTCTTATACTTTTCGTAGTATTATTTGATGAAAAAGCAAAAATTATACGCTTCAGTACACAAAAGGGTTGATCAGTGATTTTAAAGTAGCGAACACATACATATAGATGAAGGTTTATGTAAGCCTAGCAATGTGAGTATGCTACTGCTACTACGGCTACTACTACTACACAGAAATTGTTGTCTCTTGAATACGACGCATATACTGCAGGTTGCTGTTTGGTTGCTTTGAGTAAAAAGTTTTTTTTTTTTTTCACATACGTTCTCTTGCATTATTTTAAGCTAATTAAACCCCTTTTTTTAAGGTTAAAAATATATGGGAATGAAATGATTTACACGAAGTAACAATCATCACTTTGGTCATTCACGCACAATTTGTGTATTTTCGGAATTTCTAGTAACACATCGTATTATTATTCCGTTTGCCTAATGGGTGTTCTGTGTGTAACAATTGTAAAAATTCCATGACAAAATGTTAGTCTAATGAGAGTAATAAGCTTCCATTATTATGTTAGGTTAGTAGTGTTTCTTAGTGCGTGGTTTAACTGCATAATGTTATAAATTCCTTGTGAATGAGAGATATTTTTGCTGCTATCTTGAGGTCATTCATACAGTAGGATATATTCGATTCTATATATAGCACACGTTGTGCTTCTTGTTAAATATATATTCTTGAGATCAAAAAATTGATTCACTAAGAAACAGACGAAGAAGAAGAAGAAGAAGACAAGAATTAAATGCTTCAATTTGTTTGTTTGTTCCCAGTAGAATGAGTATAAAAACTTTTGTTAATCATGAAATATTTTATAGTTTTGAGACACGTATCGCCTTGAGACACAATATTGAAAAAGTTTATTTGATAAAGAAAATCCGAAAATGGAAATGACCCGCTTACAAAAAGATTTCTTATAGATGAAAACAATTGCGGCAGCTATCAACGTACAATTTGGCACAAATATGTTTCAAAGTCCAACTGAGACTTTTGGCTTCGTCATCGCAATGGCAAACTAATGCCTGGCATTTATATCCTTAGCTTACAGCAACTCAGAAATCGATCTACGTTACCAAGAAAAGCTAAAGAAAACCTACTAATAGTACTACTCACTAACAGAAAAATATATCATTTAGTTGAATATTCAGAGTTTGCTTGAAGACGAATTTAACTTTTTTGCTGATCTTATAAAATCGCAAAAAATACTCGTTTTTTTTTTTTTAAAACCAAAAGTTAACTTAAGAATTTTTGTTTGTTTTGGCAAATTTCTCAAAGTACCAAGACATATCAATTGAATATGTGTGTATGTATGTGGAGTTGTCTGTGTTTTTTGATTTCCTGTTTTTGTAAAACTTTCGAACTTTTAAATTTTAAAGCAAAAAAATGAAATTTTTTTTTCTTTTTTTGGGATAATAACTTGTTTTGTTTGGCCAACAAGTCATCGGCTGCTGTAAACGTATGCGAGTTGAATAAAACATATATTATATAATATAATATATACGTGTATATGTATTAGGTGCTTGCAAAAGTTTTTCTAATTTCTTCACTTGAAAAATTCATTTATTGAGAAGAATTGGTAAAATATATATTAATCAACATAATTTCTACCATTTTCTACGACTTTTCCCCATTGTTCTGATAGCATGCCGATACCGTGTCGAAAGAATTCTTGAGGTTATCCATAAATTGCCAGCCAAGTCATGCTGCAGCGATCTGAACAAGTGGTAATCAGAAGGCGCTATGTCTAGTAAGTATGCTGAATGTGGCAGAACTTCCCATTTCAGCTGCACCAATGCATTCTCAAGCACTTTTGCAAAATGTGGCCGAAATGACATTTTCAGTCAATTCGTATGGTAACCATTTTCCACCCTTTGGGGTCTGTTTAATAGCACATAAACGTTTAGAAACAATTAATTCATCAATTGCTAAGCTATTCGGATGCTCTCTGAGAATTTGTGCTGAGTTTCCATCGGTTTTGAAATTTCTTAATCCTTTGTCTTTGTCCTTTGACGCCGAAATCACAATTTTTAAGCCATCGAGACCCTAATTGACAATTGAGATATGTTAGAGCAGCATCATCATAAGCTTCTATGAGTTTTTTATAGGCTTCGATAGCAGATTTCTTCAAATTATGAATGTAGAAAATGAATGTCAAAAATGAATGTAGAAAATGCAAATTTTGAGCGTTCCATGACTAGTGACTGTATAGACTTGAATAATCCAATAAAATTAAATGGAAAATTATAATTCTAGGTAGAGGAAGGCCAAAATCATCGAATTCAACCCCTTATGTACACTATTATTTCCCATTATATTATTACTTTTACCTGTTGAAGTAGTCAATAAAAACTTTTGCAAGCATCTAATATACGACGCAGCCACATACAAGCTAAACAAATATATATATATATATACATATGTGTGTGTGTGTATGTATATATAAATATAAACATATTATGTTTAAAGTATGCTTTTGTGCTAAATATTTGTCCAAGGGCTTATGGTTAAAAATAGACTCTCAAGTCTGCTTGCTTTTTCTTTGAATGTCCCTTTAACTGTCAATTTGTTTGGTTTGCCTTTTTTTCTTGACAAATTGTTCCCAAACTTGACCTACCTTCAAGCTCAGTTTATACTTTCAACTTTAATCTCTACACACCTTAGTTACCCAAACCCATCCTTTGCCTTTTTAAACCTTTTTGATTTTCCTAACTTTACTCCTTTGACCATCTTAATCTCTCTCCTTCTCTCTTTCTAGTTCCCTGTCATCCTCTGTTTTTCTGTTTTTGTCTCTTTATGCCTGCACAAGGGAGAATGAAGCAACGAAGTTACTTTTCTCTATACCATCAAAAGCTGATAGAACATATAAATCATTTGATATTTGATAAGCGTTGTTGTTGTATAAGTTTTCGAGTGCGGCAGGTGAATAGTATCTATGTATGGGTTTTTTTTAGTAAGTTTCTAAGACTAAAAAAACACGATAATATCTATAGAGTCATTCATTCTATTTTATCGTACATATTTCGATATAACACAACATTACGTGATTTATATCGTTGCTGACGTGGAGTAGCTTTATTGATTTCGTATTGCTAGTCCATCTCTGTGGAATGCCGCCCATTCTGCTGTACTTCTGCCAAACATATCTATAATTTACGGTATATGGCTCTTTACCGTTTTTGTTTTGTTTGTTTGGTTTTTTTTTTTCGTTTTCTTCATTTTTTTTTTTAACATTTCGTTAAATCATCAATATTTGGGGGGATTGAACTCTTGCTGTTGTTGTTGTTATCTTGTTTCTACTCTACTGATGTTATGTTTTATATTATTTGTTCAAAAAGAAAAAAAAAAAGGAAACACAAAAAAGCTCATATAAAGCAATTGATAAATGATGCTGGAACTTGGATAACTTGTTACACCTCTAAGTAGCGGTAAAACAAAGCGTACGTTAGCTATTGAATGTAAGATAAAAAACTTGATAGCAAACAATTTATCTTCTTTAACTTTAGCTTGACGCTATTTAGGTAGACTTACTTTGTGGCTTATTTCGACGTTATGTTTGTTTGAGTAAGTATTTGAAATTAAAGTATTTCGAATACTTTTTCTTCTCGTTTTTTCCACAAAACTATCAAGTTTAGATAAAAGTTTATAACTATAGCTAACAACAAAGTCAGTGGAAAACTCTTAAGAGCTTATCTTATCAAAAAGCTTTTTCTTTTGCGCTCTTGAGCTCATCTTTACTTCAATTTAAAATTTTAGTCAACTCCTAGCAAAGATTCGAGTCAAATTTCCTTTTTTTTTGTTTTTGTTTTTGCTAAACTAAATTGAAATTTGTTGCAATTACTCGAAATTATTTTAGTTATTAAGTATGTATGTATGTAAGTATGGACGTATTTACGTGCACATAACATTTTTTTAAAGGTTTTTTTTTTTTTTTTTTAATATAATTAAAATAATATTTAGGTGTAACTGCCAATTATTTATAAGCATTTCCGTAAGATATCAATTGAGGGACAGTTGCATGTGACTTAATTTTCAAGCCAGATATTTTACCTATTAATCTAATCTATGCCTAGAACATAGAATACCATAGGTTTTTCAGGAAACTTCTACACTTGTCGGACTTATATAACCCTACGACTATCTGGGAATGGATTCACTTTGACCCCTAATGCCTGCCGACTTGCCACGATCACAAAAATCAAAACAGAAAATTTGGCAGCAACATTCCTTGATCAATTGGAAACACAAGATTAGAAAAGCGATCGTTTCTCACTGCTTCACACAATAGGTTGAAATACAATCTCGAGAAAACACTAACTATTTTTTTATATTTGCGTTTATAAAGTTTAATTCCATGGAGATATTTCAGAAAATCTGGCACAAGAATGTTCATATACTTGAAGCATTGTAATTTTGATTTTTTCAGTTGAATTTCAAGTGATAGTTTGGATCACCAAATATGAGTCTTTCGAGTACACGTCTATCAAAAAGGAAAAGTTCAGAATTACGTCTTGGTTGGCGATAGAAGTAGAAAATAAATATTTTGTAAGTCGGTTGCTTAATTTGGCAAAACACCAAACCATTTGAAATATCTTTGAATGAGTCCGTAATACTGACACTCAGTCGAGTACTTATGTCCAAATTTTAATTGAAAAATTTCACTTCAACCATACGAAACAGCAATTTTCTTAGAATAGATGATAGAAAAAAAAAAGAAAACGAATCGGGAAACCTAAAGAAATCACTTCGATTTCTGTGAATCATTCAATCAAGAATAGATGTATTTCATGGAAACTCTGACGGAGGTAAATCAGCGTGTTGCGGGGAAACCAACAGTATATTGACTTCCTTCTCTGGTAGCTAGAGAAATTGTTTAGATAAAAAAAATTAATGAGAATCAAATTGGATCTAATTTCCTTCTCTATAAGGAATATAAATAAAAAAGAACAATCGATAACAGAGAGCGATCCGCTCCTAAATGCGAGTAAACATCGTGTGTAAAACACAACAAATTTGTTGAAAATTTGTTGTCTGGAAGAAAGGTAGATGGATATAAAATCTTCTGATTGTAGAAAAACTGACGCGATAAACGCTAATAAACGTCATAAGAGAAAAATTAAAAGAGTCGATCAATTCTATTTAGACCACAGTGTTCACTCCTTGTTCCCTTCTTATCTTCCATCTTCCTTCTGTTCATTTTAATAAAAGATTTGCCACGAGAAGAAATCGTAAACAAATCCTCATGGTAATCAAATTAGGATAAAGGGTGATTTCTTCCGTCTTCTATGTTTTGTTTTAATGGATAATTTTATTTTACTTGAATTTTAGTACAATTTTGCTTAAATTTTTTTTCATTTTATTATATCTCAAGTTGATTATTTTTAACAAAATTTTTAACGAAACTCTTTGTAACACAAAACTAATCCAATTTGATCCTAAGAAGAGGACTTAAGGAGATATACGTTCAAATTGTCTGTGGTAACGAACACATCGAAATATCAACACAAATGGGTACACACAACGCGTTCTTCTACAAGGCGTGAGTTTAATTTTGCCTTAAGCCTGAAAAATAAGGCAAAGATTTTAACTGCATTAATATTAAAAATAACAGGAAGAAAATTCAGAAAATTACTTACAAACATCTAACCATATGCAAGCGCACATACTTATATTAAAATATATGTATGGCTGCGCGCGTGTGTGTGTGCGTGTGTGTGTATATCTGAACACCAAAACTAACAATGAAAGCTTAAACAGAACTTAAGTGGAACATCTGCTACTGTAACTACGAACAGAGCTTCTGCTGCAAGGCTTTAAATGCGTTAAATGTTTTCTACAAGTGTGTGTATATATATGGATGCGTGCATATATAGAAGTCATGTATATGTGCAAGCATTAATACCTAGCAGCATATTTACTTTAGAATATCTTGCATTTATACTACAAGTACACAAGTATATATATATATATATATATAGAAAAGATGAGGTATTAAATCCTTTTTCTGCCCCTTTTGGTTAAAAAGTCCTTCCTCTATTATTATTATTTTTTTGGGTCAAAGACTTTCTTTCTTCTTATTGTTGTTGGTCCGGGTCCGGTTTGTTTGCTGCTTGTGCCTGCAACATATATTTTTTTTAAAACAGTGCCAACAAACAGGCCAACATTTTGTTTAAAGCTTTTTTTCTTAAAAAAAGTAAAAAAAAAAAAAAGAAAATGAAAGAAACAAAGCCTTAACATATGCTATAATTTTTCATCCTCCCTTGCTGCTCCGTCTATCATTTTCTTAAACTGAAAACAAGTGAAAGAGATGCGATATAAAAACGAGATGGTTGTGTTTGTGTGTGTGTGTGTGTGTGTGTGTGTGTGTGTGTGTGTGAATGTTTGTGACCTTATTCGTTGGTAGTTTAATGCCCATAAGCTAAAACTACGATTATAGCTCAAAATGCTATATGACATGTGTATATGTATGTACACACTTTGCTGCTCTGAATACTTGTATAAAGTTGTGTTCGTGTGTGGGTTTGAACTTATGTAAAAGCATGTTTTTTTTTTTTCAGACGGAAAAAGATTTGTAAACTCACATATATATGCTCATATATAACTGAAACAAAATGCTGGAATAAGATATTTTGAGACAAAAAATAAAATTGCTAATAAAAAGAAAATTTATCAGCCTTCAAAAAATAACCAAATTTCTTAAGAGAAAGTTCTTAAAAATATTTATTCATTTGTCGACAAAATTGAGTGTTATAATAAAATAAAATCCGAATTAAAATGAAAACATTAATACTTAATCATTATAAAGTCCAAAAAAATCAAGACAAAATGAAAGGAATACAAAATTCATATATAATCAGAAGAAAACAATTTAAAAAAAAAAAACATATACGCATCTAGTATCATGACATAGAAAAATGTTTCAATGTCCATGTCCATGACTTAGAAAAATTTTTCAATATCCATGACTTAGCAAGAAGCAAGCAAAAAGTTCAAACCGGTAAAAAGGAATTTTAAAGATCTTAATTTCAATTATATTATTATTATAGTAGATGATATATCTTCAACTTTTTGACTTTGAAAATTTCGAAATTCTTTTTGTATACGATTAATTAAATTTTTAATTCAAATTTTCAAAATTACATTAAAAATTCAAAAAAAAAAAAAAAAAAAATTTAATTCCTTAAAGAACATTTTTCTATCTTTAAATAAACTTTTCGGTCTTTCATAGAATGCCGTGAAGTGATGTACTCGGCAAATTGAAAATATCTTTCGTTAATGAGATAACGAAAGAGTTTAAAATAATTTTGACTTCGTAATGAGCTCTGAAAAGTCAAATGTCCGTCACCAATCGCTACTGGTATTATCTATCGGTTCTTTTACTGAAGGCAAGTTATTGCAGCTGCCATCAACACTTCTAGATTTTCATCTACCGTTGCACGTTTATGATAACGTTTGGGAAGAATTCTTATGTTTACCGTGGGAGACATCATTGCCCTAAGAGTTTTCGTAAATAATCCATACAGTTTTGTCAACTCAGCGACTTCTATCACGGAAAGGAAAGAAACGGTTTCTGGCATTATGAGTTTTTGGGCATCTTTTTTAGGTGGAAGAAGGGTTTGATTGATCGAGCGTAATCTTTTACATTCTCACCGTTGACATTAAATTTGTGCGTTTACAAAAAAATTTGCAACATATTGAAGTGAAAATTTTTAATTGAATTATGAAAAGAAACATTATTCGTCCGTAAAATAATAAGAAAACAAAAAATGCGTAAAAAGTGCACAATTTTTAGAAAGACGTGCTTTGCCTTGACAATAAAGCTATAATTTTTGAGAAAATGAATGTATATGCAGTAAGCAATGTATTTCGTATGTGTTTACCGAATGTCCTAAATTTTGACGGATTTATATAGTAAAAGGTTGCTATTAGCTGTTGAACGCAATACGTACGATTATGCAAATATAAACAATGTCTTACAATAGAAAGTGAATAATATTAGTGAAAACATGAAATGACTGACGGAAATGCGGTTTTATTCCTCCATCATGATCGTCTTAATCACCAGCAAGAGTAAAATCAGATAATTTTTATTGTGTGGGAAGTTTGCTAGAGGCGTTGCAGTAGTCTCAGATTAAAGTGAGATGATAATCAAGTGAATTTTTCGAAAGAAGAAGACTTGCGCGCGGCCAGGTGTTTGCTAAAAGTATACGTAGCTCATCCGTCTCACATAGTTTGTTCATTTGGAGGTAACTGAATAATTTTTACTTTTCTAACTTAATAATGTATTTAACACAAATTTTCGGAGTAACAGAAGACTCTGTGCAACTGCGGAATCTGAGTAAATTGAAAACAAATAAAAAAATTATATTCGGCTGTGGAGAATCTTTTATACCCACCACCCTTTCCTTAAAAAAGGATGACAAACTAAATTGTGATAGGTGGGCGTGACAATGAAAGAACCTCCAATGTTTCTGCCAAATTTGAACCCAATATCTTCACATTTTGCGGCAAGGTGAGGAGAATGTTTACCACAGACATTACACGGGCGGACAGACGGACAGACGCTTAAATCCATTCCAAATTTGATGCTGATCAAGAATTTGTAGGGTCTCCGAAGTGTCTTTTTGGTAGTTGCAAACCAAATCACAAAATGAAATATAATCTTCACCTTCGGTGGTGGCTATATACAGAGAAAATTTTATCGTAAATTGCATATTTTCATATGATGTCCACAAAGTATCAATATCTATCGATATCGCTAGTTATTAAAAAATCTATTAAGTGGTTCTTTAACGTATTATCTTCTATGCTTTCAGTAAATATATTTCGTGATAATTTTTGAATTTTCGTTTCATATTTTACTATATTTGAGTTACTATAGAACGTATAATAGTAATATTGAATTCCGAAATTTGTTGTGATCAGTTTCGATTTAAATGAATAAAATTCACTATCAATTTATTTTCATATTCGCTACGCGATGAAAGCAAAATTAAAATAAAAATAGAAGAACCGAAATTTCTTGGTTGTGTTGAACTACTTTAGCGCCCATCATTGCAAAATAATGTCAGACTTTTGTTAAGTTAGCATGCCAGTTAACTGATCGGTTTTTTTTTTGAGATTGTTTAATTTCTAGACCAATCTGTGCTTTTTGCTGCTTTTTTTTAATTGTAATGTTTCGACACCAGATTGTGTTGTATTTCAAATTTGATTATTTGAGGTTATTAATGCTAAGTAGACCTCAATAGTTCTTATTACCATTTAGAGAAGTTATGACGCACGGACGGACGAATGGAAAAATAATCATGGACTTGATGAGACTACTCAGAAATGTATCAAATTCATAAAGTTTTTGACGTCTATTTACAAAAAAAAAGTTACTGAACTTAAAAAAAAAACACAAATTAAAACAAATAAAAATGTTACCATCATTGCTGCTGCAACTATGGTTTATCGGTCCATCTGTTGCCGGATTAATTTATTTAATTATAAATATATTAATTATTTAAGCTATAATTGAACATTTTTTTTTTTCTGAAATATTCTTGAAATCTTGATTTAGTGGCAGCAACGAGACAAAATGTTGTCATAGAAAATAGCAAAACATGTCTTAAGAATTAATAACACAAGAAAGTTACTCTATACTTTGCTTTCTTTTTTCGATCCTTAAAAGTTAAACGTAAAGCTATTCTGCCATCTGTACAAAAAAAAAAAAAAAAACGAAAAAATGCTTTATATGCAAATTAAAGTTTTGTTCTTTTTACCATTTAATGAAATCTACTCTATTTACATAATTTTCCATGTTCTTGCATGTATATGCTAAACATAGCATTTGCTTTAGAATTAAATTAATACTGTAGCAGCATATAGCTTACGGATGCTTGAAAACAAATCTCCAAAATTCTTTCTATATACATGCATTTCTAAGTGCAAGTGTGTATATATAGTGAGTTAGCATAATTTTGTGAATTTTGTGCGAAAGAAAAAAAAAAAAAAAAAAAGAAAAAAATCAAACATTACTCTCTCTTCAAATACCAAAGAATTAGGATCATTCTGGATTTAAGTAAATATTTTTAAAAAGTATACAAAAAAAAAAAAAAAAAGAAAAAAATTTGTGATAACATTGCAGCACATTGTTGGTCTCTGTTCATTTTCATAGCTTAACACTTTTCTTATTTATAGCTTTTGGGGGAAAACGTACGTATTCGTTTTCTTCCTATATCAGTATAACTGCAGATTAAATGTATTTTTGTCCATAAACCGCAAGAAACATATGCATGATGATGTGCAAAATTCATTTGTTTTCAGTAAAAGAAAAAAAAATTTATTTGTATAAAAATTCTAGAAAAAAAATTGGTAATAAAATGAAGAATACAAGCAAAAATTTTTTTACTTTCAATGCATTTGCATATAAAGTGATTTCTCTGGTTATACGAGTAAAACAACGTGTAAAGAAAAAAAACGGTTGAAGTGTAATTATCTTCGTTTTAAGCTGAATCATTTACACCGTCCATCCTTTCCACTTTTTTTTATACATTCATTCTCTAAAAATAATTTTTTCCTACCATTGAAACATTTTCATAAAGCACGAATATCGACCCGATATTCTCATAAAATATATTCGGAACTAAGATTAATTTTACATTCATCAGTTGTTTTCGTTTACGTTCTCATACGATGAAATCGATAGATAATTATAAATCAATTTTTTATTCTTTTACTTTTTTTCAAGATAAAAATAACTTATAATACTTTCTGATTTATAAATTTTGAAAAGGTGACCTTGAAATCCTTTTTTTTTTTAAATTAGTTGTTAAAAGTAATCAAAGGTTCGAAAGGTTAGCGAAAATAATCTGCTTAAACAGTTAGGGATGCATTCAAACGTCAAAAAAGGGATATTATAGTTTTCTTTAAAGGTTACCTGTGATAACTATATGTATGACTACGGAGATTAAATCCTGCCTATTTCAGTAGGCAGATGATGAATGTAAAATGTGGCTAAAGTTCCTATTACTTATTAAACTGAACGATACAGAGAATAGCGTCAGTATTGGGTTGGCTCTTTGTAACAATACAAATACATATTAAAGCAATGGTCGTTATATCATGAAATTTCGACATATTGCGTCTGAAAGACAGAAGTATCTGAATATCATTTGGATTCGCCAATGGTGACGACATCGTACATACGTACCTCATATATATTTGCAAACCAGGTATATACGGCTGCTTAACTAGATGCCTTCACTTCTGAAACTCCAGAATAACACAAATTTATGGTCTATTCTATGTTTTAAGAAAGATCCCATATTGGTCCTTCTCTCAAGACTCAATGACAGAGAAGAATCACCTCTGGGTCTCGAGTGTGTTAGGCCATTAATAGAACGCACTTTACTTGGAAATGGGGTAACGGTGAATCTCTTAATTTCGATGAAGAATCTGCGTATACTTTATCGGGCAATCGTCCACACTAACAGCAAAAAAAAAAACCATAAAAATTGAAAATCGACCAAAAAAGCTTTGTTTTGCCGATTAAACGGTGTACCACTAAAAAAATTACAAATCAATTTTGAAAAGCGAAAATAAAAAGTGTTCTTCAATTAATATTCCGCGTATCGAGGTCGACTACACTCTTCCTAAGGACTACAACAAAGAAAGGAAATTAATTTCTTTGTTACCACTTATCGTAGTTCATCTCTTCAACGATAACGAAACTTTAAACTTTGCGCAAGAGGTGGGATGATGCTGTCTGACCGCAACCTATTTGGAAAACAAGACAGACAACAAACATCTGGTTTAGGTATTTACAAGTTGATAGTATGATTACGAGCTTATTTGGTTCACTGTGTAATTCAACTCATGCTTGTTTATACATAGATTCTGTTTTCACTTGAAATGCTTTAACTGATAAAAGATCACACGTTTCAAGTCAAGGGTTCAAGGATTTTAATGCTTTTTATTTTAAAGTTTAACTCTTTTAAGTTCCTTATATAACGCGTACAATGTACGTCTGTCTCATACTACTATCGTGTAGTTTAAAACTTTATTTAAGCTCCTTACATAACGTATATTGGACGTCTGTCTAACAATGCTATCGTGCAGTTTAGAACTTTATTTTATAAGAACAAATTAAGAATAGAATCTTTTGACATTTTCGAGGGAAAACCAGTTGTCGGATTGATTTAGAAATGTAGTTCATTCAATTTACAGGAATAGTTTAGAAAGCTTTTAAGCCCCCAGACGTAGAAGAAGAACAAAGAACGGACTACGACGATACAAAAAAGAAAAGAAAAGATTCTACATAAGGCCCAGAAAAGAGGATGCGAGAGAATCGTGTTACGTTTTCATAGGCTGTATGGAAAAGTGCTTCAAAATCAGCGAAGAAAATTGGAACGAAGCAGATTTTGCAAACAACGGTTTCGTAAAGTCGGTGGAAGTCAAAGAAATACTAAAAACATTAATACATGGAATGTTTTAAACGTGTACGTGTGTGTGTGTATGATACGGTCGATCGAATTCAAGTTTGAAGTGTTACAAAGCATTTTTAAATGCGTCTGATAATTTCTTTGTATCTAAAAAAGGTGCCGGTAGATAATACAACTTAGGTATGTAAACATAAAGCAGCTGCAATGATCGTCATAATATGGCTCAAATATATATGAAACAAATTATATATGTATGCAGTTATGCAAATTTGTACACGGTATATACATATATATATATATATATATATATATATATATATGTGTGTGTGTGTATTTATAAATATGAAATTTCATGAATAATAACCGAGGTTTGTCTTTTGACCTGAACCATTATGATGAAGTAAAACGTAGGGCAAGCAAAACTCTATACAGTAACGAAACATGAAAACGTAGAGAAATAAAAATGTTCTGTAAGCATTCAAAGGCTTATGTATGTAGAAGTGAAGAACCCGTATAACATGAACGAACGAACTTGTGTTACTTTTGTGGAGTTTGCTTTTTGTTATCTCTATGTGCATATGCAAACACACACACACACACACAGTAATATCTGCATCAAGTGTTCAGTGCAAACGCTGTAGTTCCTTATGTATACGAATTCGCTTAGCGTTCGTGCATAAGCGTTTTTGTCATGATGGTCGTGATATATAGGCAAAGCTTACTCCGTTTTTTTTTCTTTATTCCTACGAAACGTTAAGGAGACAAAAAACACTTCTTTTTTTTTTCTAAGGAAATTTAAAAATAAAAAAAAAAACTATAAGAGGAAATTCATACGAGTTTACTTACTTACTTGCAAACACCACATGACTCCATTTTTTTTTTTTTTTTTTTTTTTTTTTTTTTTTTTTTTTTTTTTTTTTTTTTTTTTTATTAATGCAAAATACGGAAAAGCTGCTACTGAAACTTTATTTATGCAGCGCGCCCTAAGGTATGAACCTGTACAGGGAATGGCGCAGAGTAGAGTAAGTTACGTATACGCAATGTAGAGCAAGTAACCAGTGTACAGTTTACAGTTGTATAACTTGAATCTGCATATACTTTAAATACGGCCCCTTAAAATATGCTTACTTTTCATATCTATGTGCACAAAAAAGTTACATACAAAGCCATACATACATACGCACATGTAGAATATGTATACGTATTTATGTTTAAACTGTTTGCTAGATAAAAACATGTCATGTAAAAATATTAAGAAAACATCTTATAACGCAAACACAGTTGAATGTTGTGATGTTCGTTTCGTTTTCCTTTTATTTTATACATTTTTTGTGTTTTTTTTTTTTTTTTTTTTGTAGAGAGTTTTATGATCAAAAATTCTCGAGCTTAGCAAAGAAAAACTCACATATACTCTTCAATTTGCACATTTTCATGCTTATGTTCACTTAAATCAGCCATATTTTGTTTGATTTTCTTTTTTCTTCTTCTTCTTCTTCTGCTGCTTATGCCTCCTAACGTAATGTTTTCAGTGTTGCAGTTTTTCTTCATAATGAAAATCAAGAGCACACACAAACATTAAAAAGAAAAATTTCGGTAGTTTGTTTTATTTTTACTGTTATTGTAGCGGTAATGTTGCAACATTTCATTTGTTGTTGTTGTTGTTGTGCTATTTGTTTGTTGTATATTACGGCGTCTTTTGGCTTTTGATTTCTCATATCGTATTTTTCCTTTTTTGCTTTCTGTTTACTTTTCTGTTTACTTTTTCCACCTTAATAAGAGAATCTGCTCCTGCTGTTTTATTGCCGTTGTATTTATGTATTTATTTATTTTTTATTTTTTTATTTTTGTTTTTTGGCTGTTTCCGTTTTCTCTTTTTTTCTTTTCTTTTTTTTTTTTCTTTTTGTTTCTTTCTCTTCTTTACGACTTTTGCTATTTATGAATTTTTTTTATTATTTTACTTTTTAAATACATCGATGTTGTTGTTGCATTCTTGCTATAATTCAAACTTACATTTTGTTTACATGAACGAATTTTAATTTTATTGTTTTATATTTTAGTTATTATTGCTAAGTGTAGCGAGGCGAGGACTTCAAATAGTTTCTCAAAAAATTTCCAAACTATCATCTCCTAAAGTAGGCAAAGAATTTATATTTAAGAGATTATCTTATGCCACTGATGGCATTTGAGTTAACATACTAAGAAAATCGCAATGAGTTGTAGGCTCAAGGTTGAGGTGCAATAATATTAATAATAAGTTGATGTATGTTAATGGATTTGAAAACTTGAAACTCGAACAAAAGCAGAAGAGAGAAAGCACCAATATCACCAAAATAATCTTATTCAAATCTGTGTATGACATAAGTCTGTTAAATAATGAAAAGAGCATTTCAATGTTAGACTTTGTTATTATCACTGAATAGATAGATCGCTACTTTGTAAAGAATTAACTAAAATTATCCATTGACTACTAAAGAATGAAGTGTAAGAAGAATATCAAAATTGAATCTATTTTGAAGGATTATATAAGCAAACGATCTACTCGAAGCGAAGGAAATTCACTCACGATTTTTGCAAAGAAAAGTCTAAACGAAGAAGTTATAAGAAAATCAAAGTTTGTTAAAATTAAATTCCTGTAAATTTGTAAATAAATTTTTTCAAATATGTCGTCGTGATTTTTTTGAATATTGTTCACGCTATTGTAAATTCAGAATCCAATCCTAATCCTAAACTTAATTTAAGATATATCAAGAACGGAATGTATGTATACAAAGCAGAATTTTAGATAAGCATTCAGAGAATTTCGGTTATGGATCGACACATACTTGCAAAGTACAGTAAGATGATAAAAATTAATTAAAAAAATAAATAAAAATATCGCAGGCAGAATTCGTACAAATCGTACTGTTTTTAGTGATCGTCGAGGGAGCGAAAACAATCGAATTTCCTGATAAAAAAACAAAGAAAGCAGGGATATTCTCAGTTTACCTTATTTCACAATATTTTGAACATATTTGATACAGATATCTTAACATTTGCGGCCGCAAGAATGTTGTTCATCGTCGACATTACACAGATTAGCAAAAAACAAAAAACCAAACAAATGTACAGACGGACTGACGGATGGACGGACATGCCTTGATGGACTCCGGATTTGATGCTGATGAGGAATATATGCATGAATGATGTTGCAAATGTTTTCTCCAAGAAATTAAATTTCAATATTCTATTACACCGAGTAAGCGTGGTCGATCCCATTTCCATTTTCGCGTCGGTACTGAGGGATAGCTACTGTGATATATCGGAAATTTTTATATATACGGTTTACGAACCATGATCAAGAAACTTAATTTTTATTTTACTTTCGAAAATAGAGATGTTCTTCGTTTTCGTGGTACTACCAAGCTACGCGCACATGTCACTCAAAATTTTTGTCAAGTTTGAAATCAATATTTTCATTTTCTCTCATACTTTGCACGGTGTCTGAATCATTTCCCGGAGTGTTGCAAATCATTTTGACAAAATGAATACAACCCCATCATGCCTTCAAGAATACTTGAGCAAAAATCCCATGAAATTTCCGTAAGCGCTTCAACACGGATGCTGCATGGAATGAATAACTACTGAGGAGTGGAGGTCAGAACTGAATATAATTTTCTTACTCGTTCTTTTTTTATATTTTTAATTTTCCCATAAAATAATTAAACGAGTCATCGGTTCGCTTCAGAGTTAAGCCAGTTTTCAACTGAGTCCATATTTAGCGTAGAAAATGCGACTGAACTTTAAACAATTCATTATAATTGAGTAATTGTTGTTAACTAAAAATAGATGATACTCTCGATAATTACATTTTTTTTTTTTAATTTCCCAAATTGCAATATGATCTAATTTACATCCTGTTATTGTTAGAAATTGTTTTACGTGTTTTATGTTTTAAAATCTTTAAAATAAATTTTTATCGAACAACAAAATAATATTTTGTCTTTCCTCTTGGGAGTAGTTGTTGGGCGAAGATGCAAATAGTTATGTTGTTACAAATTACACCAAATAAAATAAAATTTATTCTTTTTTTTTTTTTTTTGTAAATTCATATTATTTTATTTATTTATTTTTTTTTTTTTTTTTGATTTTATTTACGTGACTTTTTTTTGCCAACATTATAAAAATGTTCAAAAATGCGCAGGCACTCGCTGTTATATAAACACACATATATATATATATATACATATTTTATTTTATGATTTATCTGCTAACGAGCAAGAGATGATTATCATTTGTTAATATGCGTACACAGATGTGTGAGAAAGCGCATATACAGCGTGCGGCGGCTATTTGTATTTATTATCTTGTATATGTTATGTGAAGTGTTTATTTATTGTTAAAATGTCATTTAAATGATTGCATATTGTTTGCCTGTCGTTGCTGTTATTATTATTATTATTATTATTTTCACTATTGGTGTTGAATAGAAATTGAACAAATTTTTTTTTTTCTTATACAATAAATAGCGCCGCTTTAATGTGAATATTAATATATATACATATACGTATACATATAATATATATAAGCATAAACATAAATGTGAATAAATATATATATATACGTATATAAATAAAATATATACAGACATAAATAAAAAGTATTATTCAATAAGAGATTATAGCTACGGCTACTAGTCATAAACATAATGAAGGTACTTTAGTTGGGGCCGCAAAAATGTTAATTTTTTTTTTTTTTTTTTTTTTGGACCGTATATCTTTATATCAGCTATTATTATATTCGTATATATACATATACATGATACATTGTTATTACAATTGTACATTATTATTATTATTATTATAGATTCCTAAATTCCTTCTTATGATCGTTAAGGTAGAAAATTTAATTTGTCACCGAACTCGAATACTATAGCAAAACATAAACCTTGTATCTTCAGCATAAACTGAATGTTACATTCTAGAGCAATGACTTTCATAATAAGCACTTCGAAGAAATACAATGACATCTTGCTAACTAGCAATTTATCGTCATTTGTTTTTCACGAAATTTTTCTTCATACGTTGGAGTAAATTCATGCATGGAATAAAACAGCAAAATGAAATCTAAGATATAACAAGAATTACAAATGTCATGTAGATTATGTGTAGATTTTATGTAGATTATATGTAGATTTTGTGTAGATTTTAAATATATATTTTATGTAGATTTTTCTTTCTTCATTACAAAGGGGGACAACATATCGACATAGAGCAACATTATTGAAAGCGATAATATGCACATTTTATGACCAGGAGATGGAATGGTAGAGAGAGGGAAAAATATTACAAGATTTACTTTGTTTTAAAAATAAAAATAAATGGAAAAAATTTCGGTTAATAACATCGTGCCTATCATATTAACTGATCCTCAAATCTTCAAACTCTGTGTGGCGCATATAATTTTTTGTTGCCACTAGCTCATGTATCTGCAATTGAACATTAAAGAGTTACTTCAATTGGCCACGTGGGATTTACATTATATACGTATATATTAAGTAATTGAAAACGTTGTGAACGTTTTTTAACTTGAAAGTCATTTATTGAGAAAAATTCATAAAATATATCACAATAATTCCATTACTTTAACACTTTTACCTGTAGAAGTTATTGCTCAAAATCTTTTCAAGCACTTAATTATAAATAAGTAAATAATACAGAAAGTTTAGCTCAGTATTCTGCAATTTTATTTGCCTTGGCTGTGAAGAAGGACCAGTCAAGTCAAAAGTAAGTAGTGGATCCGAAGATAACATTGCAAATTTTGCCAGTAGCCGCGACTGTGTTCATTAATACAATTTTTAATTTGAAAATAATCCGCTTTGTGACATATTTTTCTACGTCGTGGTAACGCACATGTCCTATCATCGATCATATACACTAGGAAGAAGTACAGAGACAGCAAGTGAAGAATGACCTCGTCTTTGAAGAAGTTATGCGCCACGTTTTCTCACATTGAATTCGTATTAAACTATAAATACATTTTAATCAAGTCAAAGACTTTGTATACTTTAGTTATGTGTAAGCTTTTGATTCAAGGAAAGAAGCTCTTCATCTTCCATCGATGCCGTGCTTGTTTTTACACTCTGTTCACACTCATAGTTGAAGAGGAGAGTTTGAGAAGTTCGAACATTTGCTTAGCCAATGAAATAAACCCTATATGTTGCTTTCCTTAGACGGAACCCAAACAAAAATAAGATACAACACAACAATAATAAGACATTTATAGAGCGACGTTTAAAAGGTTAGCGCTCAAAAACCCCCAACAAAGTTGTAAATATATTCAGCACGTCTTCGTATTTCTATTGAAACTAAAATGTTTTAAAATTTAATTTTATTTGTACCGTTAATTGTCGCGCATGCATGTAAAAATTGTACGAAAAACAGATCTCCTCCGTTTCCCATGAATCTGACAATTTTTATTCTACAAATAAGTTGCATACGTATACATAAATCAAAAAAGAAAATTTCTTTTCAAAATTTAATTAAACGTGAAATTAATATTTTTTCCCATTTTGCTTTAATTTTCCAATAACGTTCTTCATTTGCGTGCAAAATATTTTCACACAATTTTTCTTCTCTATCGCGCCATAGTTATTGTTGTTTTCTTTCCTTCCTAAACTACTCATTACGTACATACCTTACGACTTTCAATGAAGTTTGTATGGATGAATGTATGAACAGGTTGCCTGAGTGTAGTAACATTACTAGTTTTTCTAATTTACTTTCTTCTTTGTTTTTTGTTAGTGTTTTTTCGTAAACTTCAGTATTTTTATCTCAAAATCTTTTTAATAATAATTTCTAAACTTTAATTATTTTGTTCGTTTTGTCATTATGCTGATGGTAACTATTTGCCGAAAGGCGGAAAAAAAATAACGCGTCAACTAGGACTACTTGACTCAGAGTAGTAGAGTATGGCAGTATTACTAAGAGAAATTTCTAGTTTTGTTCTTTACCTCTTCGGCGTCCGCAAAATCCTTTCCGATTAATATTTGAAAAATTTCCCAGTAAGACATTGTGGCGAATATTATCATTCTTAACGTAAACACTTTTACAGCGTATACAAATTAATCTTAGTCTTAGATTAGATCAATTGTTATGTATTACTGGCAGATTTTTTCTATTTTAATGGAATACCATGAAACAGTCAGCCATGGAATACCGTGAAAAACGGCCAGAGCAACAGATAGAAAATAGACGTGCTTTCAGTCTATACTGTAGGCATGGACTGTAATCGATTTGGACCATTTTCAATACCAACCTGCATGCAAGAACTTCCTATGTTCCTGCCATATTTAAAGACGCTATCTTCATTTTTGCGGCCAGAAGAATGTTTACCACCGACATTACACAGACGGATAGACGAACAAACGGTTGTGCTTAAATCGATTCTAAATTTGTTGCTGATCAAGAATATATAAACTTTGTGAGGTCTCCGAAGTTTCGTTTTGATAGTTACAACAACCCAAATGAGAAAGTGAAATATACCCCCTTCACATTCGATGATGGGTATAAAAAGGAAACTGAACTGAATTAAAAATTTAAGGTGTTTCGTTCAAAGGTTCAAGTAGCAGCAAAACTGATACAGTCTTTAGAAGAAAAAACAAAATTTTCTAAATAATTAATCAGAACTAACAATCAAACAACTTCAATAAATAGTAAGAGGTTTCCACCAATTTGTTACTTCTTTTAAAATTGATTTTCTACTTAGACTTGCTCTGCTCCTGTCAAAATTCGATGGCATTTAATATTTCATATAAGATGTCATGGTTCATGCTTTAACAAAATTTTTCCTATTATCGTAATAATCGTTTTAATCATATGAATCTTCAGAGATTTTCCAGAATATTTCTATGCGAGAATAAAACATAAAAATATGTGGATTGAAAACTATTATCGTTTTGCGAGTCATAGTTTAAATTTATCGATTACATATTATTCAGAGAAACTCCTTACACTCCAGTATCCTTTTCAGTGGCTTACATTTAGTCGCTTAATCAAGTAATAATGATTTCAAGCCTAGGTAACAAGTTAAACCAGTTTAAATTACATTTTTCTTGAAGTCAGGTGACTTGAAATGGTGATGTGATCTTAATGACTTAACGAAATTTAAAGAAAAATTCAAATGCCTCTTAAATACACATACAGCAAAAGGACGTAAAATATGTCGCATAATTAAGGAAAGATTCAAATTTTTAACGACAAACTTATGTATGTTAATAGGATTCTGGATTCTGGATTCTGTTAGGAACTAATAAAAAAAATATATTTTAGAAAAAAGTAAATTTTGCAAAATTTTTTTAAGAGCAGATCTTCAAATTTTAAATACTGAGTGTGTACTGGTACTGGTGCTTTGTTAAAATCGAAATCGCAATCGCGTTTCGCTAGATAATATTTTTGCAATTTTTTCATAAGTCTCATCTCTGCAAAAGAAATCATTATCATTACAAACATAAACTTTATTTTCATTATTTGCGAACAACGTGACCTCCGACTGTGTAATACTGTTTCCAATACCCCGTTATTGTCGTATAGTTATTATTGCTCTTGTTATATACGTTAGTAGTTTGCTAGTGTTTCTCCCTTGTGTTTTAGTCATTGTTGCATAACTTTTGCAATCTATTGAGTTGAAATCGATTAAAGCGCTATTTTTATTTTTATTTTTTTTATTTTTTTTTTTTTTTTGCTCTGCTCATTACCCTTATTTTCTTTTGTCTAAATGTAAAAAGTAATTAAAACTTATGTTTTGTACCCACCATCCCCAACATACACACTAAGTGAATACATGTGCTTCGTTCAAGAGTATGTTTGCATTTGGGTGTGTGTGTGTGTGTGTGTGTGTGTGTGTTTAATGTCATGCTCAACAACTCAACAACCTTTCAAAATGTTATTATTTGTTATTGTTTTTATGAGAAAAACAATTAAATATCTCGAATAAAAACAAACAACAAATAAAAGAAAATATTCTAGATTGAAATGACAGGCAAAATGAAAATAAAAAAAAAAAAACTATAATCACTTTAAGGTGAATCTATATTTGGTTTTTTAAAGCAAATTTATAAAGAAAGTTCCTCGATAATTGAACGAATGAAGATTGAAACGCTGTAACTGCATTTTTTTTTTTTAGATATATACGTTTATCCGTTTCATGGTCCGGATTTGGAAATCCTGTTTATATAGCATACGTAAATCAAAAGTGCCATCTAGGGCATAACATATTCAGTACAATGTCTGCCATTTTACAATATTGTATCACTTAAATAGTTAAAATAATAAAAATTCTACAAAAGTGTTGGTTCTCTAGTAGTGAGTGTTTCGTAGATTGCGAGAACAACAACATAATCAACATAATCTTCTATCTGAGCGCCCTATAGGCGATACTGTGAACAAGTTAGAGGAAACTATATCTGTAACAGACTTTTTAACACTGATACATTATCGACACGCATGCTCGACTGAAAATGTTGATGCTGTTGGTGAAAGTCTAGAAGAAGAACCAAATTTATCCATTATACGGCGCACATAGCATTTAACTTTATCCTATTTGGTGCTTGGATTTGCATCTCCATCCTTACAAACTTCAGCTAATATCAGAACTGAGGCCGGCCGACCAGACAATGCATGATTGGATGATCGAATGTTTGAATGACGATCTTTCGTATCGAAACTTTTTCAGTGATTAGACTCATTTTTCGCTTGATGTGAATACATCAAGAAGCAAAATTGTCGCATAAGGGCTAATGAAAATTCACAAACAAGTGTCTAAAAAAAAAATTGCATTCCCAAAAAGTCACTTTATGGTATATGGTATTTATATATTGGTCTGGAAGAGTGATAAAACCGCACTTTTCTGAAAATGACGAGGTTTGTGACACAATTCTTCAGTTCTGATCGCTATAACCACATGATCAGTAATTTTTTTTTTTGACATAAAATTGTGGATACGGATTTTGAAAATATGTAGTTTTCATAGTAGGGTGCCACAAGCCACGCAACACTCGCCATTTTGGCATTATTATGTAAGAAACTTCCTCGGTATATAATTTGGTGGTTTGGTGTAGTGAATAGATAACCAAGATCGTGCGATTTCGTTGTATGGGGGCTTATATAAGGTATCAACTTTCTACGAATAATTCTCAAACTCTGGACGTTTTGAAAGGAAACATTCGTCTACTTATGACCGAGTTATTGCCTCGATGTGTGCAGACAAGGTATCCCGTGAAGGAAATTTGAACGATGATGAATTTCGGAAAATACTAAACAGATCTAAACAATATACTAAAGAAGAAATTTAATTCAAATCTTAATCACAAATGTTTTCGGGATAAAAAAAAAATAAATAAAGTGCATGACCCTGTATAACTGAATTGATAGATGAAACCAAACTTTCCAACTACATAGAGCCACATGCAATTTAAAAATCTTTTTTCTAATCTATCATTAGTTGATAAAAAAGACAATTAGTAAGAATACTAAGATTATTATTTGAACATTGATGATCATTAGCCGAATGATTATTCCCCATATATTCTTTCAACGTAAAAATCATGAACATGTACTTTACTGGCACTTTGCCAATTAATCGAATGTATCGTATTCGTTTATTTTATTAAGCACATAAAATTTTGTGTCAAATATTGTTATTATACTTATTAAAAAAAAATCCATTAAAATGTCCACCTTTCCTTGCGTCTCTTTTTTTTTGCATTCTTTACTACAAAGCTTTGGACTTTTTATTTCGAAAAAAAAAAAAAAAATGATTATAATTATAAAGTGAAATTAATGCACATTCATAGGCTTTTCTTTCTCGCGGAAAATTGAAAACTGAATAAATAATAAATATAAATTTTGCCTTTATACGTGTGAACATATACACATGCACAACACATGCAACACATGCTTTTTATCACCCGCTCTCTGTGAATATGTAATTAAACCGGTACAGAGTATACATAAATGATTAAATAGCCATTTATAATATTAACCGTTACATTTTTTATTTATTATATTTTTTTAGTAACAATTTAATATTTCTTTATAGCTATGATGAGAGAATATCTATAAAATTTGTTTTGCCTTACGATGTAGCTAATAGCGAACTTACGAATCCTGTCAATATTCTAATAATTTTGGTGGTTTTAAAATATTCTTTCCATCTCTATCAGTACTTTCCATCTTTTCCGTCCTTTCCACCCCTTTCCGTCCCTTTCCATCCTTTCCGTCCTTTCCGTTCTTTCTGTTCCTTTTCGTCATTTCACAAAAATTTTCATAAATAACTAAAACTTGTCTAAGGTACGGGAATTTCTAGGTCTTACGGCGCTCGTGGTACAGGGTATTATAAGTTAGCACGAGTGTATACAACAGCCAGAAGAGCTTAGGATAGATCCAGTTTTTATTATAGAAAATTATTCTGAATGCCTTAAACTTGCCTGCTTGTCTGCCTGTCTGTCTGTCTGCCTATCTGATGCCTGGTGATGTATGTTTCTGTTTAATTTACAGGTTGCAATTTTTGAAATATTTTTGTCAAAATTTAGTCTGTCTAGTCTTGGTCCAATTTAGACCGCTACTGCAAATGGGTTCGAACGAACCAATTTTACAATCATATAACAAACCATTTTTAAAGTAGATTTTGTGTAACAAACATCGGTAGAACTTATCACGTATTTTGGTATACAAAATAAACGTGAAAAATACAGATCGAATGGAATGATTTTTTGAATCACCTCTCTCCTTTCCAACAACCACTAATTGTTCTTATGAAAGGTAAGGCTTTACCAGCTAAAAATGTTAAATTTGTAATATTTTTTAATGAGAATGAGTCCCTCATAATGATTCGAAATATAGACTAATTGTACGTACGTAGGGTTGTTTTTCGGTTCCCATCCTATATAAGCATTCTCAGGAAAAGCAAGCTTTTTTATGACGAAAAAGTTTTATTAATAAGAGATTATGATGCAAATGAATCCCTAATAGTAATTTGATATAAAAATGAACTGCACTAAATTTGATCCATGTCGTTCCAATTTTTGGTCTCAATCGTCATGATCCTCATGAAAAGTAAAAATTTGTGTGATAAAAGGGTCTAATATTTCGTGATGGAAATTGATCTATAATAATAATTTGATATAAAAATTAACAGCACCGTGAATTTGGATCATATCGGTCTAATTTTTGGGCAACACTCTAAAATATTTATATGTGTGTGTAAAATTTATTATAAAGAAAATAATTTAAGAATTGTATTAGGCAAAGTGGTGTAAGGCATTTAATGCTCAGGTTTGTCCGACTATAATGTTTTCACTTTTTTTTATTAATTATGCTTTATTCTCGTTTTTACTTGTGTTGTTTTTGGATTCTCTTTATTATGCTTTTATAAAAACTTGCTTCGAATAAAATTAATAGAATAGGAAATGATAATATATCCGCTTACATGATTCGTTATCAACGTAGACAAATACGACACACATGTAAATATAATTGACAACCATTTATTATGATTTTTAATATATTTTCACTACCCTTCTGGTGTAACATTATTTTTTATTCATACCAATATCACAGGATTGTTAGTTATAAGAAAATCTATGAAGATGTCATAACCTGTACACGCTCTTAAACGATGCATCTCGTGTAAGACTAGCCAGCTATCCAATTATGTAGTTTTTTTAAGCGAAGACGTTAAATTCACAAAATTGCTATCGAAAAATGAATACAAAATTAATTTCTATTGCACATTGGGCTTAAAAACTAAAGAAGATCTGAAAAACTCAAATGCAATTATTGCTAAGAAATATTTTATTCAAAAGAAGAAAAAAAAGAAAATGATATTTGCTTTGGTTTCATTGCTAATTTTGGACGTGTGAACGTACGTACTGATATTCTTATTTCCTAATCAATATTCAAGATAAATATCAAATTGATATCTATAACAGGTGGTGACAAAGTTATAAGGAAAATATATGTTTAAAATTTTGCTATAAGTTTGCTTCAGTGTGTTACAGTTGGCGTGGACGAATCACACACATTTATGAACTAAAAATTGTGCCGCTCAAACACACATATATGTTCGAAAACTCATCTTTTTTGTTTGAATGAACGAAAAATATATGTATATAGTACTGAAAAATTTGGGGCAAAATTATCAAACATCGAAATGAAATGAATATAACCAAACACATATTCTTCAACTTCTTATTATCAACTATGTTTTATTATGAATACGTAGATCTTAGAAAAGATTGCAAAGAAAAACAAAGAGAGGCAATGAGAGTAAATAATGTAAGCAATCATTTTAAGAGAGTATGATTTTATGAAAAGATTTTGTTTTTTTTTTTCTTTAGTCTACAATTGATAATCGTTTTCTTAGCTTATCGATAATAAAAAAGAGAGAGGCGTAAAAATTGAGAAGCAAACTAATGTTCGTTTGTTCTCTACAAAAACACTTTAGCAAAGAGACAAAATTTAGCAAAAACAAAATTATACAAAATTCGCATTCAACCAAAAAACGAAACCAAATGAATAAAAAAAAATTAATACATTTATCTCTTTTTTTTTGGGTTATATTTACTTCACAAATTTGATTTTTAATATGAAAAAATAATTTAATTTCGCACCTGTGGAAAACGAGGAATAGGTTTAGATTTATTTATGTTTTGAAGTTGATTTTTCATATAAATGAAACTATAAGGGATTTTTTTTCCATTTTTTTTTCTCCATCCCCACCTAACAAACCAAAAAATAAGAGAATTTTATGATAAATTTTCTTAATTTATATTCAATTGCTAATGCAAATTTGCTCAAAGTGAGCAAATTTCGCTCGATTTTACATACAGGTAGATCGCATTTTACGGCAGAAATCAATAATTAAGAATTAAATGTGTTTACATCAAGCCAAAGAGCCAGAGAGAGAAAGCCAGAAAAATTTAAACGATGGTAAAGTTCATTTGCTTTTTTAAAACGCTTACTGTTTCTCTTTTTTGTTCGTAAGATATAAAAATAAACTAACGATCACGGTCTTTCTATATTGCGGGAATACTTTGAATTATGAGATAAAAAGACTTTCAGCACTTAGTAGCAGCAAAGATTAATTTCGATTTAATTTGAATTTCAAACGGTCAAGTCAACGAGATTTATTTTTCTCTTTTTTTTTTTTGGAAATTTTGGGTCACTTTGGGATACGAGTCGTTACACATTCAAAGCATACCCTAGTGAAGCCCATAATTATCAGCTGAAATGGTATCCCTTTCCTAATAGACATTACTGTTTACAAAATCAAAATACTGCGCTTTATGAGTTTGGAAAGAACGTCCGTCCAGAATGTTGAAGATGAAGCCCATAACCGAATTACCATCAATGAATTTTGCTTAATATAAAGGGATTCTTTCGGATATTTTAATGAAAATAAAGCATACATGAGGTTCCAATTTTAATCCATGCTCCTCTTCCTAAATTCTGGTCAGGACAAAGCTGGTCTTATATGCTGTCTACCAAATCTTGCGTACAAGTAACGTCACCTAAAAATATGACATCAAATTTTATAATAAAAATATTTGACCATTAGTCGCACAAATATCATATGATACGAAAACGACAAATAGTGACAAAGAGAGAAACAAGACGATACTTTTGATAAATATTTCAAATAACTAAGAAAAGGATTTTTCTTATCTTTTATTACTCTTTGTAAATATTTATTATAACATCATTACAATGCAAAATCAGTTAAAAATAATGAAAAGAATTCAAGAACTTGATAAAGGTCATCCTCCAATTGACCTCTTTTGCACTGAACGCGAGTTCTTAGAAGAGAATCAAAGCAATTGAGATGAATTATTCACCACCACAAGATTGGATATTTTCACAGAATCGTGTAAAATTAGAATTAAACTTTCAAGGAATTCTTTTAATTCTTAAACGTTAGTTCATAGTGTTGTTGCTTTTTTTATTTTCATTTCATGTCGTACACAGAACTTGCTTTAAAATGAAAAAAAAAATGAAAAGAAGAATTTTTTTATTGATTTTGATGCTAAAGCGTAACAATATTTGCATAGCTACGCATACATAATAAATCTTATTAAGGAAGACAGAACACAAGAGAGAGAGGGAGAGAGAGAGAGAGAGAGAGAGAGAGAGAGAGAGAGAGAGAGAAAGAGCCAGGGATAGAGAGATATAGAAAAATAGAGTAGTAAATAAATATAAGGGGAGCGGGCAACAGAAAGGAAAAGAAAGAAACTTTTTTAATAAATTCTTTCTTTATAATATTTTTTTATAGTTAAGTTGCTCAGAAGCAATTTTTCTCCACTACTGACATATTAAACGCGTATTATTTTATATTTATTCTCTTAAAGATTATTTGTATAAAAGAAACGTAATATCTTTATGTATTTTGCAACTTTCTTATGTTTGGTAAATATTAATATCGTTACCTTGCCGTTGGTAAGCTTACAGGAAAAGTCTACAGATGCAGAGAAGAGAAAGATAGAATTAGATTCCAGGAAGAAACAAAAGTCAATATTCTACATATTTGAATCTAATATATGTTCGTTCGTGACAGACGGTACACAGATATCCGTTATTCCATTTAAATTTGATTTATTAAAATATATGTGTTGATGATTTGATAAAACATAGTTTCATAACTGATGTTTGCAATTCAATTAGATATACATGCATTAAACTTGAACGGTATTAAAATTGCAAAAAACTTAAGCTAATCAAGATTATTTTTTTGTAAAAAAAAAAGCAAGATTTTACAATAATTTTGTAACACATTGCGAGACTCGAAGTCTCAAGTTCATTTTCCTGCCCCATATCTGACTTTAAGTTTATTTCTACATATAATAGGAAATAAAATGGGATCGGAATGGTTATAGGAATCATATCATCTGACTTCGAAAGTGTTTATTAAATGAATTGGAATAATGCCAACCACACACACAAGTCGAACATGAATTTAAAGGAAATAGCGATGGCTTGTTCTCCTTCTTTTTGATTCAGCCTCGTGCACCCATGTTCATCCGAGCAAATTTCAAAAGTTTCGTTAGTTAGTTTTATGGCGCACGTTTTTCCTACCTCGTCTAGTTATTAATCTTTCGGGAGGCGATGTAAGTAAGTACAGTTTCACAGTCTCCGAGCCGACCCATCCTATTGAAATTTCCACGTGCGGACTATAATTATCATTAACGTTAACGCGTGCTACACGAGAATTAAGTTTTTACGTCTATATTTTTCAAGTACTTTTTCAACTAGGTAGATACTTTTTCAACTTGTATACGATCAACAGTTAATAAATAGGTTCGGGATCACATTAATCATAGCTAAGAAGTAATCGAGCGTTATAATTCGTCATATATGGGTTTAGGAATTATATCGAAAGGCCAGGCTTAAAAGAAAAGTTTAGCTTACAAATCTGTTGAAACATAGAACGTCTGAGACAATCCACTATACTAAATTTAGGCATTAAATTATAAACAAAAAATTCTGTTTTTTACAATATATCACTAATGGGATAGCAAAACTATCGAGCTCCCCTCACTCTAAAACTCTGCACTTGATTTTTTGAGGGATTTTAATGAAATTTATTACGCTTACAAGTCCCGGGGTAAATGCCAAAGCTGTTGAAAATAGACTCGATCCAATCGTTTTTACCGACGTATAAAGTTCTATTTTCAAACATTCGTTATGAAAGAAAATGTTTCTCTTCAATATTTGTTAACAAAAATGGATATAAAATTATATTTTGTCATGCTAAACGTGTTTGGAAAACTTGGATTTGATAAAACCATTTTGTGTAGATAATTTCCTAATTCTTTACTCGTGTAAAAATGAGTGAAATATCTGAAGAAATACGTTACATGATGGTTTTTTACGGTCGAAAAATTCATGACAAATATGGAATAGTGTACGGCGAGAATGCTACGAGTGAACGAACGACCCAGAAGTTTCGGAAATTTTGATATCAAACTGTCAGGTAATGGCGGAGTTTAAGTTTATGACAGTTTGGAATCATTTCAAAAAAAGCAAGCTATAAAAAAAATCTCAAAAAAACCGCGGAGACATAACGTATCACCCAATATATGAATTAAATGCATGTTTATTGAGAAGACGGTCGTGCTTGAAGACGATGTTTGGTTTAAGATACTAAGAAAGATTTTTCCCAAATGGTATATAATTTACTTATTTGTTTTGCATCTCGTTCATGAATAGTTACCCGTTGTAAGCAATTTCTTAAGAAGATATACTTAATTCAAGGGATAAATAATTTTAGGATCAATTTCAATAAAATTAAATTCAAAGTTTAGATAGATGTAACTTCTGATTCTAAATCAAATTTAAGTTAGCTGCTCCCAGCTCCCCAGCTTTACTAACAAAACTCACTCCATACGAACAATTTAAGTTTGGAGTCAGATAAACTAAGAAAATTCTTTTTATGACAAATTGTTCCAACGAAGAGCTTTCACTCAATATATAAAGATTTTTTGCTACAAGGGTCATAAAAAAACATATTAAAAACTTTTTCGTTTTTTTTTTTCCATGAAATTTATTGTCTAACAATTTTATTTCAATTTGTAAAAAAAAAAAAAAAAAAAAAAAAATCTCTAAACAACATCTAATACCCAAGTTCACAGACTCAAGCCCATCAAATCATCGCAATTTTTCAATTTTTTATCTAAAAGTTTTTTTCGGTAATAAACATTTTTTTGAAAATCTAACAAAACAACTAAATGACAATAATAATAACATAAATGTTTAGACTTTCATAGGAGATTGTCAGCTAAACTTTTTTTTCATCATCATCATCATCATCATCGTCATCATCATACGGACGTCATACGCAGAGAAAGACGTATGTATGGCAGGCGGTGTATTGTTCATACACAATCATTCACTCATTCAGTCCTATTGTTATGCGCCTTGTTGCTGTTGGCGTTTTCAAACTCATGTTAACTCATACATACATTCATACATACAAACAGGCAGAAACATGAACACAATTTTGATCTGGTTTTTATGATTGTTTCGATTATCGTTTTCATAAATGTGAAAAATCATTTACAAAATTGTTTGGCCATTTTATGCATTGTTGCCTTTATTTGTTACTTATAGTTGCTAGTATTGGTGTTGTTGCTGTTGCTGTTGCTTTTACAGTAGTTAAAAAAGTTTTCGTTACATTGCAATTCACATTTGTATGCAAACAACAAGAAATCACGTTTACATACACATCTGCGTTTATAATTTTCACCTACGTTTGTATATAGGATATCGTAGATACATAAAAAGTTTTTCTTCTATTTTATCTATTAGAAGTAAGTTAGTTGTAAATTGTTTTTTAGAATACTAATAATAAACTTAGAAAACTTGCATAAAAGAGTTGAGGCGATATTCAGATAACCTTCACTTTGAAGTATATCAGGTGGAGCAAATAGATTTCTGGATTTCATATACAGCTAATGCTAACTAGACCAATGTCTAGAGTGAAAGTAGATTCCTGATTCCTGATTCCTTTTTTTTTTTTTATTTATATTTGAATATTTGCTTGTCATAAGCGTTAATTAATAATCAATCGGTCGTAATATATAACAAAAAGATTTTTTTTATGAAAATCAAAATGTCAAGCTTTGTGGCAAAAAAACGACACTTCCCCTTACTTAGATCTTCAAACGAAAAAAAAAACCCTAACCAAACATTAATGCACTTATGAAAGCGAAAATTTAGCGTTCTTCCGTTTTTAAAACACATTTAAACTTTACACTCAGGTACGACACAAATCCTCTATTGGTATTTCAATACAAAATTCTACATACCCGCAATAGTTTACGTGTTCTAGATATAATATATGTTCTGTATTATATTTTTTATATGTATATGTTGCACTTAATATTTTAATCACTCATTTTACATACTACGTATGTGTATATGTTGCATAAAGATTATGAATTCTTCAAAAAAAAAAAAGAAAAAAAGAAAAAAAACACAAGAATGAAATAATTGGATTTTCCCTAATTGGAACAGGAAAATTGTTTTCGATTCACAAACAAAATCAGTTACTTTGGGGGATACAATTGCGTATCCGACATAATGCTTGTATATCGTATGGAAATTTGTAAGTTTTATAAAAGGAATAACGACGAAATTAATTTATATTTTCCATCGTTTAAACCATCGTAAATGTTTTGAAAAGAAAAAAATCTTGTGCTTTG
Organism: Glossina brevipalpis; assembly: GCA_000671755.1. Classification (NCBI taxonomy): domain Eukaryota; kingdom Metazoa; phylum Arthropoda; class Insecta; order Diptera; family Glossinidae; genus Glossina; species Glossina brevipalpis. The sequence goes on from KK351018.1 coordinate 3,222,732, forward strand.
ATCCTTGTTTGTGGGATACGTGGAAACTAAAATTCATTACCGGAAACAATTGTTTTTCATGAAATTTTCGAACTTTTTCGTAAGTACCCCAAAAATACTACTTGTATCAAATGAAACTTTTTTTTCTAGAAACTAACTTCTCCAATGCACTAACAGATGTTTTTAGAGAATGTTCATGATTATTTCAAAGAATTTTCAAACAAAAATATGCTTGTTTAGCTCTAGGTAGCAGTAGGTTTGACACTAGAAGTGATTGGAGCAAGAACTAATACCAAGAAATTAAAAGGTTAGGATGAAATTTGTGTACTTCTTTACGAGCTCGTCTACAGAACTAAACAATTCCTTTCTCTTTTCTTCATTATTGCATTTCGCTTAAATTATAACATCTGCTACTCTTTTCTTTAAGCACTTTCAAGCAAAAAATGCTCCACGCAGTGGAATGATAAGAAATATATAGACTTGGAAAGGCAGTTTTCTAGTGCTGAGATCGCAGACAAAGATTTTTGAAAATGACACGCAGCAAACAGTTTTTAACTATTCTTTTAAATCTTTTAAAGTATCTTTCAAGGAAGAACAACTTTTTTTGGACGAAAATTGAAATTTTTCATACAAACACTTGGGAATTAAATAAAAATCAATATTTTTAAAATTCTCTACGTCATTCTCTACCCAAAACAGGCATGTAGATTAAACGATTTTCTTTCAAAATCAAATTTGGATCAGCTCCTTCTTATTTGAAGCTTCTTAAGTCAAACATGTTGCACATGCATGCTGACTCTGGTGTTGGCATTTTTTTATATTATTTTCTGAAATATATATTTTTTTCTAATACTTAAATATATACGCTTAACAATCTTCTAAAATATTATCATTCTGTTACTTTTCCTTTTATTCTAAAAAATGTCGAAAGAACCTTTTTTGATGGTGTTATAAAGCCCTTACCTCTTAATTATAAAGTGGGATCAAATGAGAATTCAAGAAGGTTTTTTATCTTAGGCTCCCTAATGGAGCAATGTCGACATTTGATTTGCTAAAAAAGACTGAAAATATTGCAAAATGTATAATGAAACGCAAAAAAGGGAAAACCATGTGTAGCCTTGTATACGCAAACTTAAGTGTAGTGATGGAAGTTTACTTTAAATCTTATAAAATAAAGAAGTTTGAATTTTATTGAAAGAATTTTGTTGTTGCACACTTGCGGTAGATTTTTAGGATATTGAAAATTTGTTTTTAATCATATTGCGCACAATGTCAACATCAGCCAGGAAATTGAAATGACTTATAAGGAAGCATCTGCTTCTTTATCCCAAAGTTTATTATTTTATGTATTAACAGTAGTATACCTGTACAAACACACTATTATTTACATTACAGATCATTGTAAAATATTGCATCGTATATTAAATGTATAAGTAATTAACAAAGATCGACCAATTTCCATTTTGTTGTTTTTAGTCATGCTCTCGATCGAAATTATTATATATAATCAAAGCTTTAGTGCATACAAACGCAGTCAAATTATTCTCTATATAGTTGTCATAATGCAATTAAATTACTCTCTAAGTGAAAAAGTGACTCTGTTCGCTCTGCGTTGGACTTTTCAAAATTTAACTGATAGGTCGCCTATCAATTTTATGGTGGATCAAGAAAACGTAGTTACAGATATATCGGAAATATCAGCGAAGCGTCCGAAGAATAAAGCCATGATGCCCGTCATACGAATTTACTCACTAAGCCTATATATTGGTAATATTTTTTCTACTCATGAGGAAATAAACTTTGTTTTGTCAACTCTCAATCTAATTTATTGTAATACTATCGTAAGCCTCTACTGTATTATAAATTCCCACCAAAAAGATAAAAAATACACAAAAAATATTTAATTTTAATAAATTTCTCTACCATGAAAACGTTATATCAAATAGAGATTATCATGAACACGGGGTTGTTGGTATTATAAATTATGATGAACACTCTGTCTGTTAGATAATATTTGAATTGAATAAATAAATAAAAGTTTTAATTGATCTTGTTTGTTTTAGTGTTAGTGTTATTAGAAAATGACGACGGGTTTCGTCACTATTTTTCAACTTAATTAAAAAAGACAAAATTGTCAAAGCTGTATATTGCGCACTCACTCTCGGCATTCAAATGAATGCAATCAAATGTGTTTGCAATAATAATGACATCAATACCTTAAACAAAAACAAAAATAAAAAAAAATAAAAAGTAGAATTCCTCTTACCTTGAATACATATGAACGATATGACGGCATAAACCAGCAGATATCTCATGGTCTTCAATGTCGATGCTTTCATTCGTATCTTACGACAACAGATGAACCATGGAGAGCAGTTCGAATATGGTCTAGCAGCCGTAGTTGAAAGTGGTGGTGGCTTCATGGTGTGGTCGTGTGTGTATGTGTGCATGAGTGTGTAAGCTGAGCTCGTTGTTACCCAACGCACGATATAAAGGATTTTACCGAAATTTTTTACACATAGATTTTCACGTTTATATTGCCAAGCACACAGAATATATATATATATATATATATATATTTCCGCAGAGATAAAGCAAAAAAAAAAAAAAAATTCTTTATCTACTTCCGTTTTTTTTTTTTCTGAACCTTTCTGCAAACATATATAATAGCAAAATAAACGAATTCGGAGCTTTTCTCTGTGCTCTCTCAATTGATTTGGTTACCGACGTATTTTATTTTAAAAAACGACTTTTTTATTTTTGGCTTCCAATTTTGATTTGTTTTTTTTTTTTTTCAAGATTTCAAAATATTAATGTTTTTTTTTTTGTTTTTATCTTTTGAGTTTAATAGATGATTGTTTTTATGAATTTTTCAAGGGTTTCTGTTTGCATGCAATTTAAAGAAAAACAATAAATATAAAAAGAATTAATTTTTGTTATTTTTTATTTTTAAATTTAATTTATTTAATTATGTTTTTATGAATCTGTTTTTTGATTTTGTTGTAGATTTTTATATTATTTTGTAAATATTTTATTACATTCACCACCAACGCAACAATATTCGACTTTATTTTATTATTATTATTATATTGTTTTATAATATTTACTGCTAAATTCTCTGAACCATTATATCCACAGCTTTACCCATATGCCCGTTTATCACTATTACAACCGTATGCAGGGACATTTAGCAAAAAAAAAAAAAAAATCCACATTTTTCTATTCTTTCTTTGTTAACTAATTTAGAAAACCGTAGAAGCATCCTGACATGTTTAGCTTTTGAATTTATGATGAAATTTGGTAAGATTTTGAAAACTCATGCAAATTAAATCTTTCGAAACAGGAAAAATTTCAATGTTCAAAACTTAGAAAAATTTTTCAATGTTCAAAACTTATTTATCTTCGGTTTTCTTGCCCACCTAACGAGAGAATATATTTTGATTCTATGCCCTTAGTTGAAGACTTAATATGTAACTGAGTTAAACTGATTTTTAAAAACATAATCTGGAACGAAGTTAAACTGATAATTAAAGAGTTAATCTGGAACTGAGTTAAACTGATTTTTAAAAACTTAATCTGGTACTAAGTTCAAGTGATAGTTAAAGGCTTAATCTCGAACTAAGTTAAACTGATAATTAAAGACTTAATCTGGAACTGAGTTAAACCGATTTTTAAAAACTTAATCTGGTACTAAGTTCAAGTGATAGTTAAAGACTTAATCTGGAACTAAGTTAAACTGATAGTTAAAGACTTAATCTGGAACTAAGTTAAACTGATAATTAAAGACTTAATCTGGATCTGAATTTAATTGATAGTTAAACATTTAATCTGAAACTAACTTCAATCCATAGTTAATGACTTAATCTCATTCATTTTGTACGGTTCTTACGGTCTCATCGTATAGTTTTCATTTTCTAGTTCGTTCGTTTACGATCGATAAATTGTGAATATTTTGATGATGAGACATGACAAGAATTGTTCAATAGTTTCTTTTTCTATTAAATTAATTTATTATTGAATTAATTTTTTCTATATTTTCAGCCAGCGATTATATATTTAACTATTGCCTACCTTTGTATCATTCATTTTTAATTAGAAATAGTTATCAAACATTTTGTAGATATTTTATTAATTAATTTGATGTAAATTTTATATCTTGTTTGTATTTGAATTTCTTTCGATGTTTACATATTGAAAAAATGTCTTATTCAAAAACTAAAATTTTTTTAGGCACAGGCGACTAATCGTTTAGAATTGATCGAATTAGAAAAACCTAAGTTATGAAAGGATTCTGTATTAACGAATTAATCGTTAAATCAATCGCGTTTATATGCTTAGCAAACGTAATATTCTTTCTTTTTTTTCAGTAAACTGACCAACATAGTGATCTTACTTCATAAACTTTTTTCAAAAAACCCTGATCTCATATCTACTTGCATACTTTTGTACTTGATTTCAGTTTCTAAAATGTTCTTGCGATCCCATTATGATTTCGCGTAACGGCGGAATATTATTTTACTGAACAGCGCCCTAGTATTGAAGTTTATAGATATACGATATCATCATACGATATAATCGCGACACATAAAGCTTTTTATAAGATAGCTAAAGGGTATTTTTGAAAATCTCATAAATAGTTTCACAAAGTTAGTATGAAACAATAGTCATGAAAGTCAAAAAGTGATTATTATGTCAAGATATCTGTAGTACTTAAGGGATGGGGTTCATATTGAAGGTGATTGTGAAATGAAACTGATAAGAAATACGCTGCTAGCATTACTTAAAAGCATTAAAAACTTGTCTATGATTTCAATTTTTTTGTTATATAAAAATCATAATAACACTATGTTGGGCATAGCTATAGAGATTTTTTATTAAAAGTTTAACTTTATAAATTTACTGCATTATGCTAAAGCGTTCGTAGTATTTTACACTTAATTTTGTTAATTCATTTATGAAAATAAATATTTAATGAAATCTCTTACACTTGAATTAATATTTTAAAATGATTTTATTGTTTTTGTTTTACTCTTGTATTTTACGATTATAATGTTTTCGATGATTGTTGTTTTCTGTATTTCTCTTCGTCGTCATCAATCATAGTCATCGTCGTCTTTATCGACACCATCAACATAATTACGAAAATGTGATGTTTACACACGTTAACAATTTTAATAAAAGTGTAGTTTTTGTTTTTATTTTTATTGTTGTTGTTTTTTGCTATTATTGTTGTAATTTGATCATCATCTTTTCTCTTTAGCTTGTTTTGCATTTTATGGGTTTTTTTTTTTTTTTTTTATTATTCTTTCATTCCTTTATACCGACAATTCATTCATTCAATCCCAGCATATGGACATAAGCTGGACAGCAGAATGTTTCATCTTTTCTGTAACGTTTACCAAAGGCAAACTGCTTCTCTTGCTGCTGGTTGCTGTACTGTACTCTACGCTAGTGAGATAGACATTTTGATTTTGTTGCCTTGTTATTGTGTGTAATGATAGCTTTAGTTGCTCCGCCTTAAGCATTTTTTCATTATGAAAATGCAATCCGCTGGAAAATCCTATAATGACTGAAATAAGGAAAAAAGAGAGAGAGAAAAAAAAAGACGAAAATTGAAATTAAATGGTGTTGTGCAATAACAACGATAACATCAGCAACAACAACTAAGTGTTGAAGATGGGGTGAAATAGAAAGAAAAATTCTTTATGAAATTGAAATGAAATGAAAAACAAATCAAGCCATGAGGAAATCTGTAAAAAAGTAGTGAGATGTGAGAGGACTGAGATGAGGATGTTAGGTTAGGTTAGGTTTGGGAAAAAATAGAAATTATTAAAAAATTATTAAGAAGCTTTCAATCACTTTGATATCTAAAATGCTTGAAAAAGAAATACTTTGAATCAATTTTTCTTTTTCTTTATAAAAATACTTTCAAAGTTTTTTTTTTTCTTTTCTTTTACTAAAAATGAATTTTGGTGTTAAACGATTGAAGTTTTATTTTGTTTTTGCAAAAAGTGAAACTTCAGTTTCAGTTTTCAGTCGACCTTTTTTAAAATATCGCTCGGCAGAGTTTCTTAAACATCTGCCTACGCCTGTAATACTGATTGCTTTACTACAAAATGCCTCGCTAAGAATTATCGATTCAATGATCATCACTTTTCGTTTTTGCCCCAGAATGATTTTAATAATGAAAACGATCCTCCGAAATTTATTTCATTATATACTTTATTCTGGCTGTCTTAAGTTTGTAAAGTTCTCACTTAATTGGCATAAGATATATCTGCTTATATGCCTACAAGGCTACAGAAGGACTTGTTAACTATGCTATGAACGATTTATTTTTTTCTCATTAAAATTTGAAAATCGTTATGCCCACATTCAAAGATTTCAGATTTCGATTCTATATTCTACCTGGACTGAGAACCCCTTTGACCCCCTTAGTATTTAATCTTTTTTATATTAATGGTCAGCAATGAAGTATCGAATACGTCAACTGATTATAAATATTTCCGCCGATACTAACCCATCATATTAAATGTTATTAACAGAAAGAAAAAAAAAACTCTTCTAGAAGCAACGATGAGCTCTCCTCGTGCTTCGATTTTATGAACGGGAAATACAAGTAGACATAACCAAGATAACCAAAAACCTAATGCCGTTAGCGTGTTAATATCATAGTAGTACTTGCTACACTTACTGTTAAGCATTACAGCTTTTAAAATGAACATTACCCTTTGAAAGAAGGTAGAAAGGAAGACAAAAAAAATCTCTGTCTTTCACTGAAAAAAAATATAAAAAAAAAAACATTGAAGATTTACGAAATAAAGCCAACACAAAGCTAGAGTCATAGACGCAAATCATCTCATCATAAAAACATCCGCATAACAGCACTTAATTTACAATAAAAGTGTATTTTTTACGCATTTTCGACCCTCACCAATGTTCAGTTATGACTCCTGTTGGGATGTTTTTTTCATACACATACAAAAAAAAAAAAAAAAAAAAAAAGAAAAAAGAAAGAAAACGAACGCCCTCAACTTTGCAAAATATGTGTTCAAGCATATCCTCGGGTACAATTTACATGTCATTTTACACAAAAGTAAATAACATGATAAAAATGTCTGCTCTCTTGCTAATGGTGTTGTTGCTGTTGTTATTATTATTATTATTATTATTATTCACTCTCTTTTCTTTAGTTTAATTCATTCAATACTGCATACTGTTGCTACTAGTGTGTCTGAGCTGTTTCAACAACGACAGAAAAAACAAGAAAGTGAAGGAAAACGAACCGTAGAAAAATTTGCCCCTCAAAAGAGTTGGAAACAAAAACCTTAAGTCTTTCTTGTTAACCCTTGCATACATATATATTTGTATATATATATATATATACATATATACTTATAAATGAAAAAAAAGGCACAACCTACAACAACTACTATCACAACTCACAAAAACGCCACGACGGTTCTCTTCTTTGCTTTATGTCATTTTGAAGGAAACAAAAAAAAAAGCAGGACTTTCAAGATACTTTTCTTTCGCATATTTACCCGTTAATGCACACAAGTGTTTAAAATATACCCACAAGAAATACTCTTTCTTAACAAATCCTAAAGATAGTAGAGGTCGTGTGCGCGCGTTTCTCTAGTTAAAGGCTTATTTTGAAACCTTTTTCTCTGCCTATGTATGCCTCTATTAGTACAAAAAGTTCATTGTCTGAACAAAAAAAAAAAAAAAAGAAAAAAAAACGAAAGAAAAAATATATAGAAAAAACTGAACAGAAGTGTAAAAGGAAAAAAAATTGAAATAAATGTTATTTCTTGAGTCTTCATGTCTCGTTACAGTTTGGCGGCTTTAGTTCACCATCATAAATTTGGCTCAAATGAAGTGAATACGTTCGTCGTACTTCGTCGCCGATGTTTTTACTAAACTAAAACGCAAAGCTTTCTGGTGTGTGTGTGTGTGCGTGTGCGTGTGTATGTCTGACTGGTTAGGATTGTGTTTAAATATCTTCTTGTTAACCACCTACAACAACAATAGCAGAATAAGATAAAAAGTCTTTTTTAAAGAAAACTCTTACATTCAGGATTAGTAGTAAAATAAATGTTTTTTTTTTTTTTTTTTTTTTTTTTTCGTAACAAAAGAAAAAAATTTCTTAAATTCTTATTTAAACAACTTTTGTTCAGACACCTTATATTGAATAAGGAAGACATTTAGTTAAAGATTAAATTTATGCTTTATGATTTGAAAAGGATCAGGTGAAATATTCGCCAGTTCGGATGAAAGTTGAATTCAGTCATTCAGATCATTATTGATTTAAAATATAAATTAGAAACGAAATGGTTCAAGTTGTTCTTAGTTGATTTACAGATTTTTCTTTGCTTTTCGTTTCCATTGTCTTCTGCATCTTCAGCCTAATTTCTCTTAATTTGTTTTCGATATCCTTGCAAGTTATCTTCTGATCTGAAGTTTTTTCTTGTCTCTCATCCTCCTCTTGTTATGTATTTTTTCCATTTAGAAATTTGGCTTCATATAAATCTGAAGTGTTTAGCTTCCACTTCTTAACTTAACTTAAACTTAACTTCCCATCACTTCCTTTATTTGTTTCTTTTCGTTTCGAATTCGAATTCTAATGAAAGTCATGTTGAAGGAAATCCATATGAAAACTGGAAAATGTCTTATTTTCCAACTATTTTATATTCCACCATTTTCCGCGAATTGTATTTAACACCCACACACACACACACACACTCATACAGAGGTAAAGAAAGTGTTAGAAAAACTTTGAAGAAGAAAACAGCGATAATAACAACTTAGCGACCAATTCAAATACTTGAAAACGTGTTTAAGGATTTCCACTTTCTAGCGCAGCACTTCTTACAAAACCCTTGGACTCGATTTTATTTGTATTGTATTGCATCGTATTTTCTGTTGTTGTTGTTATCGTTGTTATCGCCTTTATATTGCGTTTAAGAATTTTCGTGTTAACATATGTTTTCATGTTCGTATTTTTCTTTTTTTTTTCTTGTGTTTTTTTCTGTGTGCTGCCTACAATTTTGTTTATTTATGTTTTTTTTTTTTTACTTTTTTGTGTGGGAAATTTTTCTCCCTTTTCCGTCTGGATTTTCTTTTGTGTGTGCCAAGTAAGAATTACGAGCTTTTGCTTGAGAGGACGAGTAAAGGTAAAGAAGCGTTTTAACTATGATTATTGAGTGTGGAAAGGCAAATCGGTTTAAGCATGTTCTCATCATATATTAAATGTTTTTGCCGCTTTTTTTTTTGTTTTCGGCTTTCGGCACTCAGTGGAACATGATATTGAAGTGGAAGATATTTTTGAAGAGGTTTGTTTTTTTTTTTTTTTGTTTTGTTTATTTCGATAAAGGAGTCAATTTTCGTTAGGGTTTCCGTTTTCTTAGAATTTTGTTTTTTTTGTTTTTTGCGTGATTCTTTTCTGTAAATGAAGGCGATGCGGAAAGAAGAGGGAGACGAAGAGTCAGGCTTTCGTTGAAATATAATTTCCGTTGTTCGTTTTGAAAAAGCATGAAGTGTGTTCATGTATGCTTACGTACGTAAATTGAATGTGTACAGCAAGCAGGTGGGCATAACTGGATCGCATTTTAAATGTAATTAATTTATAATTTTTGAAAGGTTAAGGTAATTTTTTCTTTTTTTTTTTTTTAATTGTGGCTTCTTTAGTATCCCTTTCAGTACAAAGTTTTAACATTTATGTTATAAAATTTCATTTAGTGGCATTTTCTCTTTTTTATATTATTTATCAATTGAGGGTGTGTTTTATGTGAGTTAAATGTTTTTCAAATTGATCTCTTTGACAACTAAGTAAGTAGTGTGATAATTAACGGACTTTTATTTCATTTCAGGTCATAGTTACGATGACAATCAGACAAGTTGCAGCTTCCTACGTAAACTTTTGCTACGTTGACAACACAACCAACGGATTGATGGTGAATAAACCGTTATAAATAAATTAGCAAAGGATCTTAGACTAATCAAATTCATACATACATATTAACATATTAAAATACAAAAATATTCGTAAATAAAGCCATTAAACCAATCAGTTATGGAATGAAATTGAATACATATTAGGAAATGGTCTCAAGTGTGCAAAAGTTTCGTACCGGATTACTTGCGAGTGTTCAAAGAGCATTATAATGGTTAACATTAGGGATGAAAAATTTATAAGCTTTTCTGTGAGTATTGGACTTTTATGAATTATATAATTAAATAATTACATTTTTAAATAATTACATTGTTAAATAACGAAATAATTACATCATTAAGTAAGTAAATGGTTAAATAATTAAATAATTAAATGAATGAATAATGAAATGATAATATAAATATACAACTAAATAATTAAATAATGAAGTAATTAAATCATTAAATAATCAAATGGTTAAGTAATTGAATAATTAAACGAATGAATGAAATAATATATAATTAAATAATTAAATAATGAAGTAATTAAATCATTAAATAATCAAATGGTTAAGTTATTAAATAATTAAATGAATGAATGAAATAATATATAATTAAATAATTAAATTATTAAATAATTAGATATTTAAATAACTCAATAATTAAATAATGAAGTAATTAAATTATTATATAATTAAATGGTTAAATAGTTAAATAATTAAATAATTGAACAATTAAGGTATTGTCTGTCCATGCTTATCCAATCTTTTCCGTATTGCAGGCATCTTACGAATTTTATGTTGAAACAAGAACATTTTTCAGAACCACGGTAGCAGTGCTGTTGATTCAGGTAATGGTTTGGCTGGCATTTATAGTCTGAGAAAGTGTTTTCAAGAAATTTTTGACCTCAGTTGCTTTTTTTTAAGACAAAAAATGAAACTTTCCGAAGATTACATTTCGTTAATAGAAACGACAACAAATATGGAAATCAAAAAAGGAACAAGGCTTTAGTATAAATGGTGTTAGATTATATTCCATGATGCAATTTAATCGTAATAAATCCTTCAATAACCTTTAATAAATCTTTTAAAACTTCGTTTGTTAAAAGAAAAAAATTGTCTCTGCAGGTACCCACTCAATAGGTTTTATGTAATATCAGCAAAAAGTGGCAAGAAATTTAACTGTTAGGAAATCTTTTCTTTTTGATAGTGCAAGCAAGAGTCATTAAATTTCTTGAAACAAGATTTAATGAAATCTCAACAATATTCATGACATCCCAATATATAGGAAATTCACTATTAGTGGCAGAATGAGAAAAAGTCGTTGAAGTCAAATTAAAGGAGGAAAGAGTAAATAGACAAATTGTTAAATATTTTATTGGAGAAGACTTATTTTTTTTTTATGCTTATTATGCGATTTCAGCTGACATTGCTTCATTAAAGTGAATAAATAAAAAAATTTTTTTAACCATCCATCCAATAATGAACTTAATAAGTGTGCAAAGAGACTTTAAACTGAGGATGGTTTGTCATTTTGTATTTTGTTATACTGCGTCATTTTTCCTGAGTACATTTACGGTTTAATGGCGATCAATAAAGCTACGCCTCCATTTCGATCTGTGTCTATCCTCATCCATGTCTCTTTTCCTCACCTTCTCTCGTACAACACCAATTAGATCTACAACTATCCTTATCTTTGTCTCTTTTCCTCACCCTCTCTCGTGCAACACCAATTAGATCTACAACTATCCTTATCTTTGTCTCTTTTTCGCTTCCGCTCTCTCTCTCTCTCTCTCTCTCTTTCTTTCTTCATCCCTCTCTCTTATTTGCTTTATTATTCTCTTGCTATATACTCTTTTAATATTTATTCTACTCTCTGTCTCTTTCGCTCTCTAGGGCTTCTCATTATTCTGTTCTCCTTTTCGTCCATCTTATTAACTCCGATTTCATCATTCATTTCGGTTGTAATAAAAATGTTAAAACTTTTCAAGCGTATAAAGATGTGAATGCTAGTGATGTGTTTAAGGTTCTTTGATGCTTTTGCCTTTTTGTTTCAAATTCTATTTAAATCATACAAAAAAAGAAGAAAAAAAAAAAGACGAAAGAAAAGATTTACGTGTTTTCATATCAAAATGTGTTAAAACACACTCTAGTTGTTGCCTATATGATGAGAGGTTTTCAACATGAAAGCTCAAGCGGGTACACAGTTACACCACAAGTACTTCCTACGGTTTTGAAAAATTGCTCTTAACTGCAGTTGTGCGACGTCGAATACCTCTTTGTGTTGTGCACACATGCATAAACGTGTTAAATAATACAGAACACATTCATTTAAACGTACACTTTTAAAGTACATCTACCCCTCCACACTACCTGTTCTATGTAAGTCCTATTATAATTCATGATGATATGCTCTTATAATGCATAACATTTTTTCATTTTTAATTTAAATATGAAAATTATTATGAATTTTTTATTACAACGTTTTGTTGAGTGGTTTACAAAATTTGACATACACACACACACACACACACGCACACACACACACACACAATTACATGTAAGTAAACGAAGAGAAGATTATTCTTAAGTATCCGCCACGATAATGTAAATCGTGAGTAATAAAATTAGTGCCAAGATTTTACACAGTACAGTTAATGGGTTCAGATGAATAATCAACAACCATAGAGTCTATATTTCCAGTACTCAAACCGGAGAAGAAGTCATGAAAATTTATATATTTGTAGACTAGATTTGATATTGACGCTTAAGAGTATTATTGAAAAGCCGGTCAATCAATATAGCATATGATGCTATGTGGTGTGCGTTGGCGTGGTATAGTGTGGTGTTCAACAGCGAGGAGGAGAGAGTCAGATACCTTAAACTTTAGAAATATCGAGAGAATGGAAACCTCAGAGCGACAGCTTTTTCTTCTCTATATCCGTCCAACTAGGAATATACAATAGCAGACGAACAAAATTATTTGTTACAATTACGTGGATTTGATGTTTCTTTTGAAACCTTTGCACACGATTTTTGAACATCTCCTAGTCTCTGTTATTTAACTCTAAAACAAACAATTAATCAAAATTCATATAAAATTCGCATATAATTACGACAATGTCATCTGCACCCATTCTTGCTTCCCGAACACTATCTTGTACTCGATTTCTGCGTCGTCCGCCTTTGACTGTCAGCAGATTAACTGCTTGCTTTAAACTTTAATGAATAGAAAATTATATTTTCCATGCATTCTATCACGTTAGGAGCTGCTTCAAAAGATCGCAAGCTTCTTACTTATACTTGCTTTATATTATTGATTTATATCGAAGTAAAATATATGTAGTGATTATAATCGGAAAGGCTCGACCACACACCTACCTAATAGAATTCTTCGCTTGCTTTCGCGAGAAATCAGAAAAAATGACTAATATATTATATAACATATTATAATTTATATAATATATTATATATATTATTGTCCAAACAATAGATCAACATAATCCAAATTTAGTTCTGTTAGTTTTTCTAACAGATTATTAAAAGCGTTTCATTTGCATCATAAAATACTAGTATAAAGGCTTACTCTTCAAGAAAGAAAGGTTATATGGGAGGTGGTTCAAAAAATTATCTCATTTGATCTAAATTTTGTGCATTTATTTTATACAAACCAAAATGCTAGTTTCTAGGCGTTTTTGCAATATAAAACCGATTTTCAAGAAGGACGTTGTATAGAGAGAGGAAATATTATTTTCAATAATTTTTGTTCTTGAGCCAAGATACGTGAGTACACCGAATTTCGTCAAAATTTCAAAAACTTTCGATCTGTATGATTAGCAGAAAAATTCGTGTACAGACGGCCCACATTACGGGATAACATTCGACATTAATTATCGCCGCTTTATCTCTTACACTATACTACTTTTAGACTTCAATGAATCCTAACGTATAACCACCACCACCACTTTCATAAACGCATTAACAATGTCCTAGAAGGATAGTGCTGAACCCCTTGAAAGTCGACATTTAGACACTTCTTAAATCCTGTTATGTTATGTATTCCTATTATGTTGAGCCGTCACTTTTGTCACCTTCTGTGCGATAAGCATTAGTAAAGAAAAAAGTTAAAAAATTTGTGCAGAATCTCAAACAACATCGAAGAGCGTAGTACGAGTAAAACGCGTTTACGACTAACTATTCAAATTTCGTTTTTGCTTTTAAACAAATTCTTTGATTTAAATAAAAAAAAATGTATATATACTTTAGCTGGTTTTTATTGCAGTTTTTTCGTTTTCTTCCATTCTTCTGTGCAGTGTCATATAGCTTTGTCATATTGTTGCCGTTGGTGCTGTTACTGTTAGTTCATGTAACTAAATGCCAAAAATTGAGGATGTCGACCTGTGTATGCAAAACATTTTTCTAACTTAATGCTTATCTCGGTGAAATAAACATGAACGAGGACAAGAATAATTGCAAATAAAAAAAAAAATACAAAATAAAAAAAAAGCGCATGGAACCATTTAAATTTATCGCATAAAAACGTGACGCAAGGTAGAAGACGTGGCTAGTCCTTGTCTCACAAAAGAAAAAAAAAACGACAATTTAAATAATTGGTAAAATATAGTTTAAGGTAAATACCCCATGAAGGTGGAAAGCTGGAAAGACGGAAAGTTTCTAAAATGAACTGGCCTAACATTTTTGTCTTTATATACAGCATCGGGTGAATAGGGTGGGTGTATTCAATTTGTCAATTTGTTTGTAACAACCATAAGGTAGAATTAGAGATCCTTTATTAGAGATCCTGTATTTTTGATCAGCATTAAATTTATGATCGATACAAGCGTGTCTGCCCGTCTGTCCTTCTGACCTGTTATCTGTCTGTTTGTCTGTGTAGTGTCTGTGGCTCTCCTTTTGCACTCCTGAATGCAAAAATTGTCATATCGACTTCAACATTGAGAGCCACATGGACACTTTTACAAGAAAGCATGAATATCACCTCTGCCTTTGGAGGTTTTAGTTACAATTAGTAATAAACTGCAAATGTGCGATAAAAAATCCACATATATTCTTTGGAAATGAAAAAAAATAACCACACCCACTCAACATTTCAAAGTATCGTATATTGCTTGGGTTTTTGTAATTCTGAGGTATGGGTAGGGCTTTGTAGTTATACTGCATATCAACTAATGCTCATATATTTGGCTAATCGAAGCTTCCAAGAGTTGTCCGTTGACGATTTTTCTATTCTGTGCATCCATCGTTTAAACGAAATGGCAGCCAATAATAATAATAATAATAATAATAATAATTGTGCAACAACAATTGAACGGTACGTATTACTTTATAGTCGATACTTTGATAGTAAATTTTTGTTTACGCTTGAACGACTTATTTCGAAATATTTCTTCTAACCGAAACAACTAGTATTAATCCTCTGGGTGGTATATAGTAGGGCAGCGGCAGAGAATTGTAAAGAAAAAGTACATAAAATCAATTCATGCTGTTGAGCAACATACATGAAAACTGCATTTAGATCACAGCGACAAAAATAAAGGAGAAGAATAAAAGAACTTTTCATTTTTGTCTCACTCTGTTGCATTGGTTTAACTAAATGCTATAAATATGTCCTTGGATGCATGTCGAAATAAATATTGTTTAAGTATTTGCGTAAGTTTAACATGCGTTCGTTTAGTAGTAGTTTGCCCACTTAGTGTGCAGCGAACGCACGATGCCGCAGAACACTACACTCCATTCCAATGCAGTGGTTGATACTCGTTGTGCGTGCCATTAAACGATAATTTATATTTTCTACATTGTGCTGACACGTCTAACACAAGAAAGGAAAGCAATGAAAGCGAGAAAAAAAAAGTCGAATAGAAAGAAAATTCATATTGAATTATGGTTTTTGTGCAAAGTGTCATTAGAGGCTGCACAGTAGCGTTTGTGGTAATCGGTATAATGTATTGATATCGTATGTGCAACTAATAAAAATGCCTTCAACATTAGATTTTTCTTTTTTTTTTTAGTTTCCTAAGAAATGGCAAAAAACTTAAAAAAAAACGTCTTCAAAGATTTTCGTGATCTGTAACTGAGTTTATTATTTTATTTCATTTTATTTATTTATAATGTGATGCGAAGATTTATATGGAATACCAGGTAGATAGAAAATCTTAAACTGATCTTCTACAACGGCTACTTTAAAGCAATCACAGCTCTCACCAGTACAGGATCTTATACTCTCTTTACATAGAGTTATTCATTTCGTAGTCCGGATTTGGTAACTTTGTTTCGGTAACATATATATAAAACGAAACTACCATTTAGGGCCTCATATGTTTAGTATAATATTTGCCATTTTATTATATTGATTGCCTAATAATCGCTCAATGCATTAAAATAATAAAAACTTTCTACAAAAATGTTGATTCTATAGTGGATACATTTCATGCATTATGAGCAAATTATGGTCGACATAATCATACATCTGAGCGCACTGTACGCAAAACTGTGAAGAAGATCGAAGAAATTAGAGGTATGATAAGCACGTACTTTTTTTGAAAATGACAAGAATGTGAAATAAATTCTTAATTCTGATCGCTGCGTCCACATGGTTACTAATTTCTTTTGGCATAAAATCGAAGATGTGGACGTTAAAGGCATGTGGTGTTTACAAGGCACACAACATACTACAAATGCGAATAGACCATTGAAATCATGCGATTTCTTATCGCTATACTTTTTATTGCAAACGATCGAATTTATGCGTCAAACTCTTAACGCTTTAAGAAGGAACATCCATCAAGTCGCGGCCCAGCTATTGTTCGTTTTGCGGAGACAAATCATTGAAAATTACTTCGAAAGGATCTAGTTTTGTAAGATGCCATGTATAGAATAGTTCACAAATAATGGCAAAATCCAAGCAATATATTATGAAAATATATTTGATCCAAATTTTAATCAAAAGTGTATTTTATTTATATTTACTTTCAGAATCACAAAATGGATAATCTTGCATAAAAAAAAAACCAATTTTTGTTGAATATTTTCATAATTAATTAATTTTTACCGGATAAAATTTATATCAATAAAACGTACAATTCAAAAAAACAATTATTTTCGTTTTGGACTTAATTTTTAATGGTCGATATTAGTTTACCGACCGTATATTACTTTTGTTTGAGATTAAATCGGGTTTTTGGCAGTTCTTTACAATAAAATGTCTAAAAAAAAAGTCATATTTACATATTTCGTCTTATATACTTATAATAATAAAAGGTGAAGCCTTTACTTGCTAAGTTACTTCTTGAATTTGACGTCCAGCTTTTATTAAAAAAAGTCCGAAGATATAATGTAAACATTTAAATTGAAAGTTTTGCAAATTAGAAGTACCTGGTCCGATATACAGATAACCATTGTTGTTATAATTGAAAATTTTAAATTTAGAAAGCTTTCTTTCAGGTTTGCAGAGCCAGTCGCATCGTTTAACATTTCCTTGACGACCATCAATAATGGACATTTCTCAGTGATTTTTTGAACATAGAAAACATAGGTCATCATTATATGGTACAATATTTTTACTTGAACGGTTTAAGGTCCCCCCACTTAATACAAAAGTAGACCTTGATTGTGCTCTAAAGGAATCTACTCCTTTTGTTAACAACCTCATAAAAAAAAGTCGTACGATTCAGCGAAACAAACTTTGAATCTTTGGGCAAACCAAGATCTAGAAATGGGAAAACGGATACACACAAAAGGGTTATTGGATGACCGTTGACTGAAAAATCACGACCTAACAAAAAACTAAAAATGTGTGAACCTAAACATAAGAAAGCCCAGCTTTTGCTAACAAGAAAACAAAAATAGTGCCGTGAGTGAGTATGTTTCACTCGTGTAGTTGAAATTTATTGTTTGACAATAAAAATGCGGCCTAAGAATGGTTGCAAAAAATTGTTTTATTTTCCAAAAAATTCCTTGGTCTTGTATTTGCTTATAAGTCACAATTTTCCATTGGAAGTAAAAATACTAAAAAAATTTTAGAAAATCTTTTTACAAAATTTCTGTGTGAATTGATCTTAACAAAATGGCTTTACATTGAGAAATTTTGAGTTTATTTAGTTAAAAATATCCATAGTTTCACTTTATAATACAATTTATTAAATATTATTTTTCAATATATATTATAATATAAGGGGCTAATTTAAACTGATAAAAAATTGATCGAACAAATTTACGACAATTTGAGGAATTTTGTTTACTTTATGGTTGCTAATGAATTCATTTTTAAGATATTTTTATTAAAATATAAAAATTTTTAATCTATTGTGTGATGAGGAGAACAAATTACAGTAATCAAGCAGGATTTAATCTAAAGCTAAAGTTAATATTTCCTTTGTAAGAAGCTTAAGAAAGCGATGGTACTTATAGTTTAACCTAAAAATTGTTAAACTTATAAACGCTTTATGCTTTAATTTCAACTTTAAGTATTTCGGGTCTTTTGAAATCCTTTGTTTAGCAGCTGAAATTTAATGAATAAAAGTTTATATAACATTTTTAATGAGATGCTATTAAAATGACACGCGAAGAAGTAAACGAGTAGAGGAGGAAACGTGCCAATGTACAGGACTGAAGGTAAATTGCCTCAAGAAAATGTGTTTATCTTTTATTATATAAACTAATAAAATTTAATATTACCGCAATAATAAACAATATGCAAATTGGCATCACGTTGCTTTCACCAGAGCGTTCCATTCCATTATTATTACAGCCTATGAAAGACAATATGAACCAAAGACGCCACAGGCTAAGAAATGAAAGCCTTCAGAGGAAACAGCAGCGCAGGCACGAAACAACTGAACTGAACTGAATAGTCAAAGAGAGCAATCAATATTTTTTCCTTTTGATTCCCTACTTTTGTAATTTTGTTTTGTTTTTTAATAAACACTAAAGGGAGGGAGAAGAAGAAAGAGAGAGAAATATATATATAATTTGAAAGAAAATGACACGCAAACCAGGCCTCCCCAGGCATGCATGTACATGGAATGTTGAATACGAAATAAAAATGAAAATAAATCACAAAAATTTGTTATTGCTGTTGTTTAAATAATCATTTATGCAGATTTCCACACGAATTAAAGATAATAAACAAATAACACAAAAAAAAAAAAAAAAATGCTTCGTATTCGTTTTCTTTTTTGTTTTTGTAGTTAGCGAGAATGAAACGAACGATTGTATCATCGTAGATTTGTCTAATAGAAGTTTCACAAAGAAATGAACAACATACACTTGCAAACGACACTAAGACTTGCCTTTCCTTCCTTTTCAGTTATCCGCACTTCATCGAGGTATAAAAATCTGTAAGACAATTCATTAGTCTGCTTCTTGGTCGTAGGTCGTTGTTCAAAATTAAAAACGAAAGATTCCTTAAATACTTCTTAGCTAATGGTTGCTAATGAATTTTAAGGTTGAGACCTTAAATTGCTATATGCGCTTACTATTCTAGCATTAATTTAATCTATCCAAAGAATTTAATTAAAATCAGCCCGTTTAATATGTCCAAAATTGCAAAAGATTTTACACATTTTTATAGATTAGTTCGATAAGTTGAAGAGTATCCAAAATTCGCTACGAAACGTATATAATTTTCTTATTTGGCGATTTTCGAGGGAATGTTACGGAAAAGCACATAAAAATGACGAGAAATGTAATAAAACATTAGTATTAAGCAGAAATGGCAGCAGCAGGTGGTAAAATTTATATATATATATATATATATATACATGTGTGTGTGTGTGTGTGTTTGTGTGTGTGAGTACTAAGTAAAACTAATGCTATGACTAAAAACGGATTTAAAACGGAAGTATTTATGAATCTCTAAATAACACATTTACAACACAGCGCCATACTATAATATATATAGACAAAAAGGGAAGCGATAAGAAGAAGCGAGATACAGCGGGGAGACAGCGCTTACATGTGGTAAAGTGCTAATGTGTGGCACTTGTTAACAAGTAGTAGTACTGCTATACAATCATTCTGCGTGTACGTACATATCTACATATGAATTCGTGCATGCATGATAGACTCTCTCTCTCTCTCTCTCTCGTAGAAAATACAACACATTCTCATAAGTCCAAATGCAATGTTAAATGAAAACGGAAATGAAATGAGAGAAAAAAAAAAGAAAAAAAAAACAGACAAATTCAAGAACACTAGACATTCTATTATAAGTCAAAGGGAAATGGATCTGTGTGTGTGTGTGTGTGTGTGTATCTTTGCAAATATGTGTGTTTACGTATAATAATGTTTCGTTGGCATATGGCTTACGAATTATCGCTCTCCTCCTCTCTCTTGGCTATTAAGCTCAGACGCGTTCATATTTTCCGCGATACTCGAATATGCACTTATGCCAGATGTATAACGACGATAAACTAGCATTTGTGTCATTTATTCATTTGATGTTGCTGTTGTTGTAGTTGTAGTTGTACATTTTAGTGTACACTAAACTAAACATAACACAACATTATGAAATTCTTTAGAAAAAAATCCAATTTTTCTCTAGTGTTCGCGTTTATACCGATCCTTCCTTTGTCATTCGTATTTGAAAGTCATTTGGTTTTTATTTATTATGATTTTTTTTTTTTTTTCTTAAAAAAACTTAAGAGTTTACATCAGGGATTTGTATGACGCTTGCAAAAAAAATATGTAAATAATAAACATTCTCATGAAATTCATAGGATATTTCTTTCCTTTCCTCTAACCACATAGATTTCTTCTTACTTTACCTTTCTGCGCACGTATATATACCCTTCTGTTTGAGAAACTTAATGCCTAATGTGCGCTTAAAACGACATAAGCACACTTATGTAAAAGTTTAGTACCGTTAAGTGAGATTAAAAATTCGCTTCTCTTCCTTACTTCTTTACTTCCTTACTTCCGCTTTTCGGCAAATGACAGGTTCGTTAAAGACTTTTATATATAAGCGACGTTTTCTTTTTCTCCTGACTCGAAATTATTGTAAGGACAATTAAGATAAATTTGCGCTGAGATGAAAAGTTTTTTAGTGAGAGAGGTACAAAAGTTGAAAATATGAAAAATCTAGAAGAGATTATAAGTCCCTTATAGCTCCTCAATTAATGTTACCTTAGGTTTATTTCATACCTAAACAAAATGATTTTTAAGCGTTAAAACAGTGCATTACGTCTGACCGTATAGCAGGGCAACCAAATTACCGCATACTTATAGTCAAAATAGTTTAAAAAAGAAGGTAAATCAATATTCCTTATTGAAGTTCTTTTTCTAGCACAGAATCTTTGAAGAAGGTGTATAAAAAAAAGTCTTTAAATAAGACGACCAGAAACATATATATTCTTTTTAGTCTTCCAATGTTACCTGTTCCTAACTGTTAGAAGCATCGAAGTGTTATAGGGTATAAAAAGAAATTTGAGTTTACTATACTATGCTATATACTATACTGTACACTATACTTTATGCTGTACTATATACTATATTGTGTACTATACAGTATAGTATACTATATACTATGCTATATACTATATATACTATATAATATACTGTATACTCTACTATATACTATACTGTATACTATACTGTATTCTGTACTATATAGTGTACTATATAGTGTACTATATACTATATCGTATACTACACCATATACTATACAGCATACTATCCTACGGTATAGTATACTATATACTATACTACATACTATACTATATGCTGCACTGTAGACTCTACTCTATACTATACTGTATACTATACTATATACTGCACTATATACTATGCTATGTACTATACTGTACACTACACTATAAACTATACTATACTTTATACAATACAGTGTACTATACTATATAGCATACTGTGTAGTATGCAGTATACTATACTATATATCATACTATATACTACACTATATGCTGTACTATATACTATACTCTATACTATACTATATATTATATCTGCTCGAATACATAGACTTTAACGATTATTTTAAAATAACTTTTTTTTCTACATCAGATGTCCCTTTCTGAATTTCGTATGTTTTCCAATTTCAATTTTCATGTTCACATTATGATGCTAATTATAATTATATAGTTGTTGTTGTTGTTGGTGTCACAATAAATGAATCAATTTCGCATAGCAAAAATATCGGATAAAATTTAATAATTCTCTGACAATATCTCTCGGCTGAGCTTATTTATATCTGAATGTATAATTAATTATAAATTTTTCAATTTTTTTATAGATTATATTAGGTCGTATAAAAGGTAATATAACGGGTTTTATTATTATGTATAACAAATGATAAGAAATTGATTCGAAACGTAAACACTTTCATTAGTGAGACATCTACAAGCGAAGCGATGAAGAAGCGAATAAACCCTGACAACACAGCAATGCATGAACCGTGTGTCAGAACGCGAAACCCACTGTGTAAATAACAAAATTGCGTAAGTTAGTTGATCTCTCTTGAATTTGTTTTTAACACTGAAGTCATCAAATGAACGAAAACTAACATCAGATCAGATCGAAGCGAAGAGTATCGTTCAGATAAAAATGTTTGTAATGAAATTTTGCGACTAACTTCCGTCATCGCTTTTTAACTACGAATTTCTTTACTTTCCGGGCTTTGCGAGTATTTTTTTCGATGCTGGGAAAAGCAAAGTTTTTAACGAAATGAATATGCAGACTTTTCTTTTTCATTACTTAAACGATCAGTAGCTCAAAAGTTGTTCAAAACCTTTGGATAAATCATGTCAAGGAATGTGATAAACACTTTTTTTTGAAAATGTTAGGTGAGGCGTTCAAAATATTTCTCAAAGTCTCATAAATATGCAGGATAAAAATGTTCTCCAAAGAACTATCAGTAAGAAAAGTCAATAAATAATTGTTATTTAATGAAGGAATTGCTCTTGGTTCCAATACCATTATTCTACATCCTTTTAACGTTATGACGCGCGTCCGTCTTATTTGAAATTTTAGAATTTAGATGATGATTAAAGATTTTTTATTCGCAATTAATTTTGGGAAAATTAATATTTCTTAGCGTTCATAACTTTTCCTCCTTAGAAGTGCAGTTTTTGCCGTTTTTACTGTATATAAATACAGGTTGTGATACAATCCATGTGTTTATTATTATCACATATTAGTTTCATTTATATTTGTTAGTATTTTTTTCTTTTTTTTTTTTTTATCCGTATGTCAACTCAATTAGGATTACAAATGCATTATAAAGGCATTTTCTATAGAATTTTAACAATATGCATATATATGTGCGTGTGTTTGCATTTATAATGCAAATGTTTGCGTTACTTGTTTACAAAACAACATTAAATAGCATTCTCTCTCACCCGTAACCACAACTAACCAGCGCCCAACTATTTATTATCTTTCAATTTTGCTTTTATTTAAACCTTTCTGCCCATATGCCCATGGTGGGTGTGTGTTTATTTGTTTTATATGCATGCACTTGTAGGTGTAGCTATAATATAATATGTTTATGGATTGGTTTTTAAGTCTGCATAATAAAATCTATCATAATACAAAATTCATTTCGTAAACATTGTATTGTTTGAACTTTCATTAAAATAAATTAGAAAAAACAAAAAAAAAATTATTTTGAAAATATATTTTTGACATAATAGGCTTTAAGTTAATGTAAACTTAGTTTACCTAAACAGTAAATATGTTTGAACAGAATTTTTTATGTAATATGTG
This sequence comes from Glossina brevipalpis, assembly GCA_000671755.1. Lineage (NCBI taxonomy): Eukaryota > Metazoa > Arthropoda > Insecta > Diptera > Glossinidae > Glossina > Glossina brevipalpis. The sequence continues at coordinate 3,246,377 of KK351018.1, forward strand.
TAAATAATCAAGTATTTCTTATCACTACCTACAAAGGTGGACGGAAGGACATCCGAAAATCAATTAAATCTTAATTTAAATTTCTTCATTTTTATTTTTTGTTATTAACATAAAAGACATATTCAAAGATCATCTTTGGTAGTCAGAAGTAAGATAGTTTCAATCGGACCATGCCGCAAACTACACAACATTCTTCGTTTGGCATTGTTGCGGAAGAAATATCCTGGACTTGTAGGTACTTGGGCTGGACTTTTTTTTTGTGGGGTTAGACAAAGATTCAGTTAATTCATCCCCTAACTCGTGAAGTTTTGAAAACGAATATCCCGTCAAGTTATGACAGAGCCATTATCCACCATTGTGAGCAAACGTGTCCATTCCTGTAAGATGTCCCGAGGAAGGTGTTCAAATGATCTGGTATTCGAAGAAATAAAGGTTAAGTCTAGTGTATACATTGAAAAAGAATGTATTTCAAATCTCAATCAGAAGTTTGTTTTAATTACGTTTCCTTTCGAAAACCCAAAATAGATTAAAAAAGATTTGTGAAATAACGTTTTGTTTTAGTGGATTAAAAGAAGGAAAATAAATTTTTTTTCAGAATCATTTTCTATAACAACACATGAGAAAGTTCGACGAATATAACTGTGAAGAGAATGTGCGTCCAACAAACGTTTACGTGCTTAACGGTTTTTCTCTGACAAGCCTCTAACCGCTAGAAGTGGTATTGAAACTGATTAGTTGTCTTTCTTGTTATGCATTTCCTCTTTTGCTTACTTTCTTGCGTTCATAGAAATCGTATTAAAAAAGACAACAAAAAAAAAGGGTAGAAATCCTCTATATTATTATACTTTCTAAGAAAGAAGATTTCATCCTCTTATTAAGCAGAGAACAAGAAGGCGTTTAAATACCAACAACTTGAGACGTTTTCAATCTCTTTCCACAGTCTAGTCTAGTCTAGTTTTGAAATGCTGTTCATTTTCTTCCATGTATCATGAGATCGTTAACATTAATTTTAATTAATTATATTTTTGTAAGAACAACATGTCTGGTCTCGTCTCGTCTCATATTTTTTTTTTTTTTTTCGTAATATTTTCTTTCGCTCTTGAAGTGTACATCTAAACAGTGTATATTGACTTAAAAAAGAAATCCGCGTTTTTAATATTAAAATCCAATCACAGTTTGATATGTCAGGATAAAAACTTCATAAACTAAATATTTTAGTTAACTTTGCACACATGAATATATGTGAAAAGATCAAAGGAATTTGAAGAGTAAAAGGAAATTCTTTCACTTGTAGGTGAGTACGCATTCGCACGACTATAATATTTGTCATATCTGAGAAAACAAACAGGCAGAAGTTGTTTTTTTTTTTTCCTGTTTTTCTATCAACTCTACATAAAACGACTGTGTGTTGTTGTACTTGTTGTATGCAAGAAAAATTCAATCAGTTTATAAAAAAAATACCTAAAGTGAACACACATTGTTATGCGCCAACATGACAAACTAAAATTTTTCAGAAGACTTAGGATGAGATATGCAGAAAGAGAACGAAAAGTTTAAGTGACAGCTAAAAACATATATTTGCATAAGTCGTAGATGTGTAGAGGAAAGTAGTAGTGGATACATTCTTGTAACCTGTCCGTGCTTGTAGAAACTAGTTCACTAGTTGTTATTTCGCATTTTTATGTAGCAAAAGTACAATAGCTGTAGCTGGTCGAAAGCATTTCCTTTAGTCTGCCGGGATGTCCAGAATTTAAAAAAGGGTTTGAAGATAAATTCGAATTTATCTAGCAAAGACATTTACCAATAAAGTTAACAGAGCTCTGTAAAGCGATTAGGTTATTGTTGGATTTGGAAGCCTAGTCCGTCCAAATTAAGATACTTAAGAGACTTTTGTAATCGTCAGGAGAATCTCTATGAAACAATCTTTAAAATTGTCTAAAATATTAACCCATTTCTTTAGAGAATTTATTTCAATAAATGTTTGAAAATCGATATGTTCACGCCAATCGATCATCGCAAAAAGAGTCAATTTTGAGACTCTGGCCGGCCCACACTTGACAATTCCAACCATATGCCCCAAAGAGGCTGTTACCGACGAAAACATCAAAAAAGTCCACAAAATAATTTCGGAAAACCATAAAGTGAAGTTGAGTGGGATAGTTGACACCCTAAAGATATCAAAGGAACGTGTTGGACATATCGTGAATGAATATTCTGTTCAAAGTGGCTGCCGCGGGAGCTCACAATCGACCAAAAACAACAACGAATTGATGTTTTTAAGCAGTGTTGGGGGCTGTTCAATCGTAATAAACTCGAATTTTTGCGTCGATATGTGACAATGGATGAAACATGGCTCCATCATTTCACATCGGAGTCCAATCGACAGTCAGCCGAGTGGACTATACGTGATAAACCGGTTCAAAAGCGTTGCTTCATATGGATTTAATACTAGTAACGCCATCTATATGTCAGCCTACGAACTATTCAGTCCACCTGGTATATTAAGGAGTGAAACCACTATAACACTGTAACAGTCCAAAAAAATTATTAAATTAAAAAAAATTGTTTTTGAAAAATATTAAGAAGTGGCAACACCGCTATTCTTGCGAGGCATGTTTAACATGAGAGGCTTTGCGGCATGCAGTTTAACTCGTCTAAATTTGAATATTAAAAAAAAGCTTTTCCTATATATCCAATTAGACTGTCTTCTTAAAATGTTGAGTTTTGTCTGCTTGGCGAGTATTTTACGGCAATTTCTGACCAAAAATCCGACATTTTTTTATTATTAAAAAATGTTAAAATTATCTCACCAAGAATTCGATCTGCATTTCGTTAAAATATACTGTTCTAAAGTTACAAAGTAAAAGTAATCATAGAGAAAAAATGAAAATTAATCGACGAATTAATCGAAACACGTTTAAAGTTAATATAAATTTTTTATTATATTTTTTATTAGTCTGCAAACCCAGTACCATAAGAAAGCCACTCCACATTCAAATATTTCTCTTAATTTTCCTTTCTAGAAGATTTTTGCCCGAAAGTGCTTATTTCGCTGCACCTCTCAAAGGCAAAATTATACACACCATGCGTGAAGCGAAATGATAAAGAAAACAGTGAGAAAATATACGATAAATTCTACAGGCGAATGCATAATCAATAACTTCATTATACGTTTTTAGTTTCTTGCCAAAAGCACCGAATAACTCCAAGCTTCCTACTTCTACTATTCAGTGGTCATCTCAATGAGGCGACATTGATGAATTATTTTCCGCACGTTCTCAACGGTTCGAAGCATTTATTAAACAAAAATTGTTTTAGAGACTAACCTTCCTTGTTTCGAATTTGCTTTTGTGCGTTTTTATGCGCTTTTTATTTGGATTTGGATTTTGCCTGAAAAGTGGGACAGCGCGTAAAAAAAAAAGTATAGAAAAACTAGAAAAAGTAGAATAAAAGGTGTAGAAGAATAAACAAATAAAAGAGAAGAAGCCATACAACATACTCCATACTTCAAAAATAAAAAAATGTTTACATCATGTGATTATAACGGTTGTTGATTTGAAATTTAGCTCGAGTTAAATTTTCTAGGTTTAATTAGACAATGATATCAATCGTTCAACTGGGCCTTCAAGGTTTCAATTATAAATGAAGACTTGCAGCGATTTTCAAAATTGTTCAACGGAATGCATTCTCTTCTTCTTTATTAAAAAGTATACATCGACACGACTTAAGCCTTGAACTGTCTAAGACAATTTCTTTGTCATTCTCCTCTCCCTAAGAGGCTTTCTATTTTCTGAATTATTTTTAAAAACACTCCAAAAAAAAAAAAAAAAATCCTCTTACTACCGAAATTCAATAATACACTTGATTTAACTTAATTGGTTTTCCGTTTTCTTTTTTGTCTTCCTTTCCCTGAAAGGAGAAATTTTCAAAATTTCAATCAACGTAAGAAAATGTGAAAAAAAAAAATGGAAAAAATTTCATTTTAACATATAGCCATTACTTTTGTGTTTATATATAAATAAAACAAGTACAACAACAAGAACTATGTGGCAAAATTCACTCTTGCAAAAATTTTAAGTGTTTTTATCTATTTAGTTTGTCGTTATTACTGCTATAACTTAATTTAATCAGAAAGCCGTAGATTGACGTTAAACGGAAAGAATAAGAGGATGAACTATAAGGAATTTGTTGTGTTTAAATGCGAAAAACCATTGAAATATTTTCTGTAATACTTTAAATAATTTAAAGAGTAAAAATGTCTTTTTTGTTTGAACGCACACGAGGGTGTATTTACAAAGATAAGCCAGCATTTAATCATAAATAATGAATAATAAGGTCGTCTTATCAGTTGCTTTTTAAAAAAAGCGTAGCATAGCTTAGGGCATTAAGCATAAAATTAAATAAAATCTCTTGAAGAGATGCGGCGCATATAAAAACTAATGTAAAATAATACTAAAATTAAAATTTGAGATAAAAAGAGGCTAAGAGGAATCACATCAAACGTTACATGAAATTAATTCTAATTAATGTTTCTTGAAAATTCTCACTAATATTTTTTGAAATGTTTTAGAAAGGACTTTGGACTTTGACATTTGAAAAACATCATAAAATCATGATCACATAGCGAGAAGTCCATGAGTACAACAAGATTATTTCCATTCTAACGAAGTAAACAACATTTTTCTGATTTGAAATTGCGAATATTTTCAACAAAGCTTTCGTATTTAAATTTAACTGTTTATTGTTTCATTTATTTTATTTTAGAAACAAATATAATAAATGAAACAATAAACAGTTAAATTTAAATACATTTTAAATTCATCAACATTTTCATTAATGATTTTCAATTTTTGTTTTTAAAACAAGGCATTGTGGCTAACGACTAAACAATCACCTGGTAAAAATTGCAAAAAAGATGTAGACGAATGCAGGCGCTTACATAATTCAGTAAATTTATTATTTATGAATTGAACAATCCAGTTAGCAATCACAGTTTTCAAAGATCTTCTACGGCTTATAGGTGACTCCAATACTTTTAACGGGCATGCTCTTTTTAATCGGACTTTTTCTTCTTTGCGTCCTATTTTTGTACTATTTTTTTCTTTTGTTTTTTTAGTTTTGAAAAGTAGTATGTTTAGCACTTTTAACGTTTCAGCTTGTTAAGGTCTTTTGTAAGATGATGATTTGATGATGATTGGTGGTCCGGGTTTAGCAAACTCGCTTTAGGTACACTGCTAAGGGATTGAATTCTGTTGCTTATGTATGTAAATCTAAAGGTAAATCTATCCTCTGTTAACAAATCGTGAGAAAATCTAATCTAATATTCGCAAATATATACAGTTATCGATTTCGTGGTCTGGATTTTATAATCTCGTTCCAGTAACATATGTAAAATAGAACTGTCATCCAGAGCATCATAGGTTTAGTGTCATGTTTGCCATTTTACAATATCGATGGATTAGTAATCATTGAAAAAGTCCAAATAGTGAAAATTTACTACGAAAATCCTGATTCTGTAGTATGAATGTTCCGCGAATTACGAGTACATTATGGTCGACATAATCATCCATCTGGACACGCTATAGGCAAAGTTGCAAGGAATTTTGAAGAAATTTGAAGAAGATCTGTAACTGACTTGTTAAGGCTCGCATATCATCGAAAACCACGTTCTAAAATATTGTGGGTGTTAGTGAAAGTGTCAAAAAAGATCTGAATTTATTCATAATACTGCGCGTACAGCATTTGTGCCTATCTTAAGGAAAATTATGGGGTATTTTTTATTTGGTTTTGCATCTCCATCCTCACAAAATTCAGCTAAGGTGAGGAACGAAAGACTGCCGACCATGCGATGTATAGATGATACACTCTGAGTGAGTGCTCGATGAGTCTCATTTTTCGTTTGATAGATATGTTCCCAAGGAAAATTCTCGAATTTGGGGCAGTAAAAATCCACAAGTTACACTTGAAAATCTGAGCAAAATGTATGTTTGATGATAAAGATCGATAAAGTTGTCTGATGACAAACTTCCTAGATACTGTCATGTAAACATTAAACAACTAATTGCACTCTCTCCGTTCTTTGAAAAATAAATCAATTTTCGCTTAACAACTCAAAGAATTATTTGTTACTCGTTATTTAACTACGATAGTTTAGTTGTATATGTGTAAGCAACTTTGCTTGATTGCTTGCATGTGGGCGTTTATATGTATATATTTATATTATATATGTTTACGTAAAAATTAGTTTCTGTGTATGACGATTTTAGACAACTTTGACTTAGCATAACATTCGCCGCTGTAGCGTACGTCTGCGCTGCTATGCTATGTGTGATTGTAATGGCAGTTAACAAAATGTTTACATACTTGAAATTGCTTTGCGTGTCAACATTACATTTTGGTGACGCGTCATTACTGTGCACATAAACATTTACTAAATACACAATATGCAGTACACACAAGCACATGTACATATGAAAGCAAGTAAATTTTCTAATTGTTAAGCAAAAAGTTTGTAAATATATAACAAGAACAAATATGATAAAACTTTTTTTTAACCAAAGAAAATATTCCTTTAGTTATCGTACGGTTGACATTCTCTGTAAAAGTCTTTTGTAAAGTTTTGTCAATCATTTACGTTATTTATCCCACTCGTCGTACATAGTGCTCAGGCTTACCCAGCAGCAGATGTTTTTTTTTTTTTTTTTTTTTTTTAAGAGAAGATTGATTTCATTTCGAAAGAAACATTAGTTTTGACTTCATTTACCAGAATGCAGAACATTGGTTAATAGATATTGTCGTTTATGTCTTTTAAGTAATGCAAGGTGAAATTATAGTTACTTGTGCCCTATTAGGGAACGAAGTTTTTACTTTTCTATTCCTCATCGAGTTGATTGCATTTTTATTATTATTATTGTTATCATTATCCCTTATTTAGACCAACGAAATAAATTCCAGGGCTAAAAAGAATAGGATAAGCCCTAGTAACTAAGACTATCGGTAGCTAAAATTCAAAGTTCAATTAAACCTTATCGACCATATATCATTTACATATTATTCGATTTTTATTAACTCTTTTCCGTTATCTTTGTGTAAATAAAATTATTTTAATGCTTGAAGGGTGTAATAGTAGATTTGTTTTTTTTTAATAATGTAAATTATATATTCGGACAGAGAAGAAACAACAGGCTATATCATTATTATTATTTTTTACTTTTATTGTGCTCTATTGATTATTTGTATAGCATTCTGCGCTAGTAATAGTAGGACAGGCACAAGACAAATGTTTTTTCACAATGTATATCATATATTCGGACAAGGAAGAAACAACAAATTATGTCCTTAATATAGCTCGTATTATTATTTTTTTTACTTTTAGTCTTCTCTATCGATTGTTTGTATAGTTTTCTCCGTTAGTAATAGAAGGACAGGCACGAGAGATATATTAGCTTAGTAATTAATTAAACTATATTACAAACAATTTTTTTTTTTTTTTGAAAAAGTGAATTGGTTGTTTTTATCTTTTGAGTAATGTATTTCTGCTATATGCCGGAGACGAATAGTTCATTGGAAATAACCAAACATAACTAGTGATTAATGTAATAATTCACCAAAGAAACTTCATAACCTTAGGTTTATATAGAAAATGTTCGTGAATTCTTTAGATTCTAGTACAGTGGATAACAAATTTCAGACACCATATTACCTGCTAATGGATGATTCTATGAGCGTTGCATAGAATATCACGAATGCATTTACGTAAAGCAGGTTCAAATAAGAGACGAACAAATAAAACTTGGGTATTTGGGTATAGGGTATCGAAGCAACACAAATTTTAATCCAATTTTTGTTTCTTCTATGTTCAAGACAAAGCAAATTCTGTTTGATTAGTTCATGAAGCAAGAAAAAGAGTATTGATCATAAAGATGTATGTACGAATATAATGTGTATTGTGTTACAAAAGGGTAATATTAGCTATAATCTAATATTTACCTTACGGCACAGCATGTTTATTCATAAGCTTCATGTCTTCATAAGCTATGTATGCCGTTAATTTGCAGTGATGTGTTACATTTTGCTTATTAACATAAACGATTCCTGAATTTAATTGCAATAAGGTACAGTAATCTTTGTAACTAGCATGGGATACATTTGTTTGTCTTTCTGAATATTTAGTGCAAGTAAGAAGAATTCCTCAGTCTCATTTAACAGTTTGAACTGGAGTTAGGCTTTTGCATTATTTTTAATAATGTTGTTCAACCGTCGCATCAATTTCTTTACAGCAAAGACGACTGAAAATCTGTATACGTGTAGATCTGCTTAAAACCTACAATTGTTATAATACAATGTACTATAGGTTTGTGTGGATGTATGCAACATACCGAAAAGCTTAAGACAGACGCGCATCTTGTTATATCAAATGATTCAGAACCATTTTCTACCTCCCTTTTTTTCTGTCTGTCTGTTCGATGTCTGCCTACATATTTTTATATTCAACTTGCAGTTCGCAATTTCTTAGATATTTTGACGAAGTTTGGTGTATTGAAGTGTCGAACGCTGTTGAAAATGATTAAGACCGAAACTTTTGTACGATTACTTCGCATATAACGACTCATTTGAGAAGAGTCTTTAACTAGCATAAATTGGAATTTCTGGAATTATTGTACAAAAATCGGTAAAAACTAGTATATTGTCATATAAAATACAAGTGCAAAATTTGGATCGGATGAGACCATTTTTTGAACCATTGAACAAGTAAATCTTTATATGATAAAAGGATTTTGTGTTTTAATGATTTATAACACAAATGAGTCCCTAGTAATTTCTGGACATAAAAACTAACTGTAGCAGATTTGAACCACATAGGTCTAAATCTTGGGATCCACCATCCATAAGGATTCTCATGAAAAATAAGCCTTCATGTGACAATAATATCTAATCTTTAATAATTCATGATGAAAATTGATTTGTAAGAACAATTTAGCTTAAAAATTAATCGTACCAAATTTGGCTCTAGTAGGTCTATATCTTGGGACACATCATACGTAAGGATTCTCATGAAAAGTAGGCCTTCATGTGACAATAATATCTAATCTTTAATAATTCATGATGAAAATTGGTTTATAAGAACAATTTAGCTAAAAAATTAATCGTAGCAAATTTGGACCAAATAGGTCTTTTTTTGTGGACCTTTTGAAAAGTAATTCTAATTTGTAGTGTAGGAACAGCAAAAGAATAAAAAAATCTTTGGCAGCAAAATTAAATTTGCTTAATTTGAACCGTGTCCATTCATCCTTTGGACTGCCTTCCCTATAAGAGATACCTAAAAGAGCGTGTCTTTGCACAGAAAACAAATAAATAATTGCTTTTGGCAAAGTGGTGTAGGGTAATTATGGCCTGCTTTGCCTGACTATAACGTTTTAATTTGTTTATTTTCACTTGAAATATTTTTATCTCATCTCTAGATTTTCGCTGCACTCCGTCTGTAGAAAACGGATAAAGAATTCGACCAAAAACGCTGTAGATGTCATATGCAATAAGCAGTTCTATTTGGGCTTTAGTTTTGCAAAACATATGATTTATTTGGTTTCAAAACTATAATAATAAGTCAAAGTAATATAAAGAAAATTTTGTTTTTTTCTTACTAAGAATAAATAAAATTCATCAAATACATCACTAAAGTAAACATTTGCTTCTTGTACTCCTTTGTATACTTTTTGTTGCGTACTAGTTTTTTTCTATAAGTCATTTCACATCTTTCACATATCTTCCTTTTTCCTTTCATACGACGTGTTTTCTGTTTACTACTGGCATGATTTTTTTCGATTCATAAAACAAGAACTTGGCATCATTTATAATTAAAGCAACAATTCTACATAGACTTGAGTGCGTTTTGTATTTGCACTGCGAACACATTACATATATAGTAGAGTGCAACAAGTTTTCAATTGAATTCTCAATATAAGCAATGATTAGTATTCACGATAATATATTAAAAATTTGTATCATTCTTCTTTAAGATTTACTAGAAGATTTTTTAAAAGTTTTTACAAAACTCTCTACCTTACAACTTGTGACAGGATGACAGACTGTTAAAATGTGTTTGACACCCCATAGGTAAAGAAAAACGTTTTGAATTCGAATGACGTATGCTGAGAGCTATTATTATTAATTAGTGTTTATACAAAGCCATACATTGCAAATAATTCCCCACTTTTGTTCATATTGAAAGATGTATTGATCTCCTTAAGAAATCTCAAGAAAGAATCGATTATTAGGAATGTAGAAGAATTTTTTACTTGTCCAGCAAAATCAACACATATATGCCTTACGATTTATCTTATAGGCGTCCATAGAATTAAATTACTTTTTTCAGGGCTTTGCAAGGTATGTAATGACGTATTGAACTTCCAGCCAAAATAGTACAAAGAGCTTTCGGATTTTGGCGCCTGATCCTCGGGAATTTAATTGTATACTTTAGGTTTTCTGTGCTCGCACGGAAGCGAACTTGTCCCACCTAATTGTAAGGATTACTGTGTACTTGTAAAGACATCAACACATCATCGACATCAACAACACTTCAGTGCTTCTAGTGTAATTACTACATCAAGCAGTCACAGATAACTACTGTCTGCCCAGAGTTATTATGACTTAAATAGAGAGAACTATCGGGAAGAGAAGTCATCTAAAATCGAAGTAACTCCCGAGCTTTCCTCCTACAATACGAAAAATACCCACCGCCAGGCTTCGGTTGTTAAGACCTTAACGTTCTTTAAAGCGTCATATTCATACCGCAAAGCATGACGTTTATAATCGGTAGTAAACAGTTTAATATCATCAGGGTACCTTAAGATATGAGTTGACTTAATTAATGGAAGGTCGTTAATGTACAAGGCAAAGAGAAAGGGCCGTAAGTGACTTGAGGAACATCTGACGTTACGGGAAATTTACCAGATTTGATGGATTTAAAAAGAATTTAAAATTATCTCTAATAAATTTCCATTTCAGTGAGTATGGATGGAAACTGAAAGACTGGAAGTTTCAAAATCAATAACTTAAATCGGTCAATAATTTTACTAAAGTCTGCATATACGACACAACTTATGAGAATCGCCAGGGAATGCCTTGGAAATATGATAATTAAACCCTGAGAGATTCATGATTGATCTTCTCTTTAGAAAACCCTGTTGAAACCGAAAACTGAATAATTTGATAGCAAACATTCGAACAGTTTTGAAGAAACACTTAGGTTGTCAATGCTTTTCCAGTTCTTCACAAGATTTCTATTTCCATTTGCGTAGAGGAATAAAAAAAAAAAAGCGAAATAAAAAAGAGATTGAAAATATCTGGAATAACTCTAGGTAGTTTCTCAGCGTTTAATTTGAGAACAGATGACGACATGCCATCAGACTTTGGCACGCTGCTATTCTTTAATGATTTTAAACCTAGAAATCAAAAAAAAAGCTAATTATTTCCTATGAGTAGTTATCAGAAGAAACGGAAGTAGCAATAGAAAAATTACATTAAAAGGGAATATGGAGAGTTTTCTTTTGGAAATTTTGTAAATATATTTAGATTGATAAGGGGTGAAGATTTTATCTCTTGTATCTGCAATAATTTTGATGTCTGCGATAATTCAATTTACACTTAACAGCATGGAAATTGAAATAGCTAGAAAGAGAGCTATTTTTCATAAATGTTTCAAAAAATTGTTTCTTTTATTCTTTAAGTATTCGAATACTCTGTTGAACGACATTGGGTAAGTGCTTCGAAGTGAGGCTTGTCTGATCGGCAGAAGAAACAAAGCTTAACATGAGGGATATGAGTGTTTCTATCAGGGTATCTTTGTGCCGATCCTGGCTATTGCTAACCGATGTTTTTATTCTACCACTTGCTATCTTTCATCCAATTAATCTACACATACAAACCTACGGACTCTTCATTAGCCAAAAAAAAAAAGGTATTACAAATGGTAACTTAGTATTATATGAATATTTGATTTTTGTTCTTCAGTTACCTTCGTCGTTCTATCGTTATCGTTATTGTTATTGTTCACTGTTGATGTTAGAATAATACAAATTTTATGTTATAATTGTTCTAAACATGAATACAAAAATACTCTCGATGCTTTTGTGTACGAGACTGCTATTTACTATTTTATATTTTATTTTCTTTTATTTTCCATTTTATTTTCTATTCTATTTCAGCCAGAGTGCAAGAAGAACTAATGGTTATCAAGTATGAAGTTGTTTTTGCTCGAAGTGACTCTATATAAAACCGTGTAATGTTGCTTGTGTTTGTTGTGGAGTTTCACGGACTCTTCTCATACGTTACTATGTGTGTTAAATCGAAAATTTTGGGAAAAAAATTAAATTGTCAAACAAGGACTCTTTCATTGTATCGCAATGAAAGTCTTTTCCTTTTTTTTTTAAATTTATTTTGCATAAAAATTGAAAATTTGTAAATTTTTTTTTTTTTTTCTGTTTTAACAAAATGTTTCTCTAATCGTTTTTTATATAAATTTTTATGTTTAGCTAAACGAAAATTAAGTTAAAGATTTTCTAAAAGATTACTATAGAAAAAAAATTTGAATCAAATGATAAAATTATTTTGAAAATCATTTTCTAAAAAAAACATTGAATAGTTGCAGGAGCATTGGATTAATTTTATCGCTCTGGGAGGTAACAACTATGTTGGTAAGGAAGCTTGAATTTTGCTTAAAAAAAAAAAAAGAAAAATCATATCCACCTAGTCCTGGTAATTATTGATCGATTGTGGAAATTTGAAGCTTGAAAGTTCATCTCCTAAGGGAGCCAGAAGTATATTAGTTCGTTGAGCAACTCATTACCGGAAATTTTGTAGATTTTCCGAACAAAAGCTCGAGGCGAACGTTAGATAAATATCTGCTACTCGCTGGGAGTTGTTATGAAAACCGTAAATATTTGCGAACGTAGTCTTAAATCGACTCGCCAACAGCACCTACAGAATTGAGAATATCTCGACAATGCTTCATCCGATAACGTAGCGTAATGTAGTATAAACATTAGCATGAAATTTGGCATGGATTGTTTATAAATTTTAATTGATATATCGAGTGGTTCATTAGTTCTTCTAGGTCTATAATAATTTCCACAACCTACGGCAGAGAAAACTTGAACCTCGTGCGGATATTCTCAGTAATTTGTGGAGAATTTAAACCGATTGTTTACAAATTTTGGTTGATATATCGGACGGTTGGTTAGTTCTCTTAAATCTATTCTAATTTCCACAACCAACGGGAGCAATCGTTCAAGGCATCGAGAGACTAGAAGATATTTGAATCTCGTATGGTTATTCTCAGTATTTGGTGGTAAATTTCAATTTATTCCTTAAAAGCAAATTATATTTTTCTTCCGTTTTCTTAATAAAGTAACCAAATTTCGTCTTAAAACGAGAAAAGTTTTTTCAACTGATGTTTTCATACTGATTTGATAAATGCAAACTATTTACCACTCAAATAAATGCCCATCCGTCTATTCCGAGTATTATTAGAGAAGAAAAATAAGAAAATAAAAAAGAAACTTAATTTTCCTGTACATTTGTTCACGGTACAATTGTGTCTTGGACTTTCTTAAATACAGAAATATATCAAATTTTTTGTATTTTTTTTCTATCATTTTCCCAACAACTGTCTGCATAATGAAGTGAATAGAGTGAATGGTTTTTCTTTTATTTCATCTATAAAATTTAAAATTCTTAATTTTAAGTGCACTTTAAGTTACGTTAAGTTAAACTATGATGGCAGCGGAATCAACTCGAGGCCTAGCCTCGTGGAAATATTTTAAACATACCGGGAGGACGGACGGTTTATTTAACGGACAAACATACATATCAAAAGTGAGACAGACGGATACTTGACAAGCAACTGACGAATTTTTCTTTTTTTTTTTTTTTTAATTTATTTTTTATTTTTTTTACTTTTAATTTATTCTGATGATGTCGACAGAGCTGGGTTGTGGCAAACAGAATATATCATATATAAGAGATCATTTCTAAACAAACAATTTACGTAGACACACAGTAAAGCACAGCATTTTGACGATAATAAATCTTGGCTAAAAAAACTTACTCCTGACTGAGTGATTCACAACAAAACTTCTGTTCTTTATTTCATTCCAGCCGACCTCACATGATCGACTCCCTTCTTCCATTCTTTTGCTTTCCCTTTTTTCTTTTGTAATAAAAAAAAAAAAAAAAAAAATGCAAGAAATGTTAGACATAGCGCAACTATCCGTAATGAAAAGCAAATATCAATACACAGCTTGCTTGTGTATTTGCTTTATCTGTGTTAGTCGTTGCACCTTCAATATAGTGCAATAAGAAAAGTAAACATACAAAAAACACGGACAAATCGTAACATGTGAGCACGCTACAACGCAACGAAGCGTTAACTTTGTCTTCTTGGAGGGATAATAATGAAAGTCTTGTTGAAGAATTGTTTCATGGCGGATAGTGATGGTTCTGATTCATTGCGAAGAATATTAACCAAAAACAAATTAAATAAATCTAATAATTAAAACCTAAGAACAAAAACTAAAATTATAAAAAGATTCGGAGAAGTTTTGCTCAGCTTAACCATTGCAGTATTATTAGCAATCACTTCATATGAGAAATGAAATAATACGCTTAACAACTGAACCTTCTTGTTTTAGTGTGGAACAACAAACTGAAATTTGTTTTGGCCATTTTCTGTCCAAAGATGGCGATTAAGGCGCATTATTACGCAAATAAATGCGTTTTCTAAAACTCAAGTATTAGAAGTGAGACTAAGTTTCTGTAGTTTCCATGGGAAGATTTACCGAATGCTATAAAATGTTAAGAAAAACTGCGATTTCTTCAATCAGAATGCACTTAACACAATTTTGTAATGTTTTGCATTTGCCTGCGAGAAAACCACCATTTATTGGTAGCGTAGAGCGTAAATATACTGCTCTAGAATCGTAAATAATGGATACCTTATGATTTTCAACAGCAAAGACATGTTGCAGATCAGGCAAAGCGTTAACATCTATGATAAGCTGAATCCCTACATCGGGGCGCTCTATGTGAGAGGTGTTCTATGTAAGAGGTGCTCAGCGAGTCCCGGTATATTGTGATTTGCTTCAACCCATGTAAACCATCAGAGGGAGACTCCGCTTTTACGTGACGATATTCAGTTGAGTGTTAGAGAAGAATATTCAAGGCAATGGTAGATGACATTGCAGAGCGATTTTGCTGCATTATGAACATTGGCTCCATAATACAAAAGCCCGGTAGAACTAAACAGAAGATCAAAGCGAAATAAATATCCTGCTCCCATGGTAATGAAATCAATACGTATCTCTATTATTATTTATGTGAGCAACTGCTTTGAACCTTAATCTCACGGTATACTTAAACACTGGACTATGTTTAGCAAACGATAGTCTACGTCCCTTATGCTTTGGAGTAATCACAATGGACCTCGAGCAATTCCTAAGCTAGCAAAACAAATACTTACTGAATACAATCCAGAGTTTCTCTCTGAAGATCAGAGAGTTATTAATCCATATTAATAAAAGCAATACAAGAATGTGTCGAGAGTTTTACGTGGGCCACTGCCATGAAGGCTTCACTACACAGTGCCCGTCGAAACACGGAGTCAAAAAGCGCCCAGGGTGTAAGGCCCCGGGATTGGAATGTCATACAACTCTGCAGTTGCAGAATAAAGACATATCTGTGGCATGTTTTTCCCTCTGACAGGGCAAGGCCTATCTAACATCTCAATATTTAATTTCCCCAAGTTCTTTGGGAGCAACTGTAGTATACGATCGGATATTTGTCAATATTGTAGATATCATCCAACAATAAAAGCAAAGGAGGGCGAAAAACGAAAGAATAGTGAGAGCAGTGTGGGCAGACGCCCTTTCCTAATAGCGGCTAACAGAGGTGGCATTGAACGTCATGATTTGGAAAAAGTTTAATTTGATTTAATTTTCACTTCAATGCATTTTTATTTATTCGTTTTGCTTCTTTTTTTTTTTTTAATTTAATGTGAAAAGTTTTAACGTTGGTATCCATGTTCAAATTGTTTGGCTTTATCTTAAATATTTTTATACCAAATTTTCCCTCGATGATTTCTCTTTTTTTTTTTTTTTTTTTTTTTTAGTTGTCACGTTTCGAAACGTGGTTTTTCCCCTTTTTTGTTGCTTGTTTCTTCGTTCCTCTTAAGACTACACCTATTAAAAGTTTATTTAGGTTTGAATTGTAAAGAAAATATCATTAGTGATGAAAAAAAAAAACATCACGACTAATGAAAGCCGATGAAAATAAAATCAAATAAAAATATTTTAAACAAAACGAGCACTTTGGCCTTAATAATGGAGTGATAAAATGATATGAACGAAGACGGCAATAAAGTCGATAATGAGTGCGGGAAAACGAAAACCAAAAATCATCGACATTTTTATTTTGTTTTTTAATGACAATTTTTACACATAATTTGAATCTCAACCTGAAGTCATTGACGATAATATCGATTTAATTAATAGAAATCAACATTTTTTCTATGTAAGAACGACGATTGAAATAAACGTTAATTAAAATTCTTAAGGACCAATTTATTCAGAGTTATCCTTTTTATGTTTCCAAAAGTGAATGTAAACGAACGAAACAAACTTTTGATTAAAATTTGAACCAAATTTTTTTTCGATATATTGTTTGGATCTCATCATTATTTATGATCATCATTATTTATTATGGAATCATTCAACTGCTCTCGAAGAGACTTCTTAAAGTCTGAGAACTTTGAGGTAATTTTCCATAACATGTCTGCACAAAGCGAGCAATAGTGCGGCCACAATTTAAGGGATATTCGTTCTTAAAACGTCAAGAGTTTAAGGATTGTTCGCATAACCTCGATTTTTTGCGTAAACTCATAAAAAGGAAGCAGTGGTGAGAATTCGCACGATCTCGATGGCTAATTCACATCATCAGAGATTACATGTACCATACCGTACTGTTAAAATCATACGTGTTCAGCACCTCCTTTTTACAAAAAAAAAAAAAAAAGAAAAAAAGGTTGTGACTATGTGTCCGTAGCGATCAGGCGAGTGCTACTTGTGGATTTTCACTGACCCAGATGCGACAATTTTTCCTGTTGACAAAACCACCAAGCGAAAACTGAAAACACTGGAAAAAATTCGATGCGAAAAATCGTCATCCAGTCGCCGTTGGTCGAGCACTCAATCATCGTATCTTCTCTGCGTTCTTCTATTAACTGATCCTTGTGAGGATGGATATACAAATCCAATTACGAAATACGCCGTAATTTTCCCAAAGATAGACCGAAATCCTGTACGGGTCGTGTAATGAATAAATTCAGATGTTCATCGCCCCAATATTTTCGAGCATGCGTTTCAATGATATTTGGGCCTTAACAAATCTGCTACATATCCAGTTTCTTCTACATTTTTCTACAATAATTTTGCCTATAGTTCGATCATACGGATTTGCTCGTAATGCACGATCATTCAGCATTTTGTAGAGAGGCTCTACTATTTAAACGCTTTCAAAGAGTGTTAAGCTACAGATATTGTAAAATGGCAAATATCAGACTAAACGTATGATGTCTCGGTTGATAGCTCTGTTTTACATTTTTTACTAAAACGATGTCGCTAAATCGAGACTACGAAATGGATAATCCTATATATTTGTGAATATTAATTACATTTGGTCGCGTTTTGCTAACAAAGAATAGATTCGCCTTTGGATTCGAACATAAGCAATGGTATCCATTAGCACTGGTTAAATTACATATCAGTTCAACATAAACTACAAGAGATTTGGTAACGAATAACAACTAAATCTCGACATGAATGCTACAACATTATCTGTTTGATATATTTCGTTGTAATGAAAAGTGACTGTTAATGCGATTTGCAATGAATTCAACACAGTAGCGTAATGAGTTCACAAACGTTTATTGGCGACTAATAAATTTAGTTGTTTAAACATATTTTACTATATTTTTGTATAAAAATTACAATCTAAGCAATTCCGTTTTGCTCTCAAAGTCAGACAACAACAACAACTTGTTTCTTTACTTTGCTTTGCTTTGTTGTTTAAATTAATTGGCAACGTATCCATAGATTCGTGAGCGCACTTGATGTATAAATTCATTGCTTTCGGATATATACATATACATACATACATACATACATATATATATATACATATGCATACACATTCATGTACATATATGTATGGTATATGTAGTTAGAGTGAAGAATTGCACTTCATTAAACAAAACATTTATTTTTGCTTATTGTCTAAATGGAAGATCATGAACATGAAATCTTTCTAATCTTATAGCATCATTAAAAAAAGCTTTAGTAATTTAAAACTCAAAAAAAATCTCTATTTTTCCTAATTGGAGCATTTGGAAAGGTTCTTTTTCATTCTTGTTATTCTTCAAGACGAAATGTCTATTTTACTTGGCAGACGAAGTATGCGGCATAACCCCTTCAGCCTGGACATTTATAATGCCCACAATGAAGTTTACTATATGATGGTTTTTATGTATTACAAAATACAGACCGTTTGGTAACAAAAAAAAAAAAAAAAAAAATAATAATAATAAACAAAAAATATGAAGGATTCGAAAAGATGATCTAAAAGCACAGATAAGTTAAAATTAAAATAAAATGACATTTGAATCTCGATGTTTTTCGACCGCATTCCCGAAATTCTTTAAAATACAAAAAAAAATTCATGAAATTATTAAAAGACGAATATATAGTAAAATATCATTTCTTGCCATTCAACCTTTCGCAAAAACTATCATAAAATATTTTACTCAGACGTCATACCTTAACATTAACTTTGCAAAAATGTTTTCAAGAAAAAAAAAATAAAAAAAATTTAAAGGGTGTGTGACTAGAAAACAATTTTTCTTCGCCAAATTTCTGACATAAAACTGACAGTTTTATTTGTGTTTCTTTTTATTATATACAAACATATATATATATATATATATATATACGAATATATATACGAATTTAGTTCGCTTCTTCCATTACTTACTCTAAGCAGAGATAAACCGCAAAAGACAAGCTCTTCTGTCGCTGACATGTATGATGTTAGAAAAATATATACGAAGATTTCTATAAGAGGAAATGCCAAATAACAACAGTTATAAAATTTTAACGGTGCCAAGGTTAGTTTTTAAGATAAACTGCATCTTGATGCAGCTAAAAATTAGTTTGAAAGAAAAAAAAAAAGAAGAAAACTTGCTCGAAATTATGTTCCTCTTTATATACTTATTTCTGTGCCTTGCAAAAAATTAATTTAAAATTTCGCATATTATTCAGTATTGTTTCAGTTATTAGAGAAGCCTTTATTTAATTTGCTATTCATTAAAATGTTCATTTCAGTGGAAGGCGCCATTTAAGGAATTTCATGAACTTTGCTATATTCTATCATATATTATATCATATCTTATATCATATATCATATCTTATATCATATATTATATTCTGCTCTTATTTGTGATTCCGATGCCAATATATTTTAGTACAGTTTTGCAAATTCACAAGTAACTATCGAAAAGCCATTACATTCCCAAAAAGTGTGGAATTTAGTATGGAGGTATATCACACCTCAATTAGAGGTGTGTCGAAGCAATCGATTCCCCATGTTTACTAATTTTTTTCGGCCTGAAATTGATGATACGGATGTTGAAAACTTGTGACTTCAACAGGAAAGTCCCATAAGCAACAAAACATTCTTTGTTTTGATATTGTTGCGCGAGAAATTTGCCGGACTTTTTGATGATCTAAATTAACCATAAAGATTTTGAGATTTGCCACCGCTGGTCTATTTTTTGTATGGTTACGTAAAGAATCGAGTTTATGTAAGCAATGATCAAACTCTTGAAGCTTTAAAAACGAACCATCGTTGGGTTATGGTCGAGCTATTGACAAGTTTTTGAAAATAACCTCAAACAAAACCAGTCCTGTAGGATGTCCAATCCTGGGGAATACTTAAGGGTTTGTGTTTCATTCTACCACAATAGTGGCAGGGTTCTAATAATAGATTGAAAAAAAAAAATAAATAAATCTCAATCAGAATTCTGTTTGATTTACATTTACTATACAAGACTATGAAATGAATGCTCGTATATATAATTTTATATTATAGATTTTTTGTGGAATTTTTTTGTCTCTTTCTAAAACTATACTTTTTAAGTGTATTTTTATTTAATTATTTTATGTAATTTATTTCAATTTTCTTTGCTTTCTTTTATTAATATTAAAAATATTAAAATAAACTTTTATTTATTTTTTTTTTATTTAATTGAAATGCTTTTTATTTTGTGAAGCACCTTAAAATATAATTCAAAAGAATTGATTAAGCCGGAGGATATGCAAGAAAAATATCAAAATTTCACAAAAAGCCTAAAGCAATATTTTGATAATTTCTTGAGTAATGAAAATATTTTCATTCATTACATACAAAATGTATTCTAAACGAAAGAGTTATAAGAGCACACAATAGAATAGTAAAAGTTTCGTTATAATTAAATACATTTTAAATTATAGCGAAGACATAATTTTAAGGTAATTGCCAAGAGTTTTCATTTTTGAAAAGTAAAAAATAAAAATAATAAAAAGAAAAATAATTTCCCTCAAATTATTTTATTTCATATATTTATTCTTTCATTCTCTTGCTTCCTGGTTGGCTTTTCTTCGGCTTCGTAATGAAGTAAAAATGAAAAAATTTTTTTTTTTTTTTTTTTTTTGTATAAAATTTGTTTGTGTAAACAATGATTAAGTTTTCGTATAAAATATACGTGTACCTAGCAATTTATTCAATCCCCTAAAAGTATGCAATTTTTAAAATAACATAAACTATTCGTTTTAGAAGAGGAAAAGGAGAAGGTGAAATAGGCTAAAAGATGCATATATTAAGTGAAAGCTAAGATCAAACTATGGAAATTTTTATTTTATTTTCCAGTAGCACTTAAAACATAACCAACAACTTTAACAACAATAACAATCGCAACAAGAATTTCCATTTGAAAGCTCTCTGGCAAAACAAGCACCAAAAACAGAACACAACAAGAACAAAAAAAAATGTTAAGAAAGAGTTCATTAAGTGGAGTTTTGTTCACTTTAATAACTGAAGTTGGCTTAGACCCTTTTTTGCATACGATTTGATTGCTGTTACTAAAAGACTCTGGGGATGAAAAATTAATTTAAAGTGTTTTGTGTATGAAGTTATATTTACTTGAGAGGTGGTTGGTTAGAATGCCTAGCTTAACTCACTTACAGCTTGCTGTTGTCACTGCTTCTGGCGCAATTTATAAAAATTTTATAAATAAAATTATGTAAAATAACTCTTCCTTTTATTTGGCTACGGTACCGAGAGAACGAAACGTCCAAAAATAGAAAATATGTTGCTTACAACAAGGATCATAATTTTTCAATAAGTTCGTTTCGTACAATTTAGCAGCCAATGAAAATCTGTTGTAGTAAATCGTTTTCTTGATAAATGTTGAAAATTAATTGAATTTAATTTGCTAGCCAACAAAAATTGGCTTAACATAAAACATATGAAAAAAATATTTGTAATCACAGTAGATATAAACAAAAGAGAATTGATAGCTAAGTAGTGGTCCCTAGGGGAATTTTTATTTCTACTTTTGAAAATTTCTTTTTATACCTTCTTTTCTTAAACTTTCAAAATATTTATCTTGTTTGCATTATATTCTCTACTGACTTAAAAGCCTGTTTCATATGATTTTATTTATTCAGTTTTTTTCTTTCTTTTTTTTTTTTTTTTTTTTATCAAAAATCAATAATCGTTGCCAGAAAGTTGTGTTTTACTACTGGTTGATGGTTTTTTTTGTTAGTTTTTTTTTCAATTCCAAGTCAATAGAATTTTTCAACCTACGGTGTCTAAGTTTAATATAAGTGTTGTTGACCTTTTCAGTTCTACGTTTTCCTTACTTGGCTTTATGTATGTATGCATAACATACATATATGTTTGCTTAGCTTCATGAATGTTTAATGAGCACATTAAGCATTACAAAAACACTTCATGCTGAATTAATTAATAGCCTATTTTAAGGCACTTTTAAGTTGAGGAAAACGTTGCTGTTCTTACTGCTGCTGCTGTTGTTGCCAAACACTCTCTGCGGCTGCGGAAAAGTTTGAAGGTGTTGAAAATTATGAATTTGGGTTGTGATAAGTGGCTCTGACTTGTTCTACATTTAAAGTTTCTGTATACAAGTAGCAGCAGTTAACTTTTCGAATTTACTTTTAGGGACAATAAATGTTTTACGGAAGCAAATTACTTAAGGAAACGCTTTTTTTCCACTTTATTTGTGGCCAAATTATGGTACGTACCCAAGCGCTAGAAAATTTCATTGCATAGTTTAGATTACTTAAGGAAAAAGATAAAGTTTTTTTTTTCTTTTTTTTCTTTCTTGCAAGTACTATTTTAGTTGCTTCCTAATAAAATGGAGAAAATATGTTTTCTAATTGAGTTGGAAATGAAAAAGTATATAAGTGACCTTAGGCATGTAATTTATTATTTAAGAAACTTGAAATTCATTAGGCGTCTTTTTAAAACTAACAAATTAAGGAAAGCAGTAGAGCAATGAATCTTGGCTGCTTGTAAAGGGAACTGTGAAAAGAAGGTTGTGAATGGCATAGGTATCACAAGAGTTGCTTGTATATAACGAAGCAGTTATTTAGAAAATCTTCTTATTGCTATGTTATACACACACACTCTCTCTCTCTCTCTCTCTCTCTCTCTCTCTCTAAAGCCTGTGAATGTTTTGTTTATAACCTCATCAATCTCAGATGTGTTTTCAAAATTTCTTTCATCGTTTGGTTTAATATGTCACAATATATTTCTTAATTATTGACATCATCAGAGAGAGAAGGTTCCCCTAACGTAGAAAATATCAATGTGTCAATATCGCTCTTAAGCAAAAATAGGGGCTACCGGTACATGCTTTTCGACTTAAACTCAAACAAAAACCGCATAGTAGCGTATTTCCGAGAATATTTCTTATATTTTGAGAAAACAGCTTGTGAAGTTTATTTGCTTATCTTTGGCTTGAAAAATATAGAGTGAGTTCAGCTTTTCTGTGCAGTTCATTTTAAATAAGAAATCCAGTTCCAGATTGCGCCAGAAATCTACGAGATTTATGCAATAAAAGAATTAGAGAAAATGCTTCTTTACAATGTAGACTTGAGCCGCGAAAACATTTAAAGGATAACACCACCGTAGACAAAAAAAAAAATGTTTTCTTTTTGTTTGCTTAATAGATGCCTTGACTTGACCTTGTAGAATATGTGAGAAAAAATTCAACAAATTTTTTTCCTGAAATTTCTGCATTTTTTACAGGATCTCGAAAAATACTGCCTACCTGGAATGAATTCCTGAGGGAAAGTTGTACCTTAATCTCTCGTCGATTCATTTATAATGTTTCAAATGCGCTAGCAAATGTCTTTAGAAAGTGTTCTTGATTATTTCAAAGCAAAAATATGCTGTGTGTTGCTTTCCAGGAACTATCGTTAAGCAGATACGAAGTTAAGAACGATTCGAGCAAGAACGATTGCTTCTGCCAAGAAATTACAGTTTAATTTTGAAATTTATTATGAATTCGCCTAAGAATTATATATTTTCCTGTTCCTTCCTTTATTATTTCTATTCGCGGAAAGGATAAAAGGTGTCCTCCAGTCTTTGGCAAATCGTAGGAAAAGACACAATTTCGAGCAAAGAAGTATAATATCGAGGAAAATGGTAGAATATCTGGGCTTGGAGCAATAATTTTATGGTCTTGGGACCGTTGATCAATAGACAAAATTAATAAAGAATTTATCATTACAAAAAAACAGGTCTAACGAATGGCAAAAAAAAAAAAAAAAAAAAATTAAACACGTGTTTCTGGAAGCACGATTTTTCGAAAAGGCACGCAGCATGACTCCAACAATTTTAGTTTTTTTAATTTGTAGTTTCTACAATATCTTTAAAACAACATTCGCCACGGAAGTTCAGTAGGATTTTCACGAAAAGTTAATTTAAATATTTTTTTTTAGTTAAAGGAGTGCATTTATTAGTCGAAAATTCAGGTTTTTCATTCAAATATTCGTTAATTACACAAAACTCGATATGAACAAAAAAAAATCAATACTTGTCGGATTGTTTTTTTTCTTTATAATTGCGCTACGTACCGCAGAGCCTTCTGCACTAACGATGTCTTCAGAGAATTTTTGTCATTTGTTCTGTTGTCATTTTCTAATCTTTTTCGTAAAATATATATATTCTTTAATATTTAAATGTATTACTCTTTTCTACTCCAAAAGAATTGTCAAAAATATGTTCAATTGGAATATTTTTCCATAGTCTTGAACGTCAATCTAGAAACAATTCATAGCGTCTTAAATAAGTGCACTGGAACTTGAGAGTTTGTGAATTTTAACAAGAACCGAAAGTACTCGGAATTAATTCTCACTGATATGTACCATAAGTATGATTAAAAAAAAAAAAAAAAAAAAAAAAAAAAAATTCATGCTTCAAATTACCATAACCTAAACAGATAGGCATTAAAAAAATTCACTTAAGCAATGAATAATTAGAGCTTCTCTCTGAATTTTTTTTCTTCTTCATTTCTATAACATGATGGTATCGTTAGTAGATGTAATTAAAAGTCTCATTAACACATTCTCTTATAATTGACTGTTTACTGCCTGACATAAAATTGCTTGATTTCCTTTCAGCTGAAAATTTCTTCATAGCAAATATTGAATTAATTTTACACAGATTAGAAATGAAAATTTTAGTAAATCAAATAATTCTAATTAGAGAATTTTAAATGATTGACAAACCAAATTAATTTCTATGTGTAATGAAATCCGATATATTATTAGATAAGGGGTTAGGGGCATGCTTTCTCAAATTTTTCTCTTTAAACATTGATTTAGTTCGTGTTTTTTTCCCTAATTATTTTTATTTAAATTTAAATATCGCTACCAACTGATTTTTTTTTTTTCAAATCAATCCTCTGTGTGATGATATCTATATATATATATATATATATAAATATAGTATTAAGAAAAAAGCAAAAAGAAGAAGACGAAGAAGAAGAAGAAGAAGGGAAAAAAGAAGGCAAAAAACAGAAGGCAGAGAGGAAATTATTAACCTAGATTCAAAGAGACCCAATTTCCTGCCCCTTTTTACTGCTGTTTCTTTACTTTCTGCGTCACCAACCACAGTACAGCTTAAATCATTTACTATCATTGACAGCTATATGTTTAATCATTTCCTGGCGTTCTAGTTCTAGTTTTTTTTTCTTTTTTTTTTCTTTTTTTTTTTGCTTTTCGTAGATGAAATGATTTACATTTGATACGAAAAGATGGATGGATGAATGGATGGATGGATGGATGGATGGATAGAAAAGTATATAAAAATATATTTATTTTCAATGCATTTAAGTGAAGGCTACGATGAGAAATTCTTTACAATTAAGAAAGAAAGAAAAAACTATAACATACCTTAAGGCTTTAATATAAACTAACTTTTGAAGTATAATTTTTTGCAAAAACGTTATTTCAATGTTTTGATATCTCTGACTGTTAGGGTGATTTTTTTTTGTTCTTTCTTTTCTTTCTTCTTTTTTTTTTTTTTTTTTTGCCATAACTTTGAATTTAAGCCACAAAATATGATTCCACTCGATTTTTTTTTCTCATTCCCTGTCCGAGATTATACTTGAAAATCTTCATATTCAGATATTTTGGATGTATTTGATTTAACTAAATTTCTCCCTTTCGCTCTCTCTCTCTCCCCATCACTCTATCTCTTTGTCGCTGTATATCTAACCCTTTTGTTAAAATTCTTATACTCATAAAAATTATATAAAGAATCTAAATCTGAAAATCTTATACAAACGTATGCATAACAAATGTTTGCTTGACGAATATTATAGTTCTGTTATTTGCTAAGTTTTTTAATTGAAACATAAACTTTTAGATTTACAACTAGTCGAGTGCAGTATACGATAGCGGGCCAGCGAAATGAAATTTACTGTTTTAACTCTTGTAAGCTTGTAAGCTTGTAAGCTATTTGCCTGTTCCCTATGCTTCATATACAACAACTTGATTAAAAACTTTTAGTTATACATTTAGGTTTTTTTGTTTATTATCTGTCGTCTGAAGAAAGTTGTTAACTATAAAATCTGCTGTTGTTGTTATTGCCATCATAATAAGCATAAAATTAAGAGAAGAGAGATGTTTTTTAAAGTTTGAAAGACACAGTGACGCGTAGTCTTTTATGTCAAAAGTATTTAACCAACTTTAACAGGCATATAATATCATCGGCGTCGTTTTCGTTTTAGTGNCAACTAAGTACTAGTTATCAGTGTTTATACATATTGTTATTACAGCTGTTGCCTGCTGTTAAATTCGCTTTAGTAAAACTCAAATTAACAAAAAAGAAAAGAAAGAAAGCAAAAAAGAAAAAAAAAAAAAAAAACAAAGATACAAAACAAGAAGAAAGAAAAACTCACTTGAACTCCAACAAGAATTATAAACGTTCGCAAACAAACGCTTACATATATATATTTATAAATATATTTACCGAGACAAGACCGAGAAGAAACAAAAGTTTTTCAATGTTTTACCATTAAATGAGACAGACTTTTAAAGCTTACTTTCAATGAATATTGTACGCTCCATCAAAGTTTCTTGCTTCTTCTTCTTCGTCTTCTTGCTTCTTCTTGTTCTTCGTCTTCTTCTTCTATATATCAAGTAAAAGAGACGACTTTTGTTTAAAGTAAAATCCTTTGCTTTGTAATAGCAACTCTACGAGATAATTACAATAGCTATTGCGTTGAAGTTCAGTTCGCAGTTTGTACTTCAGAACAGAACTGTATTAAGTTAAGAAATTTTCATTTTCCTTTCCTTTTTCTCTAGAATCCTTTCTCAGGCAGGCATATATATATATATAATGTATATATAGAGGCGGTCTCTTAGTCTCTCTGATTAGTTAACTTAGTTGTTTGCTAGAAAACTTATACAAATAGTTGTCATTTTGTTGCGTAACGTACATCAGCATTGTCAGTCAGTCTTTTACTTACACATACTTTTATATATACTCTCGTGTTTTTTTTTTTCATTTTTTTTTTTTTTAATTTTATATTAAGTTTATATACAAGTCCATAGAAGGTATTTGAACTGTAAATGAACAAATCTGTTTTTTTTCTTCTTAAGTAAACTTCAAAGAGAAGGAAAAAAAAGGAACATTCAAGAAAAGAATTTTTCTTACTTTTTTTTTTTTTTGATTTTTTGATTCACTCAATAGAAAAATACTTTTCTTCCTTCCTCCTGGTTTACTATTTTTTTTTTTTCCATTTTTTTTCTTTGTCTTTAAACTAATTTATCAATGTCAAGTGTAATTTTTATTGCCTTTTTTCTTGTAAGTTGCCATAATGTCTTCTTCTTCTTCTTCTTCTTCTTCTTCATAAAATTGCTTACTCCATGGAACGACAATAGATGCGCGTGCGAAGGTTTTCTTTTCAAAGATTTTTAGAAACATATTGAATAAAATTTATTTTGATAAGTTTTATAATTAAAATTGAATACTTAACTATAAAACTACAAAGAGAGACCAAGAGATTTTCATTATTATCGCTACGACAATATCTACCACTACTTTCATAATATACATCATATACCATAAACTTTAAATACAAAATATCCAATCATTTATATGAATGGCAAAGATCTATTATCTGAAAATTGTGATTGAAAGATTTGTGGTCGTAATATAAGAATTCACCTTCAAAAACAATGAATGAATGAATGAATGAATGAAAAAAAAAGTATTACTTTGATGATCATTTGACAGAAAAGTGCTGGATGAAGAGATTCCAACAAAAAAACTTTCTTAATGAAAATTCGTTCTGTTGTAGTTATTAGCATAAAACAAAATCGAAAAAGTAAATCAATTTAAAAAGTATTGCGCTGAAGAGATAAAGTTTTATATGTTTTTTTTTTTTTTTTTTTTTTTTTGCTAAACTTCTCTTTTGCTCTTCTTCTCAAGTCAAGGAAAGAAAATAAGGTAAGGTGGTATGGTGTGTAACTTAAACATGTCAGCCAGCAGCAGTAAGTTGCAAAGTCAAGATCACTCTTCGTTCGTTCGTTCAGAAACCTGCTAAGAATGCTTGAAAATTGCTGCGAAACTCATCATTTTCTTAGTTATTTCATAAAATTTCGTTTTTCTTAATTTTTTTTTTTTTTTTTTTTTTTTGCTCTCATATTTCTCCACAAATGTAAGTTTTTTTCTTAAAAATCTTTTTCGTACTCGTTAGCACTTTAATGACAATCCGATTAAATTTCATCATTTTCTGCTTTCACAACTGCTTTCAAGCAAAACAGTTGAGAGGAATATTTTTTTTTTTCTCTTCTTACTCTATAACAACTCACGCAAAAGATAAAGTTATATTAAATTCATTATAGATTTTGATGCATTTTGCTGCTAAATGTTAAATAATCGGAGGATGTACTTCAAAGAGTTTGGTTAATATACGGTTAATAAGTATAAGTCTCTAGGATGAGTGTCTGTCCTTTTCATTAAAGAATACTCATTCAAATGAATTCTTTAAGTGAAAGACCTAAACTGCAACCAGTAAACAGGTAAATTCATGATAATTAATAAACTAAACGATCACGTGAAAGACTGAGCCATTTTTTTATTAATACAATATAATGCTCTCTAGCAAACTTGAACTTGAACTTTGTTCCTTAATATTTTTTCCAAAGCTATTTAAGAGTCTAAGAGAGAGAGAGAGAGAGAGAGGGAGAGAGAGGGAGAGAGAGAGAGAAAGAGAGAGAGAGCGAAAAAGAGAGAGAGAGCGAAAAAGAGAGAGAGAGAAAGATAGAGAGAGAAAGAGAAAGAGAGAGAGAAAGAGAGAGAGAAAGAGTGTTCTAGCATAAATTGATAAATAAAAAATTATGACCTCTTTGGTAAATAGGTGTCCAAAATTCGCACTAAAATCTCCTATAATTTTCTCCCTCTTTTTGCTTTTCTAATACAATTTTTGCGCAAAAAGTGTTGACGTCTGCTCTTTTAGTGTTTCTGTTACACCTACTGTTTAAATAGATTTCCTTTTTATTTTTTGTACTTTTCAAAGGAAAATTTAATTTGAATATGCTGCAGTAAAGTTCGCTACAAATTCTGGAACATCAGTCTGGGGAAATTCTCTATAAAAGAAGAAACATTTTCTTTATAAGCGCGAACACGCGTATAAAACTTACCGCGTAGGAGGGAACTAAAAACTAAAAACTCAAAAGTAATATAAAGTCTTCTAATATTTCACCTTACATCTAACTGTACTACACACACACATGCACAAACCAAAAACTTATTTGTATCTTAAACAGAAGGGAATACAATGCAAGAAAAAAAAAGGATTAATTTTCTTTTTGTACTTAAAAGCATTAACAAAAGATTGTTTCTTCTTTAACGTATTAATCAAAATTTGTAATTTATTTGTAAAAAATAAAATAAAATAAATAAATCAAAAAAGGATTAGCTTAGGACTGAGTGAATCAGTCTATCAAATAGCTACTGAGTGAGATACGTATTCGATAATGAGTGGTATATTTTTACTTCAATTATTTGATATATCAATCAATTTGAATACGAATCAAGCACCTGCAGCTTTCGTTCGCTTTATAAGGTGACTAAGAAAAATGTAGAAATAACACAAATAATTTGTAAGATAAGAATTGTTTACGATCGTGAGATAATAATCATAAACCAATATAAACTTAAATGCAAAACGAAAGTCAAGTTTCTCCCTTTAAAGGCGGACGATGGAAAATAAAATTTTATCTTTTTAATGTAAGTCCCACGAACCGTTACTTGTCTTTCTTCTTTTCCTCACGTAACCCATTATCTAAACCAAGGTACTTTTTGACGGCTTATTAGTGATGATACTAATCGAACCTGCCTGAAATAATGACAATTTAAATTGAAATTTTCTATGGAAAAGTCAATAAAAATATGGAGATGAAAAAATTATGAACAGCTTTTGAGATATTAAAGTTAATTCGTTTGTCTTACTTCTTCTATTTAATCAAAAATCGATCGATATATGTTGAAGAAAAAATTGTCTTAAACCGGAATGGTGGAAAACAAATCTACTTTTATAATAAATACAGATTGCTAGCATCGATTTAACATAGATAGATATAACTTAATCCTAGGTGCACCTAAGTACAGGACTATTTTCAGATAAACGATAGTCGTCGTCCTTCGGGCTTTGTGTGTGTAAAATAATCTCAATTGCCCTTCGCAATTCCCAAGGTACCAGAACAGAAACTCACTAAGTACAGTCCCAAGTTTTCCTCTGGTCAGAGAATTATTAATCCAGCTCAATTCGAACAACCACTTCGATACTCCCCGAAGGGCCACACCAATGATCAGAGAACAAAGTTATGATTGACTCTCTCAACATAGTACAAAGAGCTTCCTCATTTAGGTACCTTAATCCTTGAGGTTTTAATTATTCGCTTTAGTTTTTCTGTACTCACACGGAAGTAAACATCTCCCACCTAATAATTAGACAAGAGTACCAGTAATTTAGCATAAAATAGTTAAATTCCAGTAAATCTAACAAATATACACTTATTCAATTTTTGACTGCAGGCTTTAGCATTATAATATCAGTAATGAGTCTAAATGAATGGGAGGTCTAATATGTGATGTCTTTTCAGTTTTCTTACTTCATAACTGTCATCTAATAAATTTAGAGCAAAAATGTTATCGTGCAGGTTTAATCTGTTTAAGTAATTACTGCTAAAGCGTTTTATTTCATCTTTCACTTTCAGAACATTAGAAGTAGCACGTAATAATTCGAAAGGAAAAAAATTCAAAATCGGTCGAGTTGTAATGTAAATCACTTCCTAGACTTGAGCTACAATCAAGCGTTAATTGGTAAATCATATTACGAAAAAGAGTCAATACGAAATCGGAACCATTGTTGAAATTAAAAACAGACCATTGCCTAATCTTATTACACTCAATTACAGATTAGTCTGCTGAATTATCTACATAACTAGTGGTGAATACACTAGAAGAATTTGTACAATATCGAGAATATTATATGGAATACGATTGCATTCGAATTCAAGGGGTTTTTTTCTGCTCTTAAAAAGAGTTCTGTGTCTTGAATATAAAAATTCTTCAAACTTCAAAACAAGAAGAACAACGTATATTAAACGTAAAAATTAAAGGAATTAAGGAATCCTGCTCTTTAAGTTAACATAACTGTGAAAAAAATATAAAAAGAAAAAAAACAAAAACAAAAACAATCAATCATCAGTTATGGTTGAATAAATTTCAACACCTTTCCTTCATTTAGCTTACGTTACATTATAACAACAACTTGTTACAAGATGTTTATTTTGCTAAAAGATGTCACAATCGTTATGGAAAATAACGGTAAATGCATAACGATGTACGCACATACATCTTAGGATTACTTACTTAGTCTTTTTACGTATACCGTACGTAAACATTGCTTTAAAAAAAAAAAAAAAAAAAAAAAAAAAAAAATCAATCCTGACACAAATCTCAAGGTTTGTTGTTAATCTGGGTTATTGCGTTTCATTGCCTTGTGTTAGTTAGAAGAGCAAAGGAAGACGGAAAGAAAAAAAAAACATTAAAATGCAAGAAATTTTGTAGTCATATAACGTTAAGCCTAAAAGTAGATGATATTTTTGTGAATGCTTCTTACGAAATAAACAAACACACTCGTTTAACGCTATCCTTGATGTTTTATTTTCCGTTCACGTTTTTCTACGCAGTTTGCACATACACACACACACACACACACCTCAAATACGAAATAATATTTGACTAACTATCTATCTAGCTTGGCTTCCGTTTCGTTACTCATCTTAGTTTTATTAACTTCGTTGAATTTAGTATTATCCCTATCACATATCTCCCTTCGTACACAAGTCAACTTAGTTTGGATATATAAAAGTAGCTCACTAAGAAGCTAAACCTAATATTTCCTAATGTTTCTGCGCCTAAGGTTGTTTGATTAGATCTCATTACATCCGAAAGCTGAAAGGAGTTAAAGTTAATTTTTCTTCGTTACCAACTCTAAGCCTGTCTTAAGACTCAAGGGATAACACCACTATAATTAAAAAAAATATATATTTTTTTATGGGATTCATAGATGCTTTGAATCTAGAAGATGCAAAAATTCTTGACCTAAAAAAAATTTTTTTTATGAAATTTCGTGTTTTTCCGTTATCGCTTGAAAAAGACTACCGTCGTTAAACGAACCAGTACTAGGAAGTTACAGACTAATCGACTATGATAAATCAGTCAAATCAACAGGCTGGTATCGCAACGTTCAGCAAGCTGGTCAGTAAGCTGGTCAGTAAGCTAGTCAGTTCGTCAGCAGGCCATTGAAAGCGTAGCACCGGATAGCGTCAAGTTAGGAAGATATTTATTAAATCGCCTAATAGAGCACATAAACCACTGGAACTACGGTTACTAGGTTTCTACATGGGGCAGAATTCCCACAGGTTCCTCCTGAAAAATACGGATATTTCAGATACTGATTCATGCAGATTTTGCGGTGTGGTAATTCAGCAATGTTAGTGCAAACGCGTGACTCTCGCTCCAGATTCAGGCGCAGGGTGTTTGGTGAACATTTCCTAAAGCCAGATAATTCGTCATGCTTCGAAGTGAAAATGGTGGCAGGACTCATAAGAATTCTCTAGCTGGAAAACTAGGAGCAAAGTCGACTACAATATATCTTACAGGTCGCGGTATAGACTACCTAATACAATACAATGCAATACAATACAATACAGCGCAATCTCTTGCCTGTGGACTTCCAATTTCCCTAATGCACTACCAGATGTCTGATTTAGAAAGTATTCATGACTATTTCAAAGAAAATAAAATGAGCAGAAATGGAATATGAAAGGATGTTTTATTTATATAGCAAACTAACAGAAGAAAATAGTAAAAAAAATTAAGATAACAGAAAGAGAGAGAGAGAAGAAGAGAGATAGAAGGATATGTTTATAAAACATAAGAAAACTTTGAACACGTTTTTCTCGAAACGCTATTTGTCAAATTAATGACATGCAGCATAACTACAATATTTCTCATTTTTTGATTACAACTTTCTTGTGGTAGTTTTAAATCAACGTTTTCTTGGGAAACACATTGGGTTTTTTTTTTAAAAATTTTTTTTTTTTTTTTTTTTTTTTTTTTTTGTTAATAAAAGAGTATCTTTTTATATTATTTATGTCATTTTGTTTGCAAAACCCAGAAGGATGCTTCAGAGGCCCCATAAAGTATGTAAATATATTCTTGATCAAGCAAAATAGGAATCGATTTAAGCATGTCCGTCTGTCCATCTCTGCGTCTATGCGTCTATCTGTAATGTCTGTGGTAAACATTCTTCTGGTCGCAAGAATAAAGATATCGTTGTCAAATTTGTCAGAAAATGAGTCAAATCGATGACAGATCACGCCTACATTATGAAATAAATAGAAAACGCATCAGCTTTATGGCTCTTTTCTGGCTTGTATGCTTCATTCTCAAAGAGTATATAATAAAAATTTCTTTGGTATACCATAAAAAAAAAAAGGAAAAATTTGGCACGCCCACGTATTAAAATTGAGTTCTTCAACTATTTTGAAGATAAAAAAAAAATTATTTTTTAGCTTCATTCTATCCTATAGAAACCTTCAAAAACCCTCCTTTTTTTTTAAGGCTTACTCCTTAATATAGTTCATCGAAGGCCTTCTTTCTCTGTTTACCGCTTTGGTCTGTATTCTTTTTTTTTTTTATTGTCTCATGTTCACTAATTTTAAGTTTCCATTTTGCGTTAAGATCAATATACCACCAAAACGTTTAATTTCATATTTACTGAAGCAATTCTCCACATGGACGCGTAACGTATAAAAAAAACGAAAAAATGAAAAAATTAAGTTGTAGCCACCAAATCTGCTCCTTCTTTCGCAAAACGTTATTATAAATAAAATTTTATATAAAGAAGATGTTTTATAAGCTCCTTTCCATATGAACTTACTTATATTAAAATTTTCTTTCTTATCTTGCAGTTTACCACCAATTAAACATGAAGTAGCTGACATTGCACATTAACAAAAAGAAATCGGTTTCATCATCTGTATTCTCAAGTATAACATGGTTTCACTAGGGTCTCATTTGTATGAGAAGTAAGTTCGTAATGTGAAATTTTTAAAAGGCATTCATTTAGAAATAACATGTATTTACAGTTAATCCTAAGCACATTTAGATACTAGCCGACGCATTTATATTTCGAATAATACTTTGAATGAATATTTATTGTCTTCATTATTTCAATATATGAAGAGA
Source organism: Glossina brevipalpis (assembly GCA_000671755.1). NCBI lineage: Eukaryota > Metazoa > Arthropoda > Insecta > Diptera > Glossinidae > Glossina > Glossina brevipalpis. The sequence goes on from KK351018.1 coordinate 3,280,820, forward strand.
AGAGAATAATAAATGCATCTCGACAAAAACGACAAACATTGTAGAGCATAGAGATTCATGCTAAAGTTTATAACAAACATGTTGCTGACGTATGAGAAATTTAAAAGGATTTACTTGATTTCCAGTACAAATACAAAGGTGCTCCGTATCTGAAGAATACTTTAATTTACAACATCGTACAAACTTGTAACTTGTTGTTATTGCATAAGCAAAGTTTTATCTCTCTACAGAGGCTGACATAAGAAAGCATTTATGTTGATTTCATTTGGAAAGCTCCGAAACTGACGTCTACTATCTTAATTCGTTTTCGGTTAATTTTCTAAAATTTTAGTATTTCATGTTTCAGTATTTCATGTATTTTTGGCTTCATTTACGTTATAAGCCGCGTTCAAGTTGGCATTCTTGCATTTCCATACTTACATCCTTTTCTTGTATTATTTCCTCTTTTTTTTTTGTTTTTTTTTTTGCTTCTACTGTATGTTTGTTTCTGGCATTGATTTGCATAATTTTCAGGTTCATTAAGCACTTAATCATTTTGAAAACAAGAAACATATAAACATAACCATATATATATACATACACATATATAAATATATATATAAATATATATATATAAATATTTTTATATGCTTATACTAGTACCCAAGCTTGTTAGTTGTAGAGCTATATAAACTCATTCATATGCATAGTTGTTGCCGTTGTTGTTGTTGTTGTGTATACAACATACCTTATAAGCTATTCATTAAACTCTAATCTTTAGAAAAGGTTTTCTCATGTGTGTGCTAAAATTTTACGAGAAATTTTTATTGATTTTTTTTTATAAGGTATTCCAAAACATACTGAAGTATTAATTCTTAGTTAGCGGCAACGATCATCTTGCTTGCTTTTGAGTGTATATTTTTATAGAATTTTAAAAAACTTCCGCAGAAAGCCGGTACATTTAAGTTTTTGAGTTTTTTCATAACTTATTGATTAAAAGTTCCTAATAGAGTCCTGGAGTCCTGAAAGAAAGAGCTCGACTTAGATAAAAGAGAAGCGAAACTGGCCTTTGTATTACGAAAAATGTAGTTAAAAAAAAATAAAATGTTATCCATTCTGTAGTTTTAGCGTAATAAATTTAAATAATACACTCTTCTGGTTGAGATTTGGATCAAATTTTTTTTCCCAGTATATTGTTTTGCCTTTGTCATTATTTGTAGAACACAACATGATTCGAATATGCTTCACAAAACATTTTACAGCACTAGATCTTAATTTTGAAATAATTTGCGATGACTTGTTTGCACATAGCGGGTAATAGCTCGACCTTAACTTAATGGAGATTCGTGTTCAAAGAGTCAAAAGTATCGCACAAGCGCGATACTTTACGTAAGATCATAAAGAAAGATCCAGCGGTATCTTGGTGTGGTCAATTCACATCATTAAAGCGTAAAATTACACGTACGGGAAACTTCTCGAACAACAAAGCCAATGCAAAGCGTGCTGTGTGGCTTTGTGACACCGTCCTTTTGAAACTACATATCTTCAACTTCCATATTTTTCAATTTCAACGAAAAAAAAAAAAAAAAATGTTAATCAGTTTGTAGCGGTCAGAATTGCTATGCGGGCATTATGTAATGGATAAATTTCGACCTGCTTTCACACTTTCACTAATAGCACCACATTCTCCGTCGAGCGTGCCTTTTAATAATATGTTGGACTTAAAAAATCTGTTAGAGATCTAGATTTTTTTAAATTTGCTTAATTTCTTTAAAACTCTTCTTCTTTCTTAAATTTTCTTTGAAATTTTGCCTAAAGTTTTGCCTATAGTGCTCTCAAAGGGACAACTATGTCGATTAAAATTTTTTTGTAATACACGAAATGTATCAACTATAGAATCAGTACTCTTGTAGTATGTTTTTATTATTTTAATAATAAATTATTTATTTTTTTAATACATTCAATTGTTTATTAAGCTACCCTGTTGTAAAATGGCAAACATTACGCTAAACTTTTGATGCCATAGATAACAATTCTGTTTCACATTCATACATTATTGAAGTAAATTTACCAAATCCGAACCACGAAATGGATGACACTATATGTGAATTATATATAATTTATGGATAGTGTTAGGTAATTTGAGGTGGTTTGAGAATAGGTTTTTGTATTTCCTTATCATTTCTATTACCTATAAACGGGCAGTAGAAAAAGATTGAAATGTGTTTATTCTTAATTGACATGAGATATAAACCTGCCGCATTTTTGGTTTGTCTTTCCGTTAGACGTTCTATTTGTCCGCTATTTGTTCTTTGGTTTATCTAACCGTTCGTTCACATCTATTCATCCTTATGTCTACCGTTACTTTCGACTATTTGTTTGGTTAAACCTTCGTCATTTCAGTTTTTACGTAGTTCGTTAAATATTTCTTAAAGTTCAGCAAACAACGAAGGGCTCTATGAAATACTAAGTAAGTAATAAAAATTTTCATATACTAAGACTTTAGAAAATTAAAAAATTTTTTCAAGATTTAAAAAATTTTTCAAAACCATTTATCGAGGTTTATATTAATAAAAATATTTTCGATCATTTTCTTCATCTTTTTCCTATTTTTCTCGCAACGTGCTAATTCTGTGTCGATAGAACTCATAATATTTTGAGGCTATCCATGGATCGATCTTTTTTCGCAGTTCTTGAATGTTGTGGAAACGTGTGCCTGCCAAGCCATGCTGCATCGTTTTAAACAACTGGTAACCAGAAGGCGATATGTCCGGTGAGTACGCTGAGTATGGCAGAACCTCCCATTCCAGTTGCAACAATGTATGCTTGACCATCTTTTCAAGATATGACCGAAATGACATCTGCATTCAATTCGCGTGAAAATCATTTTCCATCATTTTGGATTTCTCTAATGGTATCTAAACATTTAGAATGAGTTAATTCATCAATTTCTAAGCTATTTGGATGCTTTCTGAGAGTTTGTACTGAGTTTTCGTCGTTTTCGAAATTTCTTAGACCTACAGGCCTTGACTCCGTACTTATCACTTTTAAACCTTCGAATCCCAAAACGACAATTAAGATATAATAGAGCAGTATCACCATAAGCTTCTAAAAGTTTTTTATAGCCTTCGACAGCAGATTTCTTCAAATTATGAATATTAAAAATGAATGTCGACAATAAATGTAGAAAATGCAATTTTGACCGTTCCATAATTAGCGGCTGTATGCACTGAATAAATCCATAAAACTAAATAGAAAATTGTTGTTTTAGGTTGAAGAAGAAAATTATCAATTCAATCCTTTTGTACATGGTTATTCCTCATTACTTTAACACTTCTATCTCTAGAAGTTACTGATAAAAAGGTCCTAATAATCATTGCATAATCATAGCACTAAATGGGGTTCTTGCTAGGCTTCCCTTGAAGAAAACTACGATCGGAAACAAAGCAAAATTTTTTTAATTTTCTTCTTCTTACTTATCTGATAAAATTTGTTAAACGGGATATCGTGTGTTAAAAAATAAAGATTTGAAAATATTATATTAATGGAGGGAGAATACGTTCGTATGAGCAATTTTTAGAAAAAATTTAACTAAGAAAGCTGAGCAAATCTGCTTGAAATGAAAATAGATTAACTTCGACGAAAAGTGATTCCAAATAAGCTATAAGATTTCATTACTTCACTCCAACAACAACTTAAACTTAGAAAAGAAATATTTGTAGAGAAATAAAATCACTTCAGAATAAAAATTCGTACATAAACGGTTTCCCACAATCAATCAAAGCATTACCTGATGTAATAGCTGAGATTAAAAAAAAACATACAAAACATAGGTTTATAACTAAAGAAAAAATAAAAAAGAAAAAGAAATATTTCTTTATTAACATTAAAAACAAATTGTAGTGACACTTATTGAACGCAGGCGTCAGGTAAAAGTAAAATGTATGCACTTCCGAAGGGTGAACTGAATCAAATGTTATTTTCGTGAGTTTGGTAAGTAACAACAACCACAACAATAAAAACCAACTCCAACCAGTTAGCGCAAAAAGTCTTTAACTACTTGAAAACCGTAACAACAGTCAGCGTCAAATAACAATTTGACAAATTACTAAAACAAAAACAAAAACAAAACCATAAAAAAAGAAAGGAAATAATAATAAAAAAAAAAAGAACAACAACGTTCGGTAAAGAACTTGACATTATACAGTAAATGAGTTTTAAACGTGAACGTGCGTTGGTCTTTTGTATAGTATGTACACACACACACACACACACACACAAACACACCCATCCACCCAACCAACACTAATGAGATCGGCAAACCTTGTCATAGTTATGAATGAATTATGAGTTTTAAAATTTTCTGCAAAAGAGTCTGTGTGTGTCTGTAGACTAACGCGAATGTATATGAGTGAGTGCGAATACCAGTACAAGTTACAGGTAAGTATGCATAGATAAGTGTCTGTGTGCAAATAGATTGGTGTGCATATGTAAGCTATTAATACTTTTGCGTTTATAGTTCTGCATTTAGTGATATAAACTCAATGCGTTCTCTCATTGAAAAGTTATGTATTTATTATCTTTAATGTTCTGTTCTGCAGTGCTGTGAAGTGGTTAGCAGTGAGAAGTTGAGAAGTTTACCTAGATTTGTTTATTTATTATACGTACTTTATTTGTATAGGTGAGTCATTAAGAATTTCCTTTTAAAGTGTCATTAACACCTTAATTTTTTTTTTTTTTTTTTTTTTTTTTTTTTTTTTTTTTTTTTTTTTTTTTTTTATAGCTTATATATGTATATTTCTTTTGCATAAGAAGTAAACTTCTATGTAAATCAGAAACATATTCACAAAAGGCTTCATAGATTAAGTGCATGGGTGTTGATGACATTCGCAAATTCTTATAAATATTAAAATTCATTAAGTGAAAAGTATTATGTTTATGTGTGCGTGAGAGTATGTGTAAGTATGTGTGTACAATATTGTGTATAACTGTAAGCATCTGCTTATGGATCACATCTGTATACATACATTTAAAATGCATTTCATTAAGTGTTCTTTTGGACAGACAAACAATCTACTTTTCCCTTTTGACGTTCCTTACTCTCATCATCTCCAGTAAAGCTTTATTAATATAATGTAAATTCGTAGTGATGCTGCTCATATCGTCACTATTAATGTCCAGCATATATAAATGATGTCAAAAAAAGTACCGGAAATGTTTATATAAACAATATTTTTCTTATTATTAACCCTTTATGCTTGAAGTTTTCTTTTATTCATATTATCAGCAATTTGAAACAATGTTAGTGGAAAGATAATATTCACATCTAAATAATCCATTTTTGTTGGCCTTTTTGGCCGGTAGTTTTGCTAGTTTCTTTGCCTATCGTATTTCACAGGAATTTCCATCTGTAGGAGTTTCGGGAGTTTTTATTGCAGATTTATTATATGATTTTTGTAACAATAGTTTTTATCGATGTATTTTTGTTCTTGTTTTATGGATTGAAAATTATTTGCATTGTTTCGATATCGAAACCTTCGAATTTGAAAACGAACTTTAAATAGTTCCGCTCCGCTGCCCTTGAGTGCAAAGAGTTAAAGTTAAAGCCACATATCTAAATTAACGAATGAATTTATTGTAAAATAATACACTTCCCACTACTCCTAGGATCAGTTTTGAATTCTATTATCGGATATCCTCTTTTATTTATATTTACATCGATTCGAAAAGACTTTGAAAAATTCTTAAGATCTACTTTAAAATAAACATAAAAAATAAATCTCTCTCTATTAGTGTTAGAAAAGTATCACCAGCACTTTTTATATTGTGTTTGTTTGGCAGCACTTTCAGTTCCTTATTCCTTCAAGTCTCGAAATTTTCTGAGCAAATTAGTTTCTTAGGGAAACTTTAAAAAAAAAAAGTCTAAAGCGGACATAATTCGAGCTGAATTCTGTAAATAAGTGTTCCTTCCTTACTTGCTTAACCGTATCAAAGCTGATCTTTTAAAACGTGTGATAGTTTTCATTTTATAGATAATGTTCTGCGCTAGATGAGGTCCAACATCCAAGGTCAACACAGTTCTTGAATCAGCGTTTTTACAGAATAATATTTCTGCTAACCTATCAGTCAGTTGGCTCAACGAATTCATTCAAAAAATTCTTTTAAGTCTTCTCAACTTAACAAACGGATAATTTGGTAGTAAAAATCCCGGAACTTTTTTGAAAAAATATATATTTCATCACATGCTTTTAGTAACATATCATACGTTTTAATATCTATAAAATAGTATTTGTATCCTTGTGTTATTATAATTTATGAAAAAGCACAACGGCGTTGCTCCTCTTTTAACTTTCCGCTACTACTTCTCCCTATAAGTATGCGACACAAATTTCATATAACTTCGGCTTATATAAATAACTAAATGTCTGCTGTGGTAGTAGCAGTATTGGGTATGTTGGTATACAAGCTGTTGCTGTTGCTAGTATTGCTGTCATTAGTTCAACTAGAACTACCATTACCACCATTATACAGTCACGAATGTTTGTTTGTTTGCAATTAAGAAAATTAAATTGAAATTGCTTGACATTATATAATTCAAACTGTATATGGTTGTTCTATATATATATACGTATCTGTGTATGTATGTATATATATATATATATGCACTAATTGAAGTTTATTATAAATTGAAAACTTTCTATGTATATGTAAGTACGTGTATGAAGTACGTATTCATGCACTACATCTATATATATATATATGCAAGTTATGCATGTTATGATGCATTTATGCGTAGAAGAGTACAAGTTAAATTTTTAATTTGTAAAATTGTGCTGCCAAAGGCTGTATCCTTAGGAGTTCACTAAAAATGTATTTTGTGGCATATACGATAAACAGGTTATTTATGGCGTAATAACAAAAGCTTTGATTTATCAAATCTGCTCTGATTACTTCGAAATAAGTTTTAGTTTTCTTTACTCTAAATTATATTAGAATTAACTCAAGAACTGACCCTTACTGCCTTTATGCCAAAAAATAGTTTACAAAATTAATATTAGCTAAATTCTCAAAGTTGTATATATATGTATATATATATATATATATATATGTATACATAGTGTGCGTGTGTGTGTGTGTGTGTTCACCTTCAAACAATGCAAAACGAATAATTTTATGAATATTGAAACCAATGTAAGGATGTGATTCGAGAAGTTTTATTAAAACGGAATGAAGAGAAACGATATCGAATATCAAACTATAAAATTTAATTTCCATAGTATACTGAAATATAAACACATTCTTATCATATATATGATATACACACCACACAAATAAAGTTCGAATTTTGTTAATTTGTATTTTGCAATTAATGCAAAGGACCGACTAAGCGAATTTATCACAATGTAATTTAGTCCATAACAATTATGGAATTGCTTTACTTTACTTAAGTTATTTGTGTGAATTTGGATTTTTTAGGATTAAATTCATTTCGTAGTAATTGGAAAATTCTGGATAAAAGCGAAAGAGAAATTAATCTATAAAAAGCTGAGAGCAGTATTGATTTGCAAAAAAATTATCAATAAAAATTATTTAAAGTCTAAAAGTCTATTAATAGTTAAGAGGGGACGTATTTACTCAATTTTGTAGTAATAATAGACTCCCAGGACAATTTTATATTTGCAATCAAATAGATAGAATAGAAGGATAGAAGTACGAACAGTGATATAATCCCATCCATTCTATTCTCTTCGTAAAAAAAAAAATTTGATTTATGACAACTCTTAAAGTAAATGTTACTTCACAAGGTTTCTATTTAGATAAATTGACATCTTTCGAACAGAAGCAATAATTTTTAAAAATTTAAAGAAAAGCAATTACTTGAAATCAAATTCTGAGATAGACAAAAAGAGATAGATAGATAGAGAGACAGAGAGAGAGAGAGAGAGAGGGAGGGAGAGAGAGAAAGGGAGAGAAAGAGAGAGGTTGGTGGGGAGAGAGAGGGAGAGATAGAGAGCGACAAATGGAGATGGAAAGACAGAAGGAGGCAAAGAAAGAAAGTAAGAGAGGGAGAGAGAGAGGGAGAGAGATATGGGGAGAGAGAGGTGGAGAGAGATATGGGGAGAGAGAGCGATAGATGGATATGAGAGGATATAAAGAGGGTAAGAGAGAAAGAGAGAGAGGGAGGGAGAGAAAGAGAGAGACTGATTACAGTTATAGTAAATTCTGTATATTCAAAACGCTACTTTTAACTTCAGATAGAAAGGATGAGACAAACAGAGAGGGAGAGGGAGAGGTTGAGAGAAATACATAGAGAGGGAGACGGTGAAAGACGGAGAGAAATAGTTCGCGACATAGAGAGAGAAAGAGAGAAAGAGAGAAAGAGAGAAAGAGAGAAAGAGAGAGAGAAAAATATAGGAAGTGGGAGAGAGACTGATTACATTTGCCGTAGATTCTATATATTCAAAACGATAATTTTAACCTCAGCAAAAGGAAGATAGAGAGAGAATTATATGTGAAAGATTGGAAAAACCTAGTTAGTCTGTACGAGTGCTATTCGGACACTAATTCAAATGGTAATGATTTGGACACTGCTTTTATTACATATGGAAGCTATCTTTCCGAGACATCGAAGACGTTGGATGAAAATGAGCGTAAAAATGATATTGATCTCCATTCTACTAAAGTAAGTAAGATCTCGAGCGCACACAAGTAAGTAAGTAAGATCTCGAGCGCACACAGCTTAGAAAAGCATAAGACCACAAAACTAGAAGGTTGAGAATTATTTCTGATAAGAAACATATGTCTTTTTGCATGGAGTACGTAAGTTTTATTCAATGTCTAGCAAGTATAGTATGAAACGAAGATCAGGTTAATCGTTGATAATATTTTATTATTGTGAAGTTAACCCACTGTACCTAGGCCTCCATATTTGTGTTTGTGGAAAAGGTGAGCATTTGGTTCATGTCTTTGCTAAGGTAATTGTGACAATGAAGAAATATTGAAAAATCTGTCAAATTATTGCAAAACTTGAACGAAAATAAAGGTAACAAACAAACATAAATGAGAAAACTAGATACAAAAAAGAGAAAATTCATTGTTACTAATTATCATGAAGACTGCATATAGATTTGAAGAAAAATTACGAAATACAAAGGGATTTTAGAAAAATGTGATCATTTTAGGTCTTTGATATGTTACGAAGAATGTTAAAAACCATCAGGAAAACGATAATCTCTCTAAGTTGACAATTTGATATCTATCATGCCAGTTGTAGTTGATGTGCCAACCAGCTGATGAAATGAGTATTCCAATTGATCAGGAGATATATACTTGTTTAAATTTCTGATGTTTGTACTATACGCATCTAAGTTCCAAAATAATTTTGTTTTCATTCAAAACTTCTTTCAATAGATTCGTTTTTAAGTCGAAACATTCTTAAGACATCACTCAGATCATCCCGGTGTAGGTATTCGATTAACAGAAACAACTTTGAAATGATCAATTTTGTTCGAGAACATCGCACTATTTTTCGCTATAGTCAGTGCGAGCGAGTAGAAGTAATGTGTAAAATATAACAACTAAGAACAAGGCCTTTCAAGTTTTTTGCTAAGTTTTTACTTGCTTGAGAGTTCTTATTCCAAAGAAGCAATCCAAACAAGCTGGGTGTGGCTAGACAGATCGTTTTTAGTCAGAAATAATTTACAAGACTTATGTTATTTTTGATTTTTATTTCTGATTATTACCAACAAAATGTTAAAGTTAGTAAATTCTTAGTTCTTGATAACGGATATAAACATGAATTATTTCTAGGGATTAGCGATTCTTTTTATAACAAAAAAACAACAAGAACAACATGTGCTATCATTTAATTAATGAATAACAACGAAATTTTGGAGTAACTATCAAGATTAATAAGAACATTATCAATACGCCATGTTCCGCCTAAGTGACCAGGCAGTTAGTCACAGTCAACAAATGTAGCAGCACGCAGTTTACATAAAATCGTTATAGTTGAACGTGTTGACCCATATGATCGTTGTTCGCACTATGTGTAAACGATTTCGACACAAAAGTACAATCGTATGCATGTCTGCATGTGTAGAGCGGAGTATGGAATGTTTGCTGTTGCTTTTATCGTAATTGTTGTTGTTATTGTTGTTTGGTTTTGTTAACAATTATCGCATTTTCTTGCATACAATGAGTGATAATCAATGTAAATTTTACCAATAAACAAATACAATTATGAAACAACAATAACAAAGATAAGAGCTGAAACAACAGCAGCAACAACAATATCCATTCACAACCATTTACATACGTATACCCACGACTACTACTGTTTTTTTCCACATAATGTTCATCTTATTCCCACTGGGAGCCTAACAGACAGTTATTCATATGTTTTAACAGCAACAACAACAGCAACACCAACATGAGTGAATAACAATAGCATAACGCACCAACACAGCTGTAATTAAAACGTGTTAAGGGATTTACATATAAAATATGCGCCCATATGGGTGTGGGTTGTATGCTTGTACGCTTTTTTTTTTTTTATACCTGACAGATTGGGTTGCGAATGCTGCGCTTACGCCTAGACTATGTGTCATCTCTTTTGCTTAATTTAAAGGTGGAGGTGCATGAATTTCGTACCACTGAATACGTGCAAGTCCACCTGTACGTGTCATTTTGCTTTCGTATAGCTTGTTAACCCAATGATTGCTTTTTTCAATGTTTCAACGACAGCGTTTGCATATTTTCGATTTTTTTTTTTTTTTTTTTTTGCAAAACTTCAGTTAATTTAAGGGCGTATTGTTCGATTATAAATTACATTGTACTTTGTGTCCATGTATGCATATGTGTGCACGTTTGTTTGTCGTAGTTTGTAGGTTTTCTGTTAATTGTATAGAGAATGGATTTGTAGTCTGGATATAATAACACAGAATATCTACAAGAGTATTTCCTGGGGTTTGTAATTTGTATAAGCTTTGTGTCTAGCATTCAAAAACTTGATCTTTCAACTTTATAAATTTTATTTTTTATTTTCCAAAGTTTTTTTATTATTTTTCTTTATATTTATTATTAATTATATATTGAAAGCTCTTTGAGTTTATTACAATATCATTGAATACTTCATTTTACTTCCAATCATACGAAATATGCCAGAAGCACCTTAAAAGCAGGACATCATTTAATTCAATCTTTTGCAGATCAGAAATTTTCAACTTCAAATTCAAGTTCCCATCGTTTCAAAAATTGAAATTCAGCATTTTCTATCAATGCCTCCTTTTTCCCTTTTTTTTTTGCTTTGGACTGATCCAATGGATGTCGTTAGGGTGTTCAGTTTTGTCTTATAAAATTGTTTTCCAAGGCATTGCGGAAGAAAATTTTCTGGTAGTAGAATTTAAACGGAATTTTGAATCGCAAAAAGAATATTTTTAAATTATTTTCGTCTCGGATATTTTCAAAACCACTTAAAATTTATAATCTACAAGCGGTTTCAATTGGCAACGATCGATGTTTATGAAGTTGAACAAAAAAAAGAAGGGAACAAGGAGAATCTACAGTCAAAAGTTAAATTGAAATTGAATGGTGGGTGTACCATCAATTCCCAACCAAGTTCCATCATTTTTCGCCAAGTGCCCAAAAAAGTGGGCGGCCTAGCATTGTCATGGTGGAAAATTACGACTTTACTATTGGCCAATTCTGGTCGCTTTTCCTTGACCGATGCATTCAACCACGATCGTTTTTGATTGACATTGTTGTACTCAATCCGCTTTTCGTCTCCTGTGATGATTCGTTTTAAAATGAATTTCTTTCAAATCGTGCGGAACTCAAATATCCAGCTTCTTAATGAGACCGACACGTTATAAATGCTTCTCAATGGCTGTATGTAAAACATTTAACATCTCTGCAATCTCCGTTGTAGTTACATAACAATCCGCTCCAATGATGATTTTGATTTTATCCTCATTAAACACAACTGATCGCCCTGAACGTTGGTTATTTTTAAGAGAAAAATCTCCAGAACAGAATTTTTCAAACCAATTTCGGCATTGCCTTTCTTTAAGGGCTTCATCACTATACATATCACGTAACTTTTTGACGGGTTGCACTGCGATCTTTCCTTTACGAAAATAATAAAGCAAAATATGGGGGAAACTTTCGATCTTGCACTCCATGTTAATGTTGAGGTAAAAAAAAAGGTTTAAAAAACATCTACGCAATAAACTTGTAAAGCTAGAGAAGGATGACAGCTGAAGAAGATCATAACATTTACGGATATCATAAAAATGGGAGAAAGAGACACCTTTAAGTGAAATCGGCAGTTACTTAGTTGTCAACCCATTACATTTGAACATTTTTTTTCTAAATGTTACAGTTTTTATATAATTTTTATATTAAATTTACTTTCTGAAATATTGGTTTTGTATTGATTTTAGAAGGATGCCAGACCGTTCAAATCGTATAATAATATCTGGAGTATAATGACTATATATCGATCATTAATTTATATGAATTTCTTTTTTTTTTTTTTTTGACTCATTCATCGCATTATCCTACTGCATTGACGAGAAACATTTTATCCATAGAAGCTCTCGAAACGTATGCGCAAGTAAATGTAATTGTAAAACAAGCCTAACACAAGCAAAACTTTTTTTTTAAAGTTTTTCAGTTTCAACAAACATTGTCTGAATTCTCTATTATTTCCTCCGCGTTAAGCAAACTAAATATTCTATAAAATTATGTATTATTTGTGTGATTCCAGAATGTGAAAGGGAAACTATACAAATATTATTATTAACTAAACAATAGTAGGTTTTGGTTCATATTATAAAAGAGGATACAGTTTGCCCCCCCTTTTCACATACCTCCTCAACGTAAATTTAATGTAACCTAATTGTGTTTGAGCTGCGAAGTGAGTTGTGTTTGCTAAATTTAAACTATATGAACCGGAAATAGCCGCCAACAATACTAGGGTGCTTAACCATGTGTATTGCAATGCATATCCACCAATAGGTATATGAAAATGCGCGCATGAGTCTGCTATAAAAATGTTAATATTGAAAACTTTATTAGCTAAAGTTCAAGTGTGACGCTTCACATATTTCAGTGTACTTTAGTATCATTTCGTTTATAATAAAAAAAGCGTAATATTTAAACCTATAATATATTTTAATATTATTTTTTGGGGATAAATTTTATTTTATATAAAATATTTTTTATAGTTGAAGTTCTGCATTAAAGAAAATATTGAAAGAATGAGTTGACAAATAATTTATTATCTGAAATTTCTATTAAGTTTTGAAAGAGATCTCCACAATTAAAGATTGAAATGTCGGAGTGTGAAAGTTTTCGGGTCAATCTCCTATAGTTTGATTAAAGATCTGTGATATAAAGAACCATAATCCCTTGCTAGCGATTTGTAACATATTTATTTCTTTCAAAAGGAAGGAATGTTGCAACCGACCTTCTACTCTCTTATCTTACTTACATATGACTGTGGAAAAAAAGGTCTAAAGGACCGGGAAGAATTTGTAAGAATAACAAAAATAGTGCAAGACATTGCGAAGGTAAAGTAAATAAAAATAAAAAAAAATTATGTATTAACGCCTTTAGATCTCTTGGAGATAATCTGAACCTCACGAATACAAGCTATAATAGTTAGGGTTAGTTTTAAATCGCTTCTGTGAATATAATGGATGTGCGTTACTAAAACTTTCTGTAAGAAAGGGAAAAAAGGAATATGGTAACCTCTAGCTTGAGTCGTTTTTGCAATACAACACATATAGGGCAAAGTCTTGAAATGCACTCAGATCATTTAAATTCTAAAAGTCTAATTTGCCCTCTTCTTAGAGTTCCCGATTCATCACTTATTCTTTTTTTATGTTTTGGGTTTACTTGTAGTCCTTATTTATTCAATTCTATAGCGCAGTTTATATTTTGTGTTTGAGAACCATCTGCTACCGATCCAATGAACTACGGAAAAACTATCCTTGGGTCACTTTATGAGATTCTCAATGAGTGTACCATGACTGAGAAAAGAAAACAAAAGGGAGAGTTCTTCAGAGAAAAGGGAGAGATTTCTTTGCTTCTCTTTTTTTCTCCTTGCTTTTCTTTTCTTTTCCTTTTTCCTCTTCTCTTCTCTTCTCTTCTTTTCTTTTCTTTTCTTTTCTTTTCTTTTCTTTTCTTTTCTTTTCTTTTCTTTTCTTTTCTTTACTTTTCTTTTCTTTTCTTTTCTTTTCTGTTCTGTTCTGTTCTGTTCTGTTCTGTTCTGTTCTGTTCTGTTCTCTACTCTTCTCTTCTCTTCTCTTCTCTTCTCTTCTCTTCTCTTCTCTTCTCTTCTCTTCTGTTCTCTTCTCTTCTCTTCTCTTCTCTTCTCTTTTCTTTTCTTTTCTTCTCTTTTCTTTTCTCTTCTTTTCTTTTCTTTTCTTTTCTTTTCTTCTTTTCTCTTCTCTTCTCATCTCTCCTCTTCTCTTCTTTTCGCTCTTCTCCTCTTCTCTTCTTATTTCTTCTCTTCTCTATCCCTTCTCTTATCTTCTTTTCTCTTCTTTTCTCTTCTCTTCTTTTCCTTCCTCCTAATCTGTCGTTCCATCTCTGTATGTATGTGATGCAATGTTAAAACAAGCGAAGAGAGGACACTTATTTCAAGCCACTTCTCTCTCTCCCTCTCTCTCTCTCTCTCACTTTCTCTTTTTATCACAATCCTTATTATACCGATTTAAGAATAGATGAAATATTCGAACATTCTAATATAGATAGCAGTGCGATTATATATGCTCAGTAGAACGTTAACATTTCATTAATATTTAAATGTGAAATTAATTTTTATAAATTTTTTATATAAAAAAATTATTTCATTATTATTCTATTTTGATTAATTCAAACTCTGCAATCAGCTAACCACCTTCCTTCTTCTCTCAATACTTTTATAACAACTAGAGAGCAACTCTTATTATACCGTAGATCGTAGAGTAAAACAAATTAAAGTTTTTTCCATTTATTCGTTTTTGTCAATTGTTTGTAAGTCATGCTCTGTTGATGGTTGAGTTAATGTACTTTATGATGATGAAATGAAAGTTTATTCTTGCTCTTGCCATTGTTATGGAACAAAACGATAAGTATAAGGCATGGTAAGGCAACAACGGCAACATTATGGAAAACAAAAACTACCTGATAACAAAAAAATAAAAATAATAAAAAAATTTATTTTATACAATTTGTGATGAATTGTAATGAATAATTAAAAAGTTTCGGTAACATTTTTTTTTTTTTTTTTATAAACAATCATTCTAGATACATTTTTTTAAGGGGAGAAAATTCTTAACAACAACTGAACTGAAGTCATGGTCAGGGTTAGCCATAAAATGGTCGTTATTAAAGTTAATTAAAATCAAATTTAACTGAAAATTAAGGGAAGAGTTTACTGATCAACTTGTCATCTCTTATGACCACGAAATGTTTACAAACTTTCTTGATTTTGATGACAATTACTACAACCATTAAATGGCAGAGACTACCCTATAGTTAAATGAATGTCTATATCAAAATTTACTTTGAATATAGTGTCAATGTATTCCATCTTCCTGGAGTTTCTTTATACACCTGATAATGACCTCGTTGTTATAGACAGATTAAGGTATTCTTTCGCAAATACGTATACGATGGCCATCATCAGTTTCCTTCCCGTAAAGTTGTTTACGTAATTCACACCAGTTGTTTATGTTTCGCTCTAAAAATAGTGCAATCTTCACTTACAATGTTTGCCTTCTAAATTGCATTGAAATGCAGGCAATAAAGGCGATATTTCTCACTTTACTCTCGCAATGTTTACTTAAATGCTTAAGTGTCGTTACTTTGAATCATCATTATACACAGGCGTATATATATATATATATATATATATATCTATTACATCTATCTATATTTATATATATAGATATATATATTTATATACTTAGATGTATACTCTATGTAGACGCTAAGCTTTTAACCATTAAACGTGCCTCTATTTGTGTTATTGTTCACATATATATATATATATTGTTCATATATATATATATATATGTATGTATATGTGTGTATGAATGATACATGTAAGTGATGGGTAAACATGTCATGGCAAGAGAATTTCAAGCTATCATTATTTTATCGTTAGTTTGCGCCAGTCAGTCTAATAATAATGACAACAGCCAGCAAGCCAAGTCAATTGACAATCGCTGTTGTATAAATGGTTAAATAATTTATAAATCTATTAATAGATACGTATTAACATGAAAGGTTGTTTGACATGTCGATTTAAAGGTGTAGATAGATTATTGTTGGTCTCTTTATGCCATACTGAACACTAATTCAAAAACGTCTTTTGCTGATGTATGGCAACGAATGCTAAATTGTTTACAACAAACAGAAAGTTTTCATAGTAAGAGAAATGATTTTAATGGTTGCCTTAGAGATGCTAAGAGAGCATCTTATCTGATTAATAAGGAAGGAGGTGGTCTAAGCATACAACTTTGTGTACTTTGTGTACTACCGTTCCGCTTAAGAGTATTGCGTTAAATGCGAAGTGGTCGATTGAGTTTAGCTAGCAAAAGGGTGTCCAGAAAATCAAATATGTGTTAAAGTAAATCTTTAACATTTAATCAATAGTCGGCTTAGGGATTTATCTAACAATTACTATGATCAGTAGTATGCTCACCAACATAAGCTACAAACAATTTAGATAAATTAATTAATCATTCCAGATTACCGGAAAATAATTATTAAACAATATTTTCTACAATTTTATACATTACATTATGTAATAAATTACATTATCTTATATTGCCTACTATTACTATCCAAGTAATGTATGCGCTTCAAAAATTATATCAAAAAACTAATTTATTCTCTATTATTACTAGTCGAGCAATTATCATTAGTATGGTTTTTTATAATTTTATAAAATTTAAATTTTTAACGAATAACCGCCAGCCTTTGTTGTAACTTACATACGTTTTATTTATTATGAATATTTTTTTTTTGAGTAATTAGCTTTCTCTCCCTCTCTCTCGAAATCTAATTACAACGTATAAGCCTATATCAGGAGTGTGCAAGTCGTGTTCTGGCCTGGGTTGTACGATTTATGAAAAAGCATTGTTTAAGTATATATATAAAAAAAACAAGCAAAAAAAAAAATTATATTCAGCTGAGCTGAACTTTTTATACCCGTTACCCTTATTTTGAAAAAAAGCAGGAAAACTAAATTTTAATAGGTGGGCGTGGCAGATTATTTCTGTTTTTATTGAATACCGTGGAACACAACCAGCCATGGAGTGCCATGAAAAAAAGCCAAATCAAAACAGCCAGAAAACAGACGCGCTTTCAGCTTATACTGTAGGCTTGGCCTGTGATAGATTTGAACCATTTTCAATAGCAATGTATATAAAAGAACTTCGAAGGTTGCTGCCAAATTTAAAGGCGCTACCATCAATTTTGCGGTCGGCAGAATATTTATCGCAGACATTATACAGACAGACGGACAGAGGGATACGTCTACGTGGTTTCCGAATTTGATACTGATCAAGAATATACACATTTTATGTGGTTCCATAGGTATCTTTCTTAATGTTAAAAATATTTTCACAAAAAAGTTAAATTTCTCTTAAATTGAGTGGTCGTGGTCGATCCCTCTTTCCCCCTTAACTTCAAGTGATGGGTATAAAAAGAAAGAAAATATTTCTGAAACTGCTATTACTATTATATTTACTACTGCTTTATTACCACCGGGTAATGCTATTACCTCCCAGGTAGTACTATAACCTTTTTGAAGAATATATATATAAATATATTTTACTTTTGTCATTTGATTTGTAACTACTAAAAGGAAACTTCGAAGACGCGACAAATTATATATATTCTTGATCAGCATCAAATTTAGAATCGATTTAAGCATGTCCGTCTATCCGTCTGTGTAATGACTGTGATAGATATTCTCCTGGTCACAAAAATGAAGGTATCGGCTTCAAATTTGCCAGAAACATTAGAAGTTCTTGCGTCCAGATCGGTATTGAAAATGGGCCAAATCGGATAAAGGACACGCCTACAGTACGACATAGATTAAAACCATCTCTGCTTTTAGAAACAATAAAAAATTGGATTTTTCCTCATTAGTCGTAAACTATAATAGATACAATTATAAAAATTTCCAAAAATATTGCGCAGTCTCTGTGTAAAAACGGAAAGAATCGACCACTCTTTCGACATAATAAAAATATTGAAATGTAATTTTTTGTGAAAATATTTATAAAACTAAGAAAGATGTTTCTGGAACCACGGAAAATGTATATATTCTTGATCAGTGTGAAATTCGGAATTCAGTCGGTACGTCTGCCCATCTGTCTGGCTGCCTAACTATTTAATGTTTGTTCTCCTAGCCGCAATAATGAAGATATTGCCTTCAAATTTGGCCAAAACATTGGATGTTCTTTTACTGCCGCGCCAATCTATTACAATTTGGTTTTTCCCCCCTTTTTCTCTCTACAGAGGACTAATCGGTTAATTTATGTTGTAGCATGTTTTGCGCGTAATGTTTTTTTCTTTTCTGCATTTTGTAATTAATAATCACTTTTGCAACAATAAATTGATAAGCGGACATTATTTCTAGAGACGGAATCTTTACATTGAGCGTTTTCAGCGACTCTAATTATTATTATTTCTCTCTTGAAAATTTATTATTAATTTTCTTTATATTGAAAATTTCTACTGCTGCTAATAATACTTTTCGCCTTAGTAAAGTGTTATCAATGATAGTTTAAGAATGTTTTACCGAACGCTTAATACTTAAAATTAGAATGGAGCCCTATGGATCAGTTATTTCTAATTTGATTCACTCATGTCATACACGATACTAAACTTATAATTGTAAAGCTTTCTTTTTAGGTTAGTATTAGAACTAAGAACTACTAGCTTAAATACTGCGCCAATATTAGTCTTGTTTAAGCCAACATTTTCATTACAAATTTTATGTTCAATTTTCTGAATTCGGAATTTGTCCCTTTCATGTTTAGTTCCAACTACTTTTACAAAAACTTTATGATTTTTAATAAAAGTATCCAGTTTCTGTTAATAACTTTGTTTTTTTGCTATGACAAGCATTGCAAAATCTAAATATTGCACCATTCTGAAATGAGTTTCATATGGATTTGTATTGATTGGCAGTTCGCTTGAATGAATTGAAAATATTTTCATTAGCGCTTATTGCAGTAACGGTTGTCAAAACAATGTTTGATTATTAGTGAATTAATTGATTGAATAAATTGTAAGAGAAATTCAATTATAACAACGCCGGAGACTTCAGTTTGGTTGGTCGTGTATACGCATGCTTTGCTTATTATACACGCACACTTGTGCGAAAGTAACTATAAGCCTATTAAAAATACGAAAAAAAGTTTTTACGATATTAGAATTTAAATATATGTAAATCTCTTTTGACGCTGACAATTAACTTTGGAAAAGAAAAGTAGTGACGGTTTTCCAACTACTAATTACTAACACACAAAATGTAATGTAAGAAAAATTCTTTTTCTTTTTTTGTTTTTCATATTTTTTGTTTTCTTTTTTTCTACTCCCGTCTAAAAAGCAAAGCATAACGAAAATGAAAAACTAAAAACTATGTCAATGTCTGTGAACTGGAACTGAAATATATATATATATATATATATATATATACGTAATATATGAGGTTGAATGTATATATGTATTATATGAGGTTGAAGAGTAGAGTTACTTTATGTACATACGAACATAAGCTGAGAGTATTAATTAAAATGCATAATGCTTCTGGCTGCCGCTTGATGTAGCTATAAGCAACTGTGAAATCGCAAATACATTAGACATAAAATACAAAAAAAAAAAAAAAACAGACAAACAAACATGTATGTTTCTCACTCAACCAACTCTTTCACTTAATACCAGTTGCACTTATTTTATGATAGAGTCTACCCCATAATAATAGCAAGTGAATAATAAACCTCTTGCTTTTCTAAGCTCTAATAAGTTTGAAATGAAATTACAGTTAAGTAAGTAGAAGAAACAATAAGCTGGAGATGGATGGAGATTTAAGCTTAGCTTGAAACGATTGTCACATTACTCGTCACATGTGATAGTTGACTAGAAAAGTTTATATATATGAAATCAAATTGGATATGAATTGAATGAAAGGAGTATATTGTCCTGAAAGCTTTTCATTTTTTAGACGTCGTAATGTATGCAAAGTAAAAAGTAAAAATTTCATATAGCTCTATGTACGTCTGAATGTAAAGATTTATATGCAGATCCAAATAAATTGAGCCGTAAAATCGTAAAAATATTAAATTTGTAAGCCATACTGGTTTTTACGATATTTTCTATAAAAGCTTGTAGTAGATCTTCGCTGAGTGCACCGACATTTTTATGAGTCGCGGCATTTATCACGCAAAGTGATTAGAGATAACTAAACTAATTTTTATCTTTACTTATATCTTTATAGATTACACAGATCCAGTTTTAGAATGAAAAATTAGAACTTGAGAAACAAATTTTCACTCTTTTGAAATATCCGAAGATAAACGGATTTTTGATTGGGAGTTTTTTTTTCTTTTAAATATATTGTTTGAAACTTGACAATATTTATAGAACAAAACATCACTCAAACGTACTCCACGGGATATACTACAGTACAGAATTCTTTTGAAGTAATTTTCGACGACATATCTGCACATAGCACGTGATAGATCAGCCACAACTTGATGGATGTTCGTTTTCAAAGCGTCAAGAGCTTGAAGACTGGTCCTTCGCCTAATCCCATAAAAAAGGTCCTTCGCACGATGTCGGTGGCTAATTCAGATCGTCAAAACGTGAAATTTCAAGTCCAGGAAATTTCTCGCTCAGTCAAAACACGCTTCATATTAGATGGCTTGTGGCACCGTAATGCCGAAGCCACATATCTTCAAAATCCATATTTTCAATTTTATGCCAAAAAAATCGATAATCATGTGGCTATAACGATCAGGGTTTTGTACGCGCGGTGTAAATTATAAATTTGGATTTTTTTCCACACTTTCGCTAACAGTACCTATATTCTCGATCGAGGACGCGTTTCGATTATGTGCCATCACACAGATGTAGTTTCTTCAAACTTCTTACAGATTTGCATGTAGTGCTCTCAGACAAACAATTATGGAGACCATAATCTGGTCGTAACGTATGAAGCATACTTCCTCTGAAATTTGCATTTTTGTAGAAAGTTTTTACTACTTCTTTGCTTTTAGCGATTATTAGACGATTTATATAGTAAAATGGCAAACATTACTGTAAACGTGTGATGAACTAAATGACAGTTTTGTTTTACACGTATTACTGAAACAGTTTGGCCAAATCCAGACCATGAAATGGATAATCCTACATTATAATAGAAGTGCAATTTCTCCATATTTAACCGCAACCGTACACGGTACCATGTATACAACATGTTTCTGTTGAACACAGAATGCTTGAATAGTATATTATAACCTGTTTAACTAGCCGAAGTCATCAGTAAGAAACGCACTCACAACGAATTCAACTGAAACTGGTCTGAAAGAGGAAAGCAAATTACTGAGGTCTTGACAGGCAGTGATCAAACAGCATATAATAATGTTTAGGATTATATGGAAAATTCTGCACAGGAAACATTAGGAACTGAAAGATGCTATTCACCAAACACTCTACTATTTCGGATTAACATTAGTTTAGAAATATGACTTATTGGTTTCTCGAGAACCAATTCGATTTTTAAGGATTTCTTAAATATTTCTCTATCCTTTAGAAATCTTACAATTTAGAGAGGTATGATTGATTTATTTAACTAATCTTTAGTGTAGGCGATCACTATTTAGAGAGATAGGGTTTTCTTGAATCATCTTTTGTGTAAGTTATTACATGACGTTGAATCAAGTTAATATACTTTGCAGTTTAAAGTGAAGTTATGAAAATTTAACTTAATTACTTTATGAAATTCCTTTTATTTTTCCTCCTATTATTAGATTTATAGCTTCAGACAGTTTAGCAGCAATGCTTGAAACACGTTAAAACTATTAACTTTGCCGCCTAACATTAATTACTGCATTTTCTTTTTCTTTTTTTTTTATGGGAGCAGGCAAAAACTAATTCCATTTGCCGCCTGTCAAACTGTCATGCATTTGTCAATTTCTTAGATTTCTGTAACAATAGAAACAGCGATTCTCAAACTATTATATGTGAAATGTGTTCTTGAAAATGAATCTATAACTTTGACAAATAAATATGAAATGTTTTAAAGAGAACGAAGCTTGTTGATTACTAATAATAATAACATAACTTTCTTGATGCATTTCATTTAATAAAAAGAACACATTACCCGAATTAGAATATGTTGGGAAGTTATGCTTCTTGGCTAACCGTTATTGTTTTATTTGACATGTGCCTATGTATATATATAACGGCATTTATGCCTGGCTGAGTTAGATAAGGGAGATATAAGTCAAAAATCAATTAGTGAGGATTAGCGATCTAAAACTCGTAATTTATGTGACACTTTAGACTTCCTAAACGCAGATAACCAAAAGTGTTTTTTTTTTGTTTTTCTTTAGGCAAAAATCTTAATTCAAAGTTCGTTAAAAAAGATAAGGAAATACCATAAGGGATTAAGAGAAACGATAAACAATAAAACTAATGCGACCAATTCTTTTAAGAAAAAGAATATTTTCTCTATTCTTCGATAATATTTATATTCAAAATTCATCAAATTCATCTTAAAAGACTTAAAATTTCTTTTTAGTAAGTAAGTGAAGTAAGTAAGTAAAAATATTTAAACATTTCCAGTTCGAAAACTATGATTATTATTTATTGTGATATTAATCACATTTTTCGAAAAGATTACTTTCTCTGGATTAATTTCTCTAGGTTTCTTTAGGATATTATTCAGATCAAACGAAACATGATATGTACTTCAACTATAGAAAGACTATTCTGTGTTTCTTTCAGTTCATATGTTCTTCTAAATTATTATTAATTAAATGTTTCCATGAATTCTTATCATATTCGACACAGCTAAGATCTTTATCTATGAGAAGCTTCTTCTTCTTTTTCTTGAAGCATCTTCAAAATAATCACATTTTTAATCGGGAGATTCTTAGATCTTAATTTTGCTATCTTCTTTGAAGAAATTGTAAACCACCGTCCAGCTTCTGGTTTAGCTACGGAGCTGTATTATGTCGCAATTTAGATTCTGCTTCCATTACAAGCAGAATAATTCAACGAAACGTCCTAGAATTTTAAGCCTTCCCCTTTTTTTTATTTCTTAAAACTCTATTATCAAGCACCCGGCTTGATTTCTTTGCTGGGTACATAGCAACCATAATATCTTCTTTTTATAACACCTAGTTTTTCTTCCGTTTCAACTAGGGAACTCTCATTCCGCTTGCCCGCCTACAGAGTACTTACAGAGTAGTAAATACTATAAGAATAAGAAAACTCAATTCTTCAAAAAATATATGAATATTGAATCTGCTGCTAGATAAAAATTATTGGAAATATCTACAGAAAATAAAATCTTTATTCCTTAATAGAGATCAACTTCAAAAGAAATATTTTCGTATTTATTTCACCAATGTTTCTTAATGACCCCGACATCTATAACGATCCTAAAATCTCGAGTTTCTTTGCCAAATTGTGCAATGAAATTTTTCTACTGCTAATACCGATTGTACTGATAACTATCCGTACGCAATAATTAACTCGGTTTTGGGTTCTAATTCGGTCCTATCTATACATAACATTTCAAGCCAATAAAGTGTAGTTGCGCGACACGATCTGATAGAATCAGCTTACTCAGAAGGTCAAACCAGCAAAACATGCTTCTATTTTTAAGTGAAACAAAGAATTCTTATTGAGACACATTTTACTTATAGAAATATTAGAAATTCGTTAAATTTTACTCGAAGTACTTGTCTATCAGTAACCTTAAGACTGTCAAAGGTGGCATCGCTCGGTGTACTGTTATACTACGTTTCATGTGGACTTTTTCTTTGTTTGCTTCCATGCATTACTCTGCTTCCTATATCCTCATCAGAGAGTCTACAAAGCATAAATATTTCCTATTAGGATAGTATCAATTGGCTTTACAGTCCCAAGACTTCTTGATGGCACCGAATTTGCACAGAATGTGATAGGACGTTTCTGTAGCCCCTTCGCAAAAACTGAAAATAATCAGAGTCTGATATAATTATGTCTTTCAGGTGTTATCTGAAGGAGTTATGACTCCTGTAGAAGTCCATAAACAGTGCAGGCCGATCCTTTTTTGACCATGTCGAGATATTTTATGAATCTTTTGGCTTGCCACTGTCCTACGCTACTCTTCCAATTACGTCATAAGCAATAATGTTGTGAGATCTCAAACTTTTGCGACAGTATCTGAACAATAATTTCAAATTTCTTTAAAAAATTTTACAAATGTTTATCTGTATAGCATTTGTTTACAAATGTCCAAAATACAGGAACGTCAAATTTCGGTACAACTCGAAGTAGAGTGATGCGATAGCTTTATGCTCTGCTGACCAAATTGTTGCACGCTTTAACACCTTAAAATTACTGGTATTGCTTTCAGCTTTGAGTAGAAACAATTTTTTTTCTGAGTTAAATCATTGCTTTACTAGCAATCCAAACAGCAATTATGGGTTTAAATAATTCAAAAACACTTAATAAAGTATCCATTCATTCGAATCATTTCAACTTGCGATTGACGAAGATATCAAAATAGAAAGTAAAAGTTGATTGCAACTGCAATCTATCGCCATCTTACTTAAATATACGCAGTTTTGCGAAAATTCCTAGCATTTTCTGAAAATGGTCTTGTACAAATAAATGCAATGATATACCACTACGCTAAAGTCGAGTTTTTCAAAATCTGATCACAAGCTTTAAAGACTATATTTTTAGTTTTTTTTTTCTTAAATTGGGCACAACTTCGTTTCCCATTTTCTAATTAAACTGAAAGTTAGATAAATTTAAGTTAACTGCAAGTTAAATAGTTAGATAAATTCATCTAAGTTAACACAGTTGAATTTGTATAATTTTAGATAAAAGATAAATCTTACTTAACTTAACTGGAAGATAAATTTATCTAACTTTCAGTTAAATTTATTTAACTTTCGGTTAAATTTATCTAACGTTCAGTTAAATTTATCTAATTTTCAGTTAAATTTATCTAACTTTCAGATAAATTTGTCTCACTTCCAGTGAAATTTAAATTTACCTAACCTTCAGTTAAATTTATCTAACTTTCAGTTAAATTTACCTAACTTTTAGTTGAATTTATCTAATTTTCAATTCAGCGAAAATTAAATTTATCTAACTTTTAGTGAAAGTTAAATTTACCTAACTTTCAGTTAAATTTATCTGTTAGTTGACAACAAATCTCTTCCACGGTATTCAGTTATAATTTAATTGATACTTAAATTTAATTGTTCAATTTTTTGCTCTTAATTACTTATTTGGAAAAAAAATAAAAAACAAACGCTAATAAAAATCATCATATGGTTAATAAAAAGCAATAAAAAAAATTATGGGAAAACGATCATAATAAACGAAATGGTGTCAAACAAAATAATTAAAAATTCAATCGCAATACTTTAGTTAACAATTATTAAAATGTATATTACTGAAGACTAAATAAGAGAGAATTAAGAGCGCTTGCTGAAAATGTGTTTGTTAATAATCTTTCAGTAAAAATTAATATATTAAGAACGTGCCTTAAAGAACTAAAAATAATTACTTGAATGATTTATTACGTCACCTTGAATAGCAGTTATTCACGAAATATATGAAGTACTTACAGTAGATAAGTCACTTCATTGAAGAAGAGATTTTATAAATCAAGGGTTAGATAGTCCCGGTAATAAATGAAAGTTTATTGATTGTAACTCTGATTGTTCTAGTCTCGGTTCGAAAGACATTGAATTATTCGTTATGTGCTTTTCACTATTATTTTTTTTTTCTTTTTTTTTTTGTTACAAAATCATATATTATAGCAAAAACTTCAAAGTACCAAAAAAAAAAAAAAAAAAAAACAACTTTCAGAGTTGTTGGTTGAGTTGTTACTCTACTAAACGAAAAGGCACTTAACTATATTGATATTTTAAACTTTACACGAAAGATTTATTGTTCTCCGACTATTAAGTGTTTACTCATTAATGTGCGGTATAGTGAGCAATAGCAGCAACAACAACTAAAAGAATAAGAACAACCGTAATGGTAATAATAATGAAACATATATATATATATAAAAAAAAAAAAAAAAAAAAAAAAAGTATTTTCTTGTCTGCCTTAAAAATAATAATAATAATGTGCTGGAAAATGTATAAATGTATAGATTGTGCGGTAAATGATTGTTTGTATGCCTGGATGGATAAGAGCAAAAATGTCTGTCTGTCTGACTTTTGTTGTGTATGCTTCTGTTTTGATACAATATGTCGAAAATTTAGAATAGCTAATTTATATACAAACATGCACGGATATACATTACGAACGTAGGTATATGTATATGTATATATATATATATATATATGTATATTGATGCATATGTATGCATGCATATAAGTATGCCTATGTTCGTAATAAAAGTTCGTTAAACTGTTTCAGTTCACTTTTGATGGAAATTTTTATGTAGAGTTCCGTTTCTTTTTTTCTTTTTTTTTTTTTTTTTTTTTTTTTACCTCTCTATGTTTCAATATAACGATATATACATGTGTTCAATACACACATATATCTGTGCAATTACAATCTATGTACGTTGTTGGTTTTGCCTGATGAGTAGCCAAGCGTAACATAAACCAATGTTTGGCATATGGTGTGATTGCAAGCATGTACGAGCATAAACATAGAGAGATGTAGAAAGAAGGCGGTTGGCAATATATATACTGCACTGTAAAAGGGGGATATAATGTATTTCTTTGTTACACAAACACAAAACACTTAAAATAAAGCCAAGTATTGTTTCCAGTTAGAATTTGATAGATAGATATACACAAGCACAGGCTGGAAATACAGAAGACATGAACAATAACAGGAAATATTTCCACATTCAGATAGAGGGAAAAGAGGGAAGAGAGAGAGAGAGAGAGAGAGAGGAAGAGGGGTCACATTATGCCATACCGTATCGAACTTCTAACCAAAGAATTTGAATGAATTCATTTTCGATAAAACTACAATAGTTGTTTATTGCTGTTCTTGCCTGCTGTTGTTCTTTAAACTGCGTGTGTGTGTGTGTGTGTGTGTGTTTGCTTATGTTCATCATAAACTTTTATCAATAACATTAAAAACAAAAGTTTTCATTTTTTTGTTTTTTATTATCGACATTACTGCAGTTTACTGCATAATGTTGATGTTCACTTTTGTTCCCACAGCTCGTAAATTGCGGTATCGTTATGCCGTTACTCCATTTGTGACATCAGTAAGCCCTCACTCACGTCAGAAGTATATTATATGTGATCAGAATAAATTTTAACACAATCCATCTATGCTTTATAAAGCAAGAATTGAACAAAGTACATTTTTAATCAATGACCTTAGAACGAATTTGAAAATTAGGTGAAAAACGCGTACCATGGAAACGCGAACAAAATAATTTTAAAATAAATTGAAAATCTTCATAAATATTTCGTTTAATATGTAACTTCTAATTGGTAATCGAAGTCTAATTAGGATTTTTTTGCAGTAATCTATCAATGGCTTTCATATATATTTTTTCAACAAAAAGATCGTCCGTTTCGAAAAGGGTGATGCCTATCTACGTTATTTTGTTTGATATTATACGTTAATCAAAACCTAATTCCTTGTCCTTTCAAGGACATATTTTTTAATTTGTCAACATACCGTTAATATTATTAAAAAAAATGTTAGGAACATTTTATGTAAAATATCAGAGCAGGACACTTATAATGTACAAAGTTAGCTGGTTAGTTAATCGATATTGTGGTACGAAATTAAGTTGAGAGTCGTAATTCTTTTGAGAGCACGTCTCATGTGACTATAAATTAGTTTGACTTTTTAATTTGTTAAAACTTTTAATATTTATTTAATTTCAAATTCGTTAAATCGAATTCTACTACCTCTCTGTAACATCTTTCAAATTTTAGGAAATGTTTGTATAAAATCTTTCAAATATTGCACGAAGCCATTCACACGCGAACTAAAAATTAGTTCTGCTTCTGCAATTATTGCTCCACTTTTTCTTTTTATGCATATAGTCCAATAAGTGAACCTTAGCGTAAGCTTTGATGATGTTTCCACGATGATCCATTCGAGAATACATTTAATTTCTAATTTCGCTTGTATTATCATATGATATTTACTGTCCCCCTCTTAGAGAAAAGTAATATAAACAACAGACAGTAAAATAAGTTTGCACAAATTTTAGAAATTTGTTATTATTGTTTTATTGCACTTTGTTTACTTTTTTTTTTCTTCTTCTTCTTCTATCTTATCTTATCTTATCTTCTGTTTCAGAGTATATTTTATTGATTTATAACGTGCCAAATTAAAAGCTAAGGATAAACGTTTATACTATAGTTGGATATGTGATCGAACAAATCTGAAATATGCGGAGTTTAATAGTAAAGTCTTTGATACGATTTGCGACAGGTGTAAGTAAAAGTTTGCGTTGATCCTGTTGTAGTTGAAGAAATTTCGAAAATAATTTATTTTTTTTTTTTTTTTTTTTTTGTATTTTTAAAATAGACAACTTCGACAGAGCTTATACTAAGACTCAGTTCTTGGACTATATGAATAAAAAAAAAAATAGCAATAATTGTAAGTAGAACTAATCTTCACTTTGCCTGGGTATGACTTTAAGTGAATAATTGAAAGATTTTATATATAAGTTTAATATTATTTTCATCAATGATTGCATTGATCTTTAGAATCATTTCAACATAAATCTCACTTTGGCTGATTAAATGTAATGTCAAAGTAAACCCTGAAAACTCTACGAATATAAAGTTTACATTGAATAGAATAGTTTTCACTAATTTTCGAAGGCAAAAAGAGCTTCTAAAAACAGTGGTGTAAAGTATCAATGGATCAAAGACTACTATAGAAATCATATAAAAGCTAAATGCTAGCACAATTCAACTTAGGGACCGGCAGATCCTATTGGTTAATTCTGAAATTGTTCTCTGTCTTAAATTGACTCGAATCACTTTGGTAAAGTTTTGAGTTGATATTGTGAGGGAAATTTCATTTTAAAATATATTTCTAATAAAATTTTTATTATTATTGAGTTGAGGTCGCTTAAAATTTAAAATTTAAAAAAAAACAATCAATGACTATTGTATTCTTAAGTGCTGCTGCTGTTATTTCTTGTTTTTGTTTTTCTTTTCTTTAACAAAGATTCCTTCATTCATTATGCTTTTGAGTGTTTTATATGCCGTCAGTGTGATTGTCAGACATGAACGTATTATTATTATTTTTAAGTTCTTACAAATGCGAGCATTGTCTTCTTATGTCTATACTTTTAGGATTTTTTACTTTTTATTTTTAATCCTCTTCTGTTTAATTTCTTTGTTTTTTTTTTTTTTTTTTTTTTGTTATCAATATTTTATTAAATTAATGAGTTTTGAAGAGCATAAGCAATAGATATTGAGAAAAGCCAATTGACTAATTACTCTGGCCTCAGTGCGGGTTTCATTAGCGATCTACAATAATAAGCAGTTTTTTTTAAAAGCGGAAATGAACTTAAAACTTCAAGAATGGCTATGAAATCCTTTAAGATGCATAAGAAAATAAAAGAGTTTTTATAACCTAATCATTTCTAATCATAATAATTTTAAGCGTTATTTGTAATTTAAAAAAAAAAAGAAAAGGGAAATCATAGAAAATGTAAGAAGAAGGTACAGAGTAAACTGTCTTAAGAAGAAATATGAATGAACCTTTTGATATCCTCTTCGTTGTTTATACATAATACGAATATTAAGAAGAAATAAGTGCGTACTTAATTTGTCTTTTTGTTTACTATGCCTAAGGATAAGAGAATCCTCGAAGTGTACAATAATGGCTCTTCGATTACGTAATTTGCATGCAATCAGTAAATAATTTAAAATGGATAATAATAAAAGATATTTTTATTGACGTTTATCTATATTAGATAAATAGACCTAAAATTCTATATGAACATTAAGGGTTACAATCGATCTTATTATTCACTTAGAAATCTATATGAGGTGTAAGATACTTTCCTTAAATCTAACTTTATATCTATATGTGGTGAGATATGATTAGAGTTTACCGTAAGTCTAGCTCTTTATTTATATGAGGTGAGAGATAATTAGAATTTAGCGTAAATATAGCTCTTTATCTATATGAGATCAGAGAAAATTTATAATTTCCTTTAAATCTAACTCTATATCTATATGAGGTGAGAGACATTTAGAATTTCCTTTACATCTAACTCTATATCTATATCAAGCGAGAAATATTTAGAATTTCCTTTAAATCTAACTCTCTATCTATATGAGGTGAGAGATATTTAGAATTTCCTTTAAATCTAACTCTATATTTATATCAAGTGAGAGTTATTTAGAATTTCCCCTAAATCTAACTCTATCTTAATATGAGATGAGAGTTACTTAGAATTTCCCTTAAATCTAACACATGTTTTAAGTTTTGTATATTTGATTTTCATAATCTCCATCACTTATTAAGTTTTTCATTTAATTTTTGTTATTATTATTACAATTTATTTAGACTAATGAAGTAAATTCTTGGACTAAAAATTACAAAATATGTATAAAAGGCGAATTGCATATATGTGGTCTTAATCAACGCAATATCCTGAATTAATTTCTCTCTGTTGGTTCAATTTATTAAAATTGACAAAATCACAGATTCGAACTTCGCATATACTTTCCGCAATAGCAACAAAAAGTCGATTCATTTTTTTTTCTCGATTAATCACTCAATTGGCGAAATGAATTCATTTACTTGAAATGCTTCAGGCTATAGAATTTCATCCGTAATACATTCTGACCTATAAATCGATTATAAAAACTTCTCTGATATTAAGCTGATTGTGGTGAATGCACTTAAGTTGATTTAAGCGGTATTTTTAACTAATTATTGGCTTACAAGCCAAACGATATACTCTCAGCGGATGTCTTTGAAAGACAGGAAGCTTACTTGTCATCAGAAGGCCATAATGATTTTTTTTTTTAAATACAGTTAACGGTCCATTGCGTAGAAGAAATATATCTGTGACATTTTTAAAGGTCAATTGAAATTTAAGGAGGAAACCACTACAAATTGGTCGCAAAAAATGCTCATTTGTTGCTTTAGTCTATGTACGTATTTTTATATGATTCTTTCAATGTGTGACTAAGTTCAGCAAAGAAGACTTAGAAAGTGTGGGGAAATAATTCTTAACTAACAATCGATCATAAAACGGATTATTAGATGAAATGGGAGATTTTAAGAGAATATTGTGTCAAAAGTGAGTAAAAATAGAAAAAAAAATTAAGGAGATGTTAACAGTATTCTTCGATTATCGTACAGACCAGCACTATGAGTACTTTCTCTCGAGCTAAACTGCTAAAGCAACTGAAGGAATATTATTTAAGTGTTATGCGTCATTCGCGTGAAACTTTCCGCTAAATGAGGAAATAAGTGTTATGTAGAAAATTTTCAACAGTAAGCACTTAAAGGTTAAAACTTTCAAGGCATTTTTCTTGAAATATGAATTTTCAAAATGGCTGACAGGATACTTCCAAAAATTTTTTATTTATCTCGTTCGAATATTTTTATAAGACTTTCAAACCATCACTCTAAAGAAAAGCAAGTAATATATTTTTTGACAAATTAATTTACGCATTTTTGGTTAATACAAGAATACTTTTTTTTTGGCTGATAAAAATCTAAACTCTTTGACTCAAATATGGGTCAATTAGATATGCAAATTAATATATTTAAAACATCTCACGAACCTCTCCCTACCAATAGATATATAAAATAATTGATTTTTTCTTTTTCTTTTTTAGAATCAGATTCAGACCAGTTGCACTGCCTGCTACCCAGCCCCTTAACTTATAGATGGGCCCCAAGAATGGTTTCGATGTTGTTATATTTGAATATTTTTCAAAATAATTTTTTATTTTTTTTAACACCTAAACATATGATAATATGCACTTTTCCGAATATTATTTTTTTTTCCAAAAAAAAAAAACTTTTTCTTTTAAGCCTCGTCAAGCTTGTTTTAGGCTTCTTAAGTAGAAATTTCGAAAGTAGAAATTTTGCTTAAAAGATTTTATGCGGAAGATAGTTAAGATGGCTAAGTTCAGCAGTGCTCTTCTATCCTTATCAATTTAAGGAAAACTCTACTAAGAATTTAGCGACAAAGCACTTATTTCCACTTTGGAATAGACCTGCTGTGAAGCATTGTGTGTGGTTTATGGTTTAACTTTTTAATTAACTTCTTAATGTCTTTACAGCATTGCGACGAATAATTATTAAACGATTCATATTTCTTTTCCATTGTAAGAAATACTTCTGCTTTGTATTTATAAATATTTTATATTTTTTTTTTTTTTTTTTTTTTTACAGTGAAACGTTCACTGTTTAAATTATGCGCATTTCTGATGCAATAGCATTGAAAGACTAATACAAATACTGTCATTGTTCGTTTAAATGGAGAGTATCAGCATCAGCATCAGCAACAACGCACAGTATCAGTAACGCACAGCAGCAACAACGCACAGCATCAGCTTGGACTTATAAGAAAAATTATTAAAAAAATTTTGAAATTTTGTTTTTAGAGTCACAAGTAACCGACCAGCGCATAAGTAAATATTACGGCTGTAAGGAGCTGCGCTAGTGATGACGATGATGATGATGATAAAATTTTTAAGCTCTATTTAGTATGCGACAACATTTACTCGGGTATGTACTTAACATAGTTCGCAGGAAGAGAACATTTTAAGCCGACACTTAATTTAAAGGAAAGAGAAAAAGAGAAAATAAAAACAAAAAACAAAAAAAAAAACTATAAGGAGATCAAAAAAGAATATTCTTTGTTAAATTATTGAATAACCTTCTACTGTGTGTTTGTGTTGTGTATGTATGTTTACAAAACTGTAATGTTTTCTTCATAAATTCATTGATTGTGTAAGAAAGAAAAAAAAAAAAAGAACTGTATCTCGCGTTTGTGTGTGTGTGTGTGTGTGTATGTGCTGTGGAATGCATTCAAGCAAATCTTCTTTAATTTCCTCTCAGCTTTAATCCATTAGAGTATTAGAGTATATTGTTGTTATTATTATTACTTTTTTTCTTTTTTGTTTTTTTTTTTGTGAAGAACAGGGTTTGAATTTCATTTCATTTCATTTTGTTTATTTATTTATGTTTTTTTATTTTTAATTTTTTTTCAAAAAGCATTATAATTAGTTTCAATTTCTGTCTTTCTTTTGGTTGTTTGGTAGATTTGATTACTTTTTTGGTTTATGGTTTCATGTTTCTTGTTGCTGTTGCTGTTGCTGTTGCTGTTGCTGTAGTTGTTTTGGTGTTTTTTATTTATTTATTTTTATGCACTAAATGTAAACTTGTGCCAACGTTTGTATAATGATTTCATTGATTTCATGTTTTTATATTATTTTCTGTTTTCTTTTTTATTGGTTTTCGCGTAACGCGTTAGTGATTTTATGAGAGTTGTATGACTTTATAATTTAACGCTTGATATTATGTAAAGTGATTTGATTTAACTTTGCAATGTTTTATGTTTCATTGGTTTTCACTTTTGAATTAAATATAAAAAAAAAAAAGAAGAAAAATTTTTTTACTAGCATTTAATTATTACTTTTAGTGCCTTTTTGTTCTTGTATTTGTAATCAAGAACTTTAGTTTTTTATTGATTTTCTCTCCCATGACATTTCAATTAATTGAGCTTATACGTCCAAAAAAAGTCGAAAGAGTAGTCTTGATCAAAAGGGGAAATTGAAATAAATTTAGTTAAAAACCTTTTTTGTGGTTTTTTGTTTTTTGGTCCATTGAAAAACCATTTCATTCTTGATCGTTATGACTTCCTGCCATATCTTAAGAGCATAATTTATTTATTGTATATTAGTTATTTATAAATTATTGTATCTATTTTAAAATATATAAATATATATAAAAGAAAATATATATGAAAAATATACAAAAAAATTTATTAAAAAATTATTTTAAAAAATATATAAAATATAATAATTGAGTAATAAATATATTTCTTATTTCTTTTTTTTTTTCAATGTATTTTTGTAAACGAGCAAACAAAAATATATGCCTAGAATAAAATTGAAAACATTTACTTTATAAAGTATCACATAACGGACGTTTAACACGGAAAAATAATAAAAAAAATGAATAAAAAAATAATAAAATATAGATTTACAAAACATGAATAAAGAAAAAAAGAGCTAATCTTGCACTTTATTAAGGTTCAAGTGGGTTCAAATCTCATTGCGGTAAAGTTTTTTCATAGTTAATAAATGAAAAAACACCAACGAGCCGATAGAATACGTTGCTAGTACTCTCATCTTTAGTTTAAGAATTAATTTCATTAGTTAAGAGTTTAATAATAATAACAATAATAATAATAATAATATTAAGGTTCAAGGAAAAAACTTAGTGTTCACATTGTACGGTGAATTATAATTTTAAGAAGAAGAAGCAAACATATCTTGTTTATAAAATAACAAAACATAAACTTACAACTATCAATTCAATTCGAAAAATACTAAATCCCAGATAGTTAATATGAATTTTTTTAGAAATTTGAGGTTATATTTTGTTTGGATTAAGAAAAAATTTTTTTTGCCGTCCGAACGGGATTACTTTCGGGTCAAACATGCTAAGGTTTTTCGCGAGCATTTTTATGCCAGGTTTTCTCAAATATCTCTACGGAATCGAGAGTTATATGGGAAAATATTTATTTATTTAATTTAATTAGTATGCTACAGCACACTTAATGCATAACTTACGAAAAAAAAAAAACTTAATAAAAAGAAAAAAACTAAGAAACAAAATCTTATGAAATAGGTAACAGCAGGTAGGTAACAGCAAGACTTATAACGTTAATAATAAGTAGAATATACTAAATATATAGTAATTACATATAAGAAGTGAATATAAATAAGGTACTAATAGGATTAAAAAGTTGTCCGAAGGATCGCCCTCTTTACACTATTAGTCGAGTCGTGCGACGGATCGATCAAATGGGCATTTTTATTAAACATACTGCAAAGAATCCGAAAAGGATTGAAAACCTGATAATTACTACGGCAATGAGGTAAGTAAAGAAAATCATGATGCCTCTTGAATCCACCAGGAACGTTAAACGAGATGGCCTGGAGAAGGATAGGAGCAGATATAGACCCTTTAATCAGTTTTGCTATAAACACTACTCCTAACATTAGTCAGTGTATTTTCGAAGTAAACTCAATTTCTGATCTATTGTGGATGAATCACAACCAAATTTTTAATCCTGCATTCCTAATCGATCAAGAAATCTTTCTGCGAAATTTTCACTTGTTATCCTCTTGATTTTTGCGATTGTAGCAAGTCAACAAAAATTAAAGGTCAAAGCTACGCAATGTGGTAGAAATAGGTACATGTTATTAGCTTCGTGAAAATTAAATCAAGTAGAGTGAAAAGAGATTATGTAGGTTTTTTTAAAAGTCTTTTCATATAAATAAAAATGAAGAAAAAATATTGAAATATTACATACTTTATTATAACGATGTTTCTGAACATTGGAAATGAAAATGGGTCAAAATGACTCATTTGGTAGTTTCAGTTCTAGTGTTAAAAATGAAAATTTCCTCAAATCTGCGTAGTTTAAGTAATTCGTAGGAATGTATGAGAAGTTATTTTTTTTTAAATTTATATATAATTTGCCTTTAGAGGCATACTTACTAAGCATATTTACTAAGTAATCTTTTTTCATATTTTTATTTATTATGACATTAAGTCATCTTATAAGCCATCCTAGAAGGGTTTTTTATTTTACTATTATATAGAAATGATTTAATTTTATATTATTTAATAAATATTTTGTATAAAAGAAATATTTTCGTTTCATTTACATTAGTTCCGCTTATTTACAAGCGAAACACAATTACTGGCTTCTCCTGCTCCTTTCTGTTACTGTTTTTTTTTTTTTTTTTTTTTTTTTTATTCATTCTTTCATTTGTGTTCCCATAACTACCTATTATAACGGTAAATAGCCATTAATTATAAGCAAAAAGTTTTTCAATTATTTTTTTACTGGAAGCAACGGAAGGTAAAATAGCAGCAGCAGCATCAACATGATTATTGTAGAATTTCGAATGAAATAATTGAAAAGTTACCGCTAAAATAAGCGTAAGCATAAGTGTTTAAAAATAGAAAAAAAAAAATTGTAAGTAAATAATATATCCTCGCAAAGACTGTCTGTAAACATTTTTATGTTATTTAACGTTATAAAGTTAAAAATAAAAAAATATTTATATGTTACCCACCGACAATGCGAATAGTTTTAGTAGTAATTATAAAATATATTTACAAAGCTTCAGAATAAATTAATTAAATTCGGTACACAGAAAAAAAGCTTAATACAACTTTCAGATAAAGTGACAGATTTCTATATGAATTTTTTAGCAACTCATCGTATAGCAAACCAGATTCGAATGCGGTTAGAAGTTCTAGAAATTTTGAGAACAAAATAGAGAAATTTCTGAGATTTGGTCTTGTTGTTCCTTGCCTCTCTTAAGACTTAACACTAAAACTAAAAATAAGTAGGAGGATCATATATACAACTGTAGTCAAATTTTTTTAACGCATGGGCCTAGCCGATTTCTTTCATTTTTGTATAAGTATTGTAAAATCACCCATAGACATGATAATTCTTGTACCTTTTTTTACTATTGAAAACAGAGATTCTCTCTTTTATTTTATACTGTAGGAGATTCCTTTGACTAATTTCGTCCTTTTTCAATATTGCAATGTATACAACAACTTCCAAAGTTTCTGTCAAAATCCGAGGCAAACATCTTAATTTCTACGAAGGGAGGGAATGTTAACACAGAAAGTTGTACAGACGGACAGACGGACATGCTTAGACCAATTCAGTATTTGATCTTAAACAAGAATGTAAACATTATGCTATCTTTGAAGCTCAATGTTACAAACGTTCTCAAAAAATAAATATGGGTACGAAACGGAATCCTACGATTTACAATCATCAGCCTTGGATTTATGATACATTTTGGCTCAATAGAAAACTTCATAGTATTACCGTGTCTTTTTATCGGTAACGACCCGGTAATGGTTCGTTCCATATTTCTGTGCTACAGACGTTTATTTATTAAAATCTAATTCAAAAAACGAAGTCTTAATCACCGACCATGACCAGCGTTAGTTTTATCAGATATTTTAGTTTAATCGACAATTTCCCTACGAACACTGTCTCCTTACTCATCTATTAAACAATAATAAGGTTTTTTTTCTTAAGACGTGATTTACATTTCTTTACTAGAAACTGAGTTAAGCCTCGGAAAGGCAACCTTTATACTATCACACGATTATCGTACAGGATTTTATAAGAGCTACTTACTTAGTAGAAAACAGCTTGTACGGTTAATTCAATTAATAAAAATTTGAAAATATCCAAAAAAATTTATCAATTATCATCCAAATTTCGCACAATAATTTTATACGTTTCAAAAAATGACGTTATATGTTATTACGTAAAGTTTTTATTTTTTTTTTCTGAAACTTTTATCTGAAAGAGATCTCCCATAGAAACTTTTCACATTAATTTAATACGTCAATATACCGTTAGTGATCGATTTTTATTGAGGAAGAGTAAAGAAAAATTAAAAACCGTGTAACTGAGTTGTTAAGAAACGCCTCTAGCAAGTCAGTACACGTGGGTTCAAATCTCTTTGCCGTGGAGTTTTTCATAAACAATAAATAAAAAAAAAAATACCAACGAGCCGAGAGACGATAGCCTATGTTGCTGGCGCTCAATTCATATCTCCAGAGTCTAAGAGTTTATTTCATTATAGTCTAGAATATAATAATAATAAAAATTAAAAAAAAATATTTTATATATATTTTTTATACTTTCTGGGATGAGATTGAAAAAAATAGTCCGATACCATTACAAACAATACAAATGATTTTGGGTCAAGACAAGTCTTCAAAATGCCATTTACAAACTCATCTAAAAACTGATGACAGACGGACAAGCTGACTTAAGGCGGAAACCCATTGCTTAATACATACTTCGAACACTTTAGAACTTGCGAAAAAATTGTCAATTGTCAAACTTAATAAATTTTTCTTATGAAATTAGGGGTTTTTGTTTATAGATGCTACGAGAAAAACGCTACGTGGGTAAAAAGGTTCCACCAAAGTATTTCATTGGATATAGGGATGTAGATCAAAAAAATTTTTTCCTTTCTTTTTTTTTTTTTTTATATCCACACGCGTAGACCAGTTAGGTTATGTGCTAGAGAGTTCTTCAAGTAAAACATTCCTGGCAAGAATATCTCCGATATTGCCATCTTTTAGTATTTTTCTGGGATAATTTTTGTTTTTTTTTTATTCATAAATGTACGCTTAACAATCTCGTAAAATATTATGACTTTATAAAATTTCCTTCGATCTCAGAAAAATTGTCAAAGAAAAAAAAATGCTTTATTTTTGCTGTTACAGTGGTTTCTCGCTTAATTTCAATCACAAAAT
Organism: Glossina brevipalpis; assembly: GCA_000671755.1. Taxonomy (NCBI): domain Eukaryota; kingdom Metazoa; phylum Arthropoda; class Insecta; order Diptera; family Glossinidae; genus Glossina; species Glossina brevipalpis. Next base: position 3,319,580 of record KK351018.1, read on the forward strand.
AATTCTGGTTAGATTGACATAATAAAACGTGTGACTACCTCAACCGTTGTGAGTACCGCAATGTAAGATACAACAAATGAAAGTGTGTATATACGCTTCGATTTCCTTTAAAACATCGAAAGGAGTTTTTGTCGGATACATTATAACTGCCTTCAACAAAATTAAAACTGTAATGAGTCCACTTTAAAGCATTAGTAATCATTAGATATGGTTTATCAGAGTACAACCCAAAATGCTTTATTTCGGTTACACTTTATAGAGCGCATATTCTAAAAGACCAATAACTTTTCTTTGCTTCATTCATGTTTGTCTTGCTATCCTGTTGCTTCAAATCACTTTAATGTTTCAAATTATTTCACTGAAGCCATCTTTATAACCATCGAAACCTCTTATAAAAGTTTTCTTTCAGTCTGTGTAACTCTTTGTATGGTTGCTATAATTTTTTTGCTTAACTAAACAATTACAAATCTTTTGAATAGTCCAACGGGTCAATTTTACAAAGCTGTTACACTCATGGATACAGAAATGCAGGGACTTAAAAAAGGATGTAAAAGGTACAACTGTACTTGGAAGTGTTGACTTTGTTTTAAAGTTTTCGTGATTGCGTACTATTCTTGGAAAATTATTGGAATTTAAATGTTCCGAGATTTAATTTCAATAACTTATTACGCGAAACTTTTAGATCAGTAGATGCTACAGTTCCATAAAGCACGTCACATAAAGCTTAGATGATGGAAAAGTTATTTACTAAAAAAGAAGTTCAGCCAGATGCGATATCATTACATTTTTGTTCTTTAGGAATCTATACTGTAATGAAATAAAATTCCTTTATTGGATGATAAGATATTTTGGAAGTCAATTTTCAAATTGATTTCTGTCACAATATCGTAAATCAATTGACTATCATTCAATCAGTTATATAAAGTAATAGAATTAAGTTCATTGATTTTACATTTTCTTTTATAATTTTTTTTTTTTTTTTTTTTGAAGAATTCATACGAACGTATCGAAAATAATTACTATTCAGTATTTTCTGATTTATTGATGTCTTACCGAAATATTTCTTCAGAATTTTTAATCAACTACCATTTACTGATTACGATAGTTTTTACAAAGAACTATTTAAAATAATGCCTTCATTCAGACCTAAGAGAAAACTTAGTTGGGACGTATTCAATTGTGATTAATTAATATTGATCATTATTTTTTTTTTTTTTGTTTAAAAAATTATGAGGAAAAATGAGCCAAAAATTCCCGAACAAAACATACTTACATTGCTCGTAAAATGGTAAGAAAATTGTGACTATTTAATTCATATAATGCAGACATATCTTAAGAATTGACGGAGTATTTTTTATGTATTTCTTGAAGTCATTGTAAATAAGCGTTTCTTTATGGCTTACTTTAGTTAGCCACCTAAAGTTAATATTACATAAGATTAACTAGTTTTTAAATGAATTTCTTTAAAAGATTCGATTTTCACTTGCCTTTTACAAATTTTTAAAAATATTTTAGTTAATCAAATGACTTACGAGTAAACCTTTACCTAATTACGAATTACTTTTGAAGAGTTTAGCTAACTCCCAAATATCTATTAAACACTTTTAAGATCGTCTTTTCAGTAATAAAATTCTCGTTAAAAAAAAAAAATATTTTCTTCCCTTTTAACTCGACAAGCTTCTATTTATTTGTTGGAAAAAATCAAAAGTTCTCTATGAAGAAATAGAAAAGTTGTTTCAGTTAAACGAATGACACTTAAAGTAAGGAAAACATTGAACCAGAAAAACTAAAAAAGTTCATGTGTTATGCGTTCGTGTGTGTGTATACGTCTGTGTTTGTGTGTGGCTGTATGCTTTTAAGCTACACACAAGCCAAATAAACAATTAAATTGAACGGCTGGCTGGCTGGCTGGCTGGCTGACTAGTTGGTTGGTTGGCTGTTTGGCTCAATGTAACCACATATACACATAGCAAAGTAACAGAGTAACCCGAGAGAGAGAGAGAGTATTTACGAAAGTTTTTAACAAAAAGCATTCAACCATTAAATCCGTTGTCACACTTGTCGTATGACAAGAAAATAAAAGCAAGAAGAAAAATAATAACAACAATAACAACAACATTTATCCATAGAACTAAACTCTATAGAAATAATCCTTGAACTCGATAGTTAGTCTACTGCTTTTCTATTTTGCTGTGTTTTTTTTTTGTTGTTTATAAGCAGAGGTGCATCACAACTGCCTGCTTTTTTAGGCGAAAAGATTCACTCCTTCACCCCTTATATAAGTAATGAAAAGTAACAGAACGATGAAAAATCAGTAGAGGACGTTGCACAAGCAAGCAAAAAAAAAACCAAAAAAAAAAAAAAAAACAAAAAAGAATAAATAAACCGAAAAAACTTGTCTTCACAAGACATAGAGGAACTATGTCAAAGTATTTACACACTTCCCTACGCAAGGAAACAGGCACATAAACGTATACATATATGCTTAGGTAACATATGAAACCAACAAAATGTGTTTTGAACACAAATAACAGGCAATAGAATTTTATAGACTCACATACATACATACGTACATTCACAGATGAACATTTACGTATTAGCTGAGGAGTGTAAGTGATAAAGTGCAATTTGATAACACACTTATATTTATGCACAAACACATACACTTAGTAATCCACTAAAGAAGAAGCGTCAAGCGATATAGGTTAGTTATTGGTTGTTGCAGTTGTAGTAGTTATTGTTATTATAGTCGCTTTCTGCTTTTATTTCCTTCCTTTTTAATAACTCTCAAAAGACTTAAAGAGCCAACTTTAAACCGCATTACTTCTCCGTATGAAAACATTTATTTTCTGACATAATCACACAAACCCACACACAACACATACATGTAACCTCACACAAATTGCTTCACAAATGTTTAGAAGTTTATTTCCTTTGCTTAACGGTATGTCCCTTACGCTATACTTAAAAAAAAAAAAAATAAAATAAAAATTCAAAGCATAATTTAAGCCACTACTAAAAACAAAAAAACAATAAGAAAAATTAAAACATTTTTCTGTTACCTTTGAAATATTTTTCTCTTTAACAAAATAACGGTACATGCGGTACGGTAAATATATCTCGTTTACTAAATAACTTTTAAATACTTTCTAACCGCTTCTGCTTTTCTTTTCAAGAAAATTTCCATGAATTTTTAATATATTGGCCTATTTAAGACCCACTTTTTTAAGACATTTTTTCTTTTATTTTTTTTTTTTTTTTTTTCTAAGGAATTTCTCCTTTTTGGTCTTAATTTCAATTTTTATACATTTTAGTGAAACATCACTACGCGCGTTTAATTTCTTCGCAAGCCACCAAACCGAATGAAAACCCGATATAAACTGAAAGTTTCGTTTCAAATTTTATGCTTCTTGTGCATTGTAAATGTTATTCTCCTTATTGTTATTGTTTTTCCCTACAAACATAGCTGGCTATTTGGCTGACTGACTCTGATTCTCTATTATACGTACTTGTATATGCATATATACACAAACACACATACACATATTCATATATATACATTGAGATGCTATTCATGCTGGTTTGTTTCCTCTCTTACCACTTAGAATATAGAGATGAATGAAATATTCTTTTGGAAAAACGACGGCATTGAAATTACCCTCTATCCGTATAATAACAGAACGCATGGAAAATTTTCATTTGTCCCTGGCTTAGAAAATAGCTTAAAAAGGAGAGTGTGAAAGCGGAGAGAAAGAGAGAGAGAGAGAGTGAAAAATTATTGAAAAGATTTTGAGCGAGTGAAATTATTCGTTCAGCTCTCGTTAATAATGGAGAATAGAGGAATTTTATGGTAAACGAAACGTTTCTTATAAGTTCCTATTGAGTTTTTAAAATTTCAACTCTTTAATTGGAGACTAAGAGTAGCTCTCTTGAATAATGTTTTTATAATCAAAGCTTTGGTATTAAATTCAAATAAATACAAACAATTTGTAATAATAGCAAATTAATTATATTGTAATTGGTTTTCAATGAGTATTGAATCAGCTTTTAATTTGTGAATAATGAAAAAGACTCAAGCAAAGGAACTGAGAGTAGATATTTAGTGAAAATTTCAATTCATTTGATAGAACGTAACAAATAAATAAATAAATTAATGAAATTTCGTTAAGTTTTTTTCAAATTTCAGAGTCCCGTATTTACCTGTATTGGTTGTTTTTAGGTATTAACGTAAGAAGTCATGTTGTGGAACAAGTAGGAAATCTAAATACAGAAATGGTATAAATAAACATATAACTCCAGATTATATGCGAAATTTTTAAAATCAATAAATATTTAGAGGTAAGGAAAATTATATTATATTTGTATATATATATATATATATTCATTGAATATTTTATTCCTTATTCTATCGGTTTGGTTGTCAATCGGACTTCATAACGTGTTTACTGTTTATGTATGTTTAATTAATAGAATGTTATTTTAACAAAAGAAAAAATTGTATTTAATAATAAACTAAATGATCTCGAAATCTCAATTAAACGCCTCAGTGAACATTTATTGAGAAAAAATTTGAAATTTCACATCATTTAGTACTTTTTGTAAGTTGAAACTATAATACTTTAGCAGCGAATATATAATTTATATTGAAATATAATTTTTTCATTTTCCAGCTTTATGGAAGCTCTGATGGATTTTTGTAATGTAATGCCAGTGCAATCTCATCCTTTAATTGTAATTGACTGTAAGGAAAACTAACTATTGTTATATTGAGGCGATTTATATAATAAAATTCTTTTTATACATCGATTGTAACATGAAACCTTATCAGAAAAATTGGGGATGGACTGTATTTGTCATTCCGTTTAGAGCAGGCGAAATAGGTGTCTATAGCTGTAAACTGTCATTGTCATTGTTCAAGTCATTAATATCTACAACTATATAAATTTCATTTTTCAAAAAAAAAAAACAAAAAAAGGATGGGAAATAATTTTGAATATTTTTACTTTAATAGTCTGATTTGAAGATGAAGTTTTTTATATAACACAGGGGAGTTAGACAGGCGGACAGTCTGTTTTACAAACAGAATAATTATGATAATAAACAGAAGCCTTTTATTTAATTTTAATGCATTTTTCTATATAAAAATCCTAACCAGAACGCAACTTTGAAAAAGAAGACTTTTCTTCTTCTCTTAAATAATAACAAACGAGTGAGTTTTATAAGATTTCTATGCTATAATAAATGTTGTCTCAAACTTGTTGTGTTTATATTTAGTCGAAGCACACAAAATTTTTTGGTTTGAACAAAATCAATTGCTCCGTCCTGTGTATTAAGGGTTTTGGTAAGTTATATATCTGGGTTCAACTAGACCGAGCAGTTTTTTTTTTTTTTTCTATTACTATCTAATAACTTTTTAATTTTTATGTACAAACTTTTCTCAGCTTTGAAAAATGTTGAGATACATTACTTAACAAAGTAAAAATGTTTCTAATAAAAATGTTTATATGTTTTGAGACTGGAGTAATATAGCAAGAGAGAACATAGAATATTAAAATTTATAGCAACTTGTTTAGTTTAACGTAAGCTTCGCAATAGTTTTTAGTATTTACAACTTTGCTTTACGTTTTGCTGCCGCGTCCTTTTAATAATTCAAGCGCACAATTGTTAATATTATATTCAACGATATAATTTTAATGCGTTTGAATTGCATTCTTCATAGGTATATAAGGATTTTAAAGGGAAAAAAGAGGTCGTTTTTTAAAATTTTTTTTTTGTTTTACATACATACAATAAATAATTATTTTACACAATAAAGAATTATTTTACACAAACTGTGAAACATATAAAAAAACATTTAACATTTAAACTATAGTCTGCAGTTTCCATTTAAAAATGTTGAAAATTTCGGAGACTGCTTATTTTCGTGGTGAGGTGAGTATGACCGGTAATTGAAGGAAGAATTTAAAAATAATTAAAATTTCAATTTTTGGTAGAATTAGTTGCAAAAAAGTATAGTTTACGTTTAAATTTGTATTTTTTTTTTTTTTTTTTGTGTTATAACGTAAGATGTGATGAAAGAAAAAAGAAATCCTTAGTTCAAGCACTGAAGTCAATTCTATTTATTCGTTTATAGGAAATCACGTATACCAACTTCGAACATTTTGAGAAAAAATAGTTTTGAGACGAATCATTTTAAAGTAAAAGATTTAGTACTAATAGGATTTTGAAAATCTCCTTCAGTGTTCAAGGCAATTGTCTTGAAGCTTTGAAAAAAAATTTTTGACAATTGGGCCCAATAGCGATAAAACGATTCGCGAACAGTGCAAATCTAAACGAGAAATATTTCTACTACTCGCTCGTTAACCATAAACTACAACAGACATTTTTTCGTTATGATCAGAAAAACATTGAACGTTGGGTAGATCGATTTACAACTTTGTTCACCATTGAGAGAAAACTGAAAATTTCATTTCATTTAATTTCATTTCTCATGTCGCATATTTTTCCCTTCATTTACATGGTAATGCTTGAAAAAAGAAGTTGTTCATGTTACATGTTTAGATGCGAGCTAATTGATGTATTTTCTCCCTTGTTATAATTATATGGTTAACATATACGCTAGTTAGGAATAAAATATTTAAAATAGTAAATGTTATGCGTATGGGAACGTTACGCTTTGCTTACGATTAAACATAATTAATATATTAGGTTGGAGACTTAATTCCTGCTATCTTACGATTTTCACGCTCTGCATGTCGAAAACGGATGTTTCGTTCTACCGGAATCTATGTTTTGTTTAAAATTAAGCAGTGCAACGAATGGCTTAACCTCGCGTGAAAAAGGGTCTTTTTTTACATGATATTCAGCTCTAAAATCAAATCTTATGATGTGACTGAAAAGAGATTATCCATGTTCAAGAAACACAAGTATTCAAAAGAAAAGTCTAATCGACAGCACAGTTTTCTTTTGCTTCACGAGAACGCTCGTCCTCATATCGCTAATAGAATTACGGAAGCTATTCAAACTTGTGGCTCAGAAGTGCTGTCACACCCGCTTTACTCTTTCGATTTGTCACCAAAGGATTTCCAAATTTTTCGATCTCTTTCAAATGCTATGGGCGAAGTTTAGTTTAAAAAAAAATAAAAAACGACAGAAACTTAGTTGCCAACCTAATATATGCGTTTCTGGAGAAATACTTAATTTGGCAGAAAGCAAGGGAAATTCATTCAAGTGCTGATATTAATATATAAATCGAAACTTTTCTAAAATGTACTACATCTGGACGTGTTATTCTCAAACATATTAAATAGAGAGAGCTCTAGTTAGTCGCATCACATACCAGGTAAGACGTACTTCTTCTTGGCTAATGTGAAAATTTCAGTCGACCTAGTTACTTAGGTTTATCTATCCTTCTCTTCCTTGGTCCACATTCAGTCTTTCGATGAAAAGTCTTGCAGGTAAATACTTGTCCGACCGCAAATTTAAGTTGATGGATGAGTAGCTCCTAACCTGTTGCAGAAATTTATCTAAAAAGAAGGCGAATACGCGAATAAAAACTTGTATTTCGACTTAAAAGTTTATACTACGACATGCACGCACTTACTTTATAAAGGTTTTCAAGCGAGCTTGGAATATATCGACTACATTGTCAAGTCTAGTGCATCCTGATTCTTCGATAAAAGATATAAATGTTGCTCAGCGGAGCTTGTCACAGTCGATTAAAATAATTACTATTTCTGCTCTCTTTGTCTTCTGCATCTACTTCTTTCTCATAAAGCTTTCGTTGCATGATCTTAATCTTTTTACCTTCCATTTATTTCTCTTCTCTCATCTTTTCCCTTTCAGTGTTTGTTTGTGCTTAGTGAAGCATTAATTTTAGAAAAAAAAAGCTTTTTACTCAATTGTACCAGTAATTGCATAAATCTTAAATTTCGAATTCACACCCAAGTTGACTTGAAATGTTCAAGAATTTTATTTGGAAAAATTTTCCAATTCAGGGAAACTTATTAAGGAAGCGTGTAAGAAGAGTCATAAACAGGCTTATGGCCGTATTGATTTTTAAATTAGTGCAGATAGATCTTTTAATAAGAAACTGTTTTTGGAGAAACTTTCCTTAAGTAAAGGTTTTCATTCTAAAATAAAAGTAACTATAAATACGCCCAAACACATGTTCATTCCTTCAATACAATCCTTCAAGACATCACTTGATGAAATTCTTAAATATTTTCATAAGAAAATTTGAAAAAAGTATATGAGAAAAGACGTATCTGTATTTCTGTATCTCTGTGAATTCGCGTTCTTAAACACATATAGTAGTTTAGATAATCTAAAAAATATTGACCCTAACAAAACGAATAGAATTTATTAGCAGTGATCTAATAGATGCAATGAATATATAAGCGCTCAACACTTTTTTGACTGTTCGTGAATGTGTGTTATATGAAGCGTTTATTAAAAATGAACTCTGTGTACAATTGCAGCCATAAATAATATCGTTTACTGAGCAGCTTAACAGCTAGAACGCGGCAACATCATCGTCGACATTACCATCGTCATTACTAAGAGCAATAATATCAACATCAAAAGCAGCTGCAGTAGCTATAACAATGTGGAGCAACAACGTTAACATAATTAAGAAGAATATCATTCCACCCATCATTCTACACTCGCATCTAATAATAATATAAGATTTTGCGCAATATTCTTCTTTTTCTTTGCTGTGTGCAGCACTTCCGGACTTAATTTCATTTTCAGACAGATCATTAAGAAGTAACATGCAAATGAAAAAAAAAAAAAAAAAAAAAAAAAAAAGAAGAAAAATCTAAAAAAATGTATTTATTTTCGTTAACGATTTTATTGTTCGTTTTCTTTTAAAACCTTGAATTACTTTAAAAGAAAATATTGCGAAAATATTTGCTGTACCTGGAAACCAGCACAGTGATGCTGCTTTGATACACATTCTCAAAACTTAAATTCATATTTCAATGGATATACGATCAAGTCAGATCAGTTGTCGATTAAGTTTCAATATAATCGAGATGCGTTTTCTTTAAAGTCCAAATATACTATAACATGTAGTCTAAATAGAAATCTATCATTATGCAGATGGCTCAGGGAAGGTTTTTAGCAATCTCTTCATCCCGTGTTCAAACTTTGAAAGGAATTAGTATCCTACACTGTTAATAACACCACTGTTAGTATACAACACTGTTAGTGTTCAACTCTGTTACTACTGTTAGAAGACTGTTAGCATACAACAATGTTAGTATAGAACACTCTTAGTAAGTAACGCTGTTAATAGACAACACATTTAGTCTACAACACTTTGAATAAAAAACACTGTTAGTGTACAAGACTGTTAGTATACAGCACTGTTAGTACGGAAGCGTGTTAGTATACAACATTGTTAATATAAAGCACTGTTACTATACAACATAGTTAGTATACAACACCGTTCGTATAAACCACTGTTAGTGTACAGCGCTGTTACTATAGAAGACTGTTAGTATACAGCACTGTTAGTATAGAAGACTCCTAGTATACAATAAACTTAGTATAGACCACTATTAGTATACAACACTGTTAGATGCATCCATAGAAAACCATACGTACGATTAAAAGAATGGAATGGACAAAAGAATGGAGGAAGAAAAGGACAAATAAATGGATGAATAGACGTAACCATCAACAGTCAGACGGATGAAGAGATTGAAAAAAGGATGAACGAGCGGAAGGTTGACAAAAAAAAAAACTTTATTTTATTTTTTGATATAATCAATAAAAGAAATCACTTAATGGACACAAATAGGAAAAGCGTCTATAAAAAGGCTGAACTATCAAATTTCTTTCGTTGTAAAAAGTTTGATTTAATTTAATCTGCTTTCTCTGTATGTTTTTTGTTACTATCTTACTAATGAAGAGTTTGCTTTTTCATTATAGTTTGTCAGTTTTTGATCAAATTTTCATTTTTCTTCATATTATCGTTATCCCTAATTATTATTGTATTTTTCTTATTGGTTCTTTTTAGTTACTTTTTGTATAGAGCAATATAAGTATATATAAATATATAAATTATATATAAATATATGTATGCATTAGGTCACTCAATAACTTCGTAACATGACATACAGATGTTGTCACTATTGGCGATTCCATATGATCTTCAGATAGCATCCGAGATGCGACCCGATGTGTCGAAATTTCATGATATTCCCACTATTAGTTTACGACTTACAGTTGTTTTAATGACGTTACTTTTGTAATTTTTAAAACAATGAAAACATCTGAGGCTCGTATATTGATATAAACATTGAATTTTTAATGGGAAAAAGTACTGTTCAAATTAAAAATGGCCTTGAAAAGTCTTAGGGCAAATCTTGTTCGTTGTAAACAGAAATTTAGCGATGCTTTATTGTCTTTACAAGAGATACTATGGGCGTAGGTGATATTGACCGCTTTGATAACTCGTATCTAGCAGCTGCACCAGGAAACATACAAACAGTGCACGAAAGTGAGGTTTCGTGTGTTAGCTCACACACTAATGATATCAGAAGGCATGAATGATCGTTATGGGAGAGCTTCGTTCGAAGCGCGTGAGACTGTTTGTTCATTTTAGCGAAAAAAAAGAAGCCAGGTTTTGACGATTCCAAGTTTTTCTTAGGATGAAATTAAAAGAATTTTTTTAGACGATATGCGCTAACGAATGAGATACTCTTTCCTTACAACACCACAGAATCGAATGGTCGTGTAGACAGCAATCGGCAAAAGTCCTAACTTGATACATTTCACGTACATTTGACGACATGTCATGCTGCGAACTTGTTCAGTAACGTCTTATAACAGAAATTGTTTATCATTTTCTCATGTCTTCTATTTCCTTATAATCTTCTATTACTACCGTTTGGCGCTTCCCTCTTTTAGACCAAAAAATATAATCTCTTGTCAAAATAGCTTAAGTCAAGCACCCATATTTTGTCAACTCTTTATATTAAAGAAACTTTCAAACAAAAAAGGTCGAATTCTAATCTAAAAGTTTCTATTAACAACTTCTTTTTGGACTACTATTGATCAAAAATTACCGCATAACCGAAATGAAAAGAGAGAATTCCAGCAAAAATATACTCCGTTTCATGTCTTTAAAGGGCATTCAAGTCAAATTCATCAGTTTACTCTGAAAACCAATTTTATTTTCGATATTCCGTCTCTTTGATTTTCGCGTTAATAATTCGTCTTCCTTCACGGCAACTTAGTTTTCTTAAAAAACGATTAATTTTTATGATAAATGCTTTTTGTGGAAGCAATCTCGTATACAGGGCGAAGAGCGAAAATAAAAAAAGAAGAGAAAGAAAATCTATTTAAAAGCATAGTTTTTTTTTAAAAAAAAATTTGGCTTCCTCTGTAGCTGTAAGTTTACCGAATAAGTTCAACTTGTTTAAATTAAAATTCGTGCTTTGTGTTGTTCTTTATCAGCTTTGTCTGAGAATACTTTCCTGCACCTTTTTGCAAAGTATTCTTATTGATGGTGTGGGTAATAGTGGCGTAATCGCAGAGATAGTATAGTAGTAGTAGTAGTTTTACCTGCCAAGTGTCGCATTAATCTAAAAACTTCAAAAAAAAAAAAAAAAAAAAACTTTGAAAATAAAAAATAAAATAACAATTTTCATCTTCAGTTCAGAATTTTTTATAGTTAAGCTATTAAAATAGAAAACATAATTTTTACGTTTAGAATTTTTCTTTTTTCGCAACGCTTTTGTGCATCTCTTGCCCTGGATACAAGTTCTTCCCTTTCCATTGCATTCAACAATAATGCAACCGTTAAACTTTCTTATTCTCTTTAGTATAAAAGTAAAGATGTATAGAATATAATAGAATATAATAGAACTCATGTGTATTTTGTTAAATGTTAAGATCATTAGAAGTCCATTAGTCATTAGAAGTCAACGAGTCAACTAAAGTATAAGTCGTTGTAAATGGGTCTATACTGTGCGTATGAAGCAAACATTAAAGTAAGAGAAACTTGCTTGTATGTTTAGAAATATATGTGCGCCCATTTTCTCATTATTCTTTGAACTTTGAAAACATGTGCGTGGTGCCGAAATTGTCAGAACACTTTTGATACTTCTTGAAATTGTGTTAAATGATAAAGTTTCTATTGCATACACGCATGGACATAGTAACTTTCGTTTAATAGCATTAGGCTTGACTTCAATTTATTTATTTATTTATTATATAAGAACAAGTTAAGATGTTATAGTCACAGGCAAAGATGACCATTAAATACCCTACACAATTGTGCCTAACATGGTTCTTTATTTGCTTTCGTGAAAGAAAATACAAATTATAGTTTGTTTCTATGCAAATGTATGCTTTTCATTGGGATTGCTTATAACGAAGGGAATCTAAAGGATGAACTGATGAAGTCCAAGTTTAACAAAAATTAGTTTTTCTGTCAAAGATCTTTCTATTCTTCTATTAAAAGTTAGACTTTACTGTCATGTAAAAACTTATTTTACTTCTCAACAGAACTTTTCTCTGCAGTGGGATTTAACAAATAGACCCATCTAGTCCAAATTTGGCGCATTTCTGTTTTATCTCAAATTGCTATTACAGATCAATTTTCATGATGAAACAATACAGAACAGACCTTTTTCTCTTATAAAAACTTACTTTTTATGAGACTCCACTTATTTACTTACTTTTTATGGATCCAAAAAATACACCTATGTGGTCCAACTCTAATGCAGTTAATTTTTTTTGTGTGGAGATATTATTTGGTTTATAAAATATTAAAAATTAGGCTTAAAGTCTTTTCATAGGAGCGGTTATATGGTTGATGGTTTAAAACATTTTTCTCAAACGATCCAGATTATTCAGATTTATTTTATATGCTAAAATACTAATGCTTAGCGATACTGGTCAAAAAATATTAATAACTAGAATTTTTTTTGTATAAAGTTTCTCTTCAAATTAGGCGTTCCATGGGGAGTGGTCATAAAAATGGTGCGATTAAATCCTCTTCCAGTAGCCTTCGTCTTTGAGCTTTCAGCATTGCAGTGTACCAGGCTTTGTCAAACAATCTAAAAAATTACGAGCTGAAAGTTCATCATAAGATATCATGGACAGACATCAAGTCAAGTTTGCTTATATTTAATTAGTCGCAATCGCAACGTTGTCAACTCAAGTTGTAAAACAGCAACGAGTACGTATCGCACTGTTGCTCTTTTGGTTTATACTGTAGGCGTGGCCTGTGATCGATATGGGCCATTTTTAATAGCATTGTATGTAAAAGAAATTCGAATGTTTCTCTGAAATTTGCTTCGTCATTTTTGCGGTTAGGAAAATGTTTACCACTATGGGACAAACGGACATGCAGATAAACGGACAGACGGAAAGACAGACAAACGAACAGGTAGGCAAACGGACATGCAGACAAACGGAAAGTTGGACAGACGGAGAGATGGATATGCAGAGAAAAGGACATGCAGGCAAACGGACAGACGGACAGATGGACAGGCACATAGAAAAACCCACGGACATGCTTAAGTTGATTCTAAATTTCATGCTGGTCAAGAATATATATACATTGTGGGATCTTTGAAATGTCCTTTTCCTAATTACAACCCAGATGACAAAATGAAATATACCCTTCACGTTCGGTGGTGAATATAAAAATGTTTAATATAAAATACGATTTTTTTTCACATTTAACGTTCCTAGTAGAACTTTACAGTGTGAATATTTTGAGCCTCACGGCTTCGAATTATTCACTTATCCATCCCCTCTATAATATTCATAGTTGCGGACAGTAATTAAATAAATCCAAAGTAATCTTGCGTGTGTGCATCTGAAGGCATGCGTACATTAACTGCTTGTCGCTTCCGCTATTTACGATCAAAAAACAACAACAAAAGTGAAAGTCAAATTTGCACAGAAGAAAAACAATGCAAAGTAATAATGAAAAAGTAAGGTTATGTGCAGCTTACGGCGGACCATCAGTTAGCCAATATATCGAGAAAGAGTATACAATGTGGATTTAGCGTGTCTCGCAAACTTCTCGACAATCGTTGTTTAAGTTGTTTTGAAAAGCATTTTAAGAATAATCAAGAATTGCAGGAATTGATTCGTAATTTTATAGCAAAAGGGGAGTGAGCATAAAATAATTAAAGATTTCCCTAAAAGGTAAACAAATGGGAAAGAAGGCTTAAGAAGGTTTTAAAATCATATTTCGAATCATCCAGAGTACCGCAATTGCATCTTTTGTAATATAACAACAAACGATATGACAGGCCTAGTATACACGTACCTTTCAATGATTGTTACCAAAAAAAAAAAAAAAAAAAAAAAAAAAAAAAAGAAAGGCCCAGTATATCAGACACATACATACGTAATACATAAGCCCGTTAACATGAAGTTCTATTCCTTAAAAATACGCAAACATATGCAAGTTGGTAATGAAGTAACATAACAACGTTTTCGTCGTCGTCGTCGTCACATCATCATTGTTTTCATCATCAACGACATCTCGGCTTTACTAACGTGCTTACGGTACAGTAGCTATGAATACGTTCGTGTGTGTGTGTGTGCATGTATAAACGACTATATAAGTGACATTTCACTTTATTATGCGTCATAATCATCATCCTTTTGCACGTTCATACTTCTTTCTTTTTTTTTTTTCCTTTTTTCCCAAGATGTAGCCATGTGTATGTGTATAAATATGTCCTTTTTCCCTTTTCCCTCTATATATGCTAAACCAGAGATATAAGTATAAGGACATCCTGAGCAAGTTGCATTTTTTTTTTTTTTTTATACCTCAGCAGTGTGTAGTACTTTTTCTCTCATCGTTGTTGTGAATGTTTAAAATGCCGCCTGCTGCTCTGCTTGCATTACAAAAAGTTACAACAATACAAACAACAAACAGTAAGTCCGATAGTAATGACACTTCATTTACGTGTAATAAACTCAAGTAAAAACTCGTTGAATAAATGGAAGCGATGGTAAAAGGAGGAGAAGTCGTCGAAGGGTATCTGTGTATAAGAATGAATGAAAACTGAGTGACCCGTAAGTGCCTGCTGTCAGTTGCCTTATTGTGTGACACTGACTGTATGTCTCGTTTACTGTCTGCCTGTATAAGTTTCATTCAAAATGTTTAAATTTCATTCAATTTTTTTTATTTTTTTTTTATTTTTATTTTTTTTTTTTTTTTTCTGCAAAAAGTATTCATCTGCTGATGTTTTCAGGCATTTTCGGAAGATATTTGTAGACAACAAAAATAAGAAAAACAACAACAATAACAACAATGACAGAAATGCAAGCCGAAACAGTACTCAATTCTCAATACCAATGCAGTAAAATTAACAAACACAGAGCAATAGTTTTTCTCTGTTGCTTCATCATCATCTTTAACAATACAGCAGCAATAGCAACAATGCGATGTGCAATGCAATGCAATGCAATGCAATGTTGGTTCACAAACACAAAGAAATAAGAAAGAAGAACATCTGATATTTATTTATAACGATATATACAAAAACGTATAAATATGTGTCAGTCTATAAGACTTAAATTTAAGGTTATTAATAGGCCGACTAAAAAGTAGCAGATCTTTGAAGATTTATTTATATATTAAGAATGCATTTATTGCCTTTAAAAGATTACGATATGAGATGAGATAAGTACCGTTTTGTTTGACAATTTTTTGCATTAATTTTCCGAGGTAGAATGTGTACAACTCAGGCATTCGATCAATTCTTGAAATCTAATAAATTCAGATAGCACTCATTTTGCCTGCTACTTCTTATATATACACGATGTCAGTTGAAGTGATGGGAATGAGATTTAAAATCTTAACTTTGCTTTGCTCTGAAATTTTTTTAAATATTTTTCTCAGGCTCAATACTTTTTAGAATTGTAGTTACATTATATATGTATATATACATATATATATATGTATCCCTGACCTATAAGCGATTCATTTTATCTCTTAAAAGAAAGGCTTCTTAGCTTATACTGTCTGGTAAATAAAGTGAAAATTCATCACAGAGAACATTTTTATAAGCGGACTTATATTCTTTAAGAACAAGAAACAACTCCCAATAACGGGTGAAAATTATTCTACCATTGTAATCTTTTATTAAAAATGCTTCAGCTAAAAGGATTAAATGGACATGTGTGTGTATCATTGTGTGCGTGCAATATAACATGTCAGTCACGTATCCCGATGTTTAAGTCTCTTCATCTTAGCATTATAGCGCAGTGTATTTGTTACCGCACATATGCATATTCACACACACACACACACACACACACACACACACAAACATTTAAATCCGTTGTTCTTTTTTTTTTTTTGTTTTTTACTTCTATGACATCTCTGCACACCCCCCCCGCCCTTCCCTCGTACACACATGTCGTGGTTTTGTTGTTGGCATAATGTAAATGTTTTATCATTTTAACTTTTTGTTTGCGTGTATGTATGTGTGTGTGTGTGTGTGTGTGTGTGGGTCTGTGTATATCCTTTGCTTTATTCGTTTTCATCTCTACGCTGCATTACAATTCCATACCTCTGTGCTTTAAAAACAAGAGAAAAGAATTGACTTTAAGTACACATCGCATACCTCTCATATACAAAAAGACAGCGTTGAGCATTTGGTGTTGTTTTGTGGGTTTTGTTCATTTGAATTTGTCTGATTGTTGAAGTATGTGTATCTGTGTGTGTGTGTGTGTGGATTTGTGTTTGTGTTTGTATTAATGTGTATGGAGTATATACTATATATGGCTTGTTGTGTGAGCCATACGTCAGTGTAGTAAAGTACTCCATACATCATATTCACATTCACAGGAAACGGAAGCATTTTGCTCATTTGTTCGTTCGCTGGTTCGTTCGTACATTCGTTTTCATTTAACTAAGTGCAATTAACTCGCCCCATTGCTACACTTAAGTTGCAGTTTTTTTTTTTTTTTTTTTTTTTATTATTATTATTGTTGTTGGATTTGTTATTTTTCTGCTTCTTCTACTTCTTAGTGTTTTTCTTTTCGCTCTTATTGCTGCTGCTATTTTTTTAATCTCTCCGCACTTTTTTTCTCTTTCAACTTTTTTTATTTTTAAAAAAATTTTTTTTTTTCTTGTTTCTTGATTCTCTTTTTAATGTTGTTTTTCCATTATTCTCTAGATTTATTTTCTTTCGGTTATTGTTGCCAATTTATAGAGTTTCACTTGAGCTTCATTAGACTGACGATTGTATGTGTGCAGGAGGAGGAAAGCGTTTTATATATAAATAGTTTTTCTTTTTTTTTTTTTATTTATTTCGCATTAAAGTTTTTTTTTTTTTTTTTTTTTTTTTTTTTTTATTATTACTCTTTGAAAGAGCAGGCAAAGAGATGTAGTTATTACACATACACGACACTCCTTGCTTTAACAGTTCAACGACGTTACATTTAAAATGCATCGTTGAGTTCATATATCTTTTTATTACGGCTTTTAATATAATTTCAAAAGATTTTCTTCCGCGAATCGTTTTTAATTAAATTTATGATCTCTTTAACATCATAAGCCTCCCCCATTAACTTATCCTATATACATAAGCCTCCACCATTAACTTATCCTATATACTGATATTGAAAGCCATCAATTAAATGTGTTTGGCATTAGAACTCAGCAGAGAATGTCGCAAAATTCTAGTTAAAGTTAAACTGAAATTAAACTGAAAGCAAGTGATGACTTCTCTAAGCTGTCATACTATTGAGTTGATGTTTAAAATTATTGTTCGTAAACATTTAGTTCTGCAGATGAACATTTTGTTTTTGTTCGTTTTGTTCGTCACAGATCTTCTCTTATTAGAAATAAACAAAATTCCATACGATTTATACTACAGCATTAAGTAGTCAAGCATGTAATCTGTGATTAAATCAGCGCCTGAAGTGTGTTTAACTCAGTAGTGTTTCTGCTTTCATTTTAGTTAACTATAAACCCTCAGGAGTTATACAAATTAATTGTATAAAACTTCTCATAACAGATAACAAAATATATGCTTACGTTTTAATGCTTTTGAAGCTACAATGATCGGTAATGGAAGTACGATTTGTAAGTTACTCGTAGATGACTACTACTTTCTTATATGAAATCTTCACACGTTTTAATATTACGTAACACAATGAACGACTTCTTCTATTGCGTTTTAAAAAATATTGTAATGTCAGCGAATAGAGCTTAATTGATTTACGACCTGACCTAGTTCGGCTTATATTACAACTTAAATTACATAAATTAGAAAAAAAAGAAGAATTAAAGAAAGGAGTTGTCCATTGCCAGTTTATTGCCCTATACTCTACAATACGTCCCCTCCCCCCTCCTCACCCGCCCTCCATTTTAAGTACATAAAAGGTTTCTCAATAAAAGTGCACTACGTCACTCCATGCTCTTTACCTTGGTTTGCTGCTTAGAGCTTCTTAGCAGGCCGAATTTTATATGGGTGAAAGTGGAAGTCTTTCGTCAAAATTCCCTGCGTAGTGCTTTGTAGAATTCAAAATCACTGAGAACGATGCCGAACTGCGATTTTCGTATTTCCAGCGACTCTCTCGTATATAACAGCCATGTTTTCAAAAGATCTACCCGTACGATAACGTAAAGGGAATTTACTATCCATAATCGACAATGGTCCTTCAAATATTTTGACTACTCTTTAGGTGCTTATTAGGTGCTTCTTGTCGATCGAAAATTCTGCAAACTTTGAGACAAGTCTCAGCGTAACTTTCCTCAATTTTACAATGACTTTTCACAATTATAACGCGTTCTTCTTTGGTGTACCTCTTCATTTTTAGAAATCGGAACTATCATAGGTGATAACTGTCAATGTTCAGAGTTATCACTTGCATGAAAAGGAAAATGATGCAAAATTTAAAAAAAAAAGTAAGAAAGGGGTAAACAGGAAATCCTAAATGAATGGACGACAAGCCCATGACCCATGAATTCATTCACCCGAATTCTGGTACGTTGCAAAACGATAAACTGGCGATGAAATTGTGCGAAATTAATTAATTAACTTTGACTCGAACTCTCATCAACAACAAGAAAAAAAATATATCCAGTTGATTTAATTGTTTAATTTAATTTTTGTATATTTTAAAATTCTCTTAATTTTTCATACATTTAGAAGTCAAAATGCGCATTCCTGGTGAGTTTATTCTTTAATCGAAGATTATTTTTTTTTTATTGATTGATGGATTCAGCATTTACTCAATACAATTTTAATAAATTATAACTTTTTTTTTTTAAACACACTAAGTCCTATACTTATTAGAAATTACGGTAGCCCTAAAGCATATACTTCTTAAGACTTAGGGATAGGCAAATACAATACTTCATTACTACAATTTATAAATTAAAATAAAATAAATTTTTTGATTTATGGGAACATAATTAAACATGCTAGCCGTTTGCCAACGTTGCACCCATCTTCAATAAAATCTATTCGGAACATAGATGCAAGCAAACCCAAGCAAATTATTATTCATGGCAACCGACGATGGCACAGCGCAGATTGACTGTCAAATATATCATATTTTGATTCAAAATTAATTTAGATAGGACATTGGCAAATTCCGTGTATTAAGTAACAATGTTTTGATAATCATTAAAGGATCAGAAATTGTGATTAAGTGATAGGCTTCATTCGAATTTCTTGAAGCAACTCTGAGCGTGTTAAACACCTCATTATTGTATTTACAATAATTAAGCTTAATAAAGATGAAGTGCCTAGGAGGCCAATTGGGGGAACATTAAAACACATCTTCTCAAGCAATGTCGGCGAATCAAGAGTACCATTGATTATCTTAATTAATAAGTTAACACCCAGAATAAATCCAACCCAAATTCCTAAGCGCAACTAACTAACAAGAATTGTTTTTGAACGGATTCTATTAAGTCAAGATAACATCTATAAGAAGAAGACACGCAACCGAGGCATACTCCAGTATTGGTCTAACTAAGCACGTGTAAAGCCTTTTTGTTATGCACGGACCAACACTCTATAAAACCAAGCATTGACTTAACTTTAATTAAATAGTGCTCGATATACAAATTAAAGCGTAATCTTTGATCAAATCCATGTACGACTCAACATCTTCTAACTGGTGAGAATCATTAAAATATACCGAATTAAATATGCGAGCGACACTTTCTTGCATTTATTTAGATTTAGTTTTATAAAATTTACAGGGCATCATGCGACAAAATTATTTAAATCATTTTGAAGTTGACGCGTTGACATTGACGTTGATATTGAAATGAATAATTGAAAGGTTAAAAGAATAATTTCACCGGCAGCGGAGGACTATTACGTTGGAGGACAAATATTAGACCCAAAACTTCCCCCCGAAATGAACGTCTGACTTTTCCCTTTTGTCCGTAATTTTTCTGTCTGAATCTAATCATTTTTTTTTTTTACCTTTTTCTCTTATATAGAATGCATATTTTAAAAAAATTGGTAGGTCACAGTTAGACCAGCCAGATTGCCGGCGAGCCATACTCGGTTGAAATGCATGCGCTACTCTGATGATTCGACATAAAAAAAAAAATGCAGTTAAATCGTTACAATTACATCATATAGCTCTTTACGAGTCGGTAAGGCTTGCTACCACATTAATGCCCTATCAGAGTATTAGATTAGGCCTACCTCTTCAGCCAATGCCAGCCATATCGGTAATATGTAACAGTGCGTGATGGCGTCAGGACAACACATATCCCGAACATAATATAACATAGACAATCTCATGTATTCCTTATAACTTAAGCCTGATATGTGTATATAAGTCTTCACATGTAAGCAATTATTCTTATATGTATATATACATACATGTATACATACATGCATAAATATAAGCAAAGCACATCTGTTATTAGCAAACACACACACACACAAAAACACACACACACACACACACACACATATATATATATATATATATATATATATATATGCATATATGTATTTACCTATATATATAGCATATTACATATTTATCTGTAGTATAGTAAAAATAATGTTTACGTGCAAGTATAGTATGTGTAGAGTAAACAAATGACTTTACACGTATATATAAATATATATGCAGATTATTTTACAGAAGTGTGCGTGTGCATGTGTATGGACCTGTATGTTAGATATACAAAAAGTATATTACAATAACATGTGGAGAATAATAATACTTCACTGGTATGTAGACTAGATGTAAATAAACCTATTTTGTGGTACTAGGTGAAGATAGAAATGTGCATATATAGTTATGTGGGAAATTTCCCTTTTTATATTATATACGAAAGGGACAGACAATTGTGATGGATAATTAGTAAGGCAGGAAGCATTTTTTTGAAAATGATTTGGATTGAACCGTTTTCGCAACCATACTTCATGTAAAGTTTTCATGTAAAAAATCGTCGGATGGGATTTTTTTTTTTTTAAATTTTAAAATTTCTATTAATTTTCGATAGAAGTCCATAAAAAATTTTTGATTTTTGGCATACTTAAAAAAGTGAAAATATTAAAAATTCGATTAAGATGGGACAATGTTTCAAACCGCCTTCCATATAAATGCTCTTACAAAAAGTAAGCCTCCAAGTTTTCTTTTTTTTTTTTTTTTTTTTTTTGATTACTCACTCAGAGGTTATTTGCAAAAATAATAGTAGTATAAAAACGTAAATGGTTAGGGAGAAAGAAGTGAGAAAAAAGTGAGGAACGTATATGCGATTGATGAGCTTTACGTCTTTACCGATCAATAAGGGCTATGGCTTTATCGATCAAGCATAACTGAGTCCACACTTCACAATCGTAATTTAAGATTCTATACTGGGAATTAAAACTAACTAAGTTGACTTTTCTTATCTACTCGCCTATGTGGTGGTGACACAAATATTAGAAAAAGATCTAATTTTTATCGTTTTTTGCACAAGATAGATTTGCTTTTTAGATTACTTCACGTATAAAGATTCCCATGAAAAATAATTGTTTTTAAAAAAACAAAATATAAATTTTGATAATTAATTATGGAGATAAGAAGATGAGAATTGTGTGAGAGTAACTAATGTAGGTATATAACGGTCGACCATGTCCGACTGTAACGATTGAAAATCTTTCATCAAAAAAATAAAACGAAAAATTTTCAAAATCACAAAAATTCAACTCTATTGCCTAAACCAAATAGAATTTCGATTTATGTATATACACATATATATATATATGAAATAAAAGCTAAAAATCATTTCATTCTCGTTTCGTATAAAAATGTTGACAAAACCATTAAGTGAAGAGGTCGTTCGTTCTTTAACCACAATCAGAAAACTGTTTACTATGTTCGTTGCTTACTGACGATACATAAGTTTACGGATTCAATTCTACTCAATATGTTTGACAGTGTCGCTACTGTTGTTATTGTTGCAAGGACATTTTTGGTTTCTCTTTTTTGTTCTGTTTTTGTTGCTCTTCTTCTCTTGCCATTATTAGTTGTAAATTAATTCCAAGTCAATGAATCGTATTTGTGTGTGATAGGATATCATTGACATAGAAACCAACTTTAAAATTGTATGTGTGTGTGTGTGTGTGTGCATATACTTCTGTGTATGCGAGTACGAAATAACAGTTATTTGTAGCTTTTTCCCTCTTTTTTTCTTTCCAAATTTATAAAATATTGTTGTCGTCTTGTTATCATTTCTGAATGTCAGTTGATGTCAATATCAAATCTTTATTTCTTTCTTCTTATTTAAGAGGAACAATAGCAACAACAATAACATAATATTATTAGAGAAGAGAAGTTATAGTTGCTTTAAAAAAGGAAAAATTATATCATTTCGGAAACATTAGCAGAACAATGTAAATTCCTTCGCGTTTTTTCCTTTGCTTTTTCTTTTCACTCCACTCTACTCTCATCTCATCTCATGTCCTCTCATCTCATCTCATCTCATCTCCTGTCTTTCGTATCACTTATATAATTTATATTCGTTTCATTTATTTACATTATCTCCACTTAACAAAACTATACGTTTGTTTGTTGCGTTGATAAACGTTTGTATGTGACAATCATGTCCTAAATATAATCTGCAAGTGTTGTTGTTGTTGTTGTTGTTGTTCTTATCTTTTATTGTATCATTTTCAATTCTTGTTATACATCAAGTATATCAATATTATGTTGAGAAAGAAAGAAAAAATTTCAGTTAAGTTTCATTTCTAATCTAAGCGAGAAAATTAATAATTCGATGTGTCGCGTTCTAGTTAAACGAGTAAGTGCTTCTTCCACTAAAGAGCAATAAATTGTAAATTGTAGTGCTTCGGACAATGTTAAGTTGAGTTGATTAAAGAGTATAGTCTAGAGAAGAATTCTCAAATATCTGTTCAGAAAATTGGAATATTCTTTTTTTCAAAAAAAATAATCTAATTCCCTTCCATTCTATTCCTTTGAACATCTTTTTCTAGACATTATTGTGTAATTTGAAAAACACGCAGTTATAAGTATAACATAAATGAAACGAGCTCACTCACTACAATTGTACAGGTGCACAAGTGTAATGATCATCATCTCATCTGATAGCAAGTAAGGCAGATAGACAAAAAAAGGAAGCACATGTAAAATGTATAAAGAGATGAAAGAAGAAGAAAAAGAAGAAGAAGAAGAAGCAAAGGACTAAAGTAAAACCAACATTCCGTAATCTTTAGATTAGAGAAGTATATAAAAACAAACAAAAAACCAAATAGAGTAATAGTTACATGCAATTTGATACAATTTTTAAACATTCATAAGACTGTAGTATAAATGACTTGTAACTTGCGGGCAGTTTAGTTAGCCGGTTAGACCCTTCTTTTATAAGACTCAGACATATATTTCGATGACCTTTTACATTAACAATTGCTGTAGATAACGTACAGACTGTTGTTTGTTGCGTGATGGGCGGGTCATATCAAAAATCTTACCCTTTCGATTCTCATCTTACCAACTCGAGGTATGAGATGAGCGTAACTAAATCAAGTCAGTATCTTGCTAATCAATGTGATATCTTTAA
>KK351018.1:3353345-3373975 GCA_000671755.1 Glossina brevipalpis
CATCGAAATATATGTCTGAGTCTTATAAAAGAAGGGTCTAACCGGCTAACTAAACTGCCCGCAAGTTACAAGTCATTTATACTACAGTCTTATGAATGTTTAAAAATTGTATCAAATTGCATGTAACTATTACTCTATTTGGTTTTTTGTTTGTTTTTATATACTTCTCTAATCTAAAGATTACGGAATGTTGGTTTTACTTTAGTCCTTTGCTTCTTCTTCTTCTTCTTTTTCTTCTTCTTTCATCTCTTTATACATTTTACATGTGCTTCCTTTTTTTGTCTATCTGCCTTACTTGCTATCAGATGAGATGATGATCATTACACTTGTGCACCTGTACAATTGTAGTGAGTGAGCTCGTTTCATTTATGTTATGCTTATATCTGCGTATTTCATTGTACATCTATCTACCTTTAGAAGCTTTAGAGAAACTTTGATGATGTTATAAAGTCAAGTACGATTTCCTTCCATCCAACATCCGCTTTATACTGTTCGAGCTCAGTTTCAGTTTCTTTAGTCTTTAGAGTCTATCCCGTTTATCGTGTACTTCGTTTTTCTGCAACTTTCACTTCACTTAGTTAAACTAACACAAATCACTTGTATGTAGAGAGAAATAGATGCTTAGATAAAACTCTGTAAATGTCTTTGCGAACATTCATGCATATGTGCAGGTTTAAGAAGTTTCTCTTGTTAGGCATTTACAGGCTTCTGTCGTCTTTCCTTTACTGCTATTGGTATTAATGTCTTGTTACTCTGATATACTCAGAGCATCACAGATTGCGCTGGCTCGTACTGTCGTTTAGGAAACGGAAGCCACAAAACCCGTTTTGCAATGTTTACCTTTACTCTGCCTCTGCCTAACCTCTCATCTTTATGATAAATTTGCAATCATTGGTCTCTGTATGTGTATAAGTGTGTGTGTGTGTGTGTATGCCTGTGTATTAAGCTTTGCAGCTATGTTAGTTAATCTTGAAAATGCTTAGGCCCTCTTGGCTTTGGCACATATTTGCTTTACACTTCTATAAAATTTGTATAAAAAAAAAAAAAAAAAAAAAATAAAAAAATGCAGTATTCACCGTAGAAGTGTTCAGATGTGTTTTGAGTGCAGATGTTGAAATTGTAACTTCATTTAAAAGAACATTTCTATATAATTGTTAACTGCTTTTAGTTCAACCTTTAAATGTTAGTACAGGTAAAATAAGGGGAGCAAACGAGATAGAAAAGGAGAACGAGAGAGAAATGCAAAGAAAGTGAAATATTAACTATTTTTTGAAGCGTTCATCAGAAAAAGATTTAATCTAAAAAAGAAAGAAATCTGAAAAAAAGAAAGATTTAACAAAAAAAAGTTAACAGCATGTCATTAAGATTTGCTTTAATTACTGGAAAGCATAAATTATAATAATTTTGAGTCCTTTCCATTAACAGTCTAACAGTTAAAAGTTTATGAGTTTTGTCAGTTATTAATTTAGTTTAGTTAGATGAGGACTATAAGAGATAGCAGTGGTTTTGTTAAAAATTAAAAAGGGACGGCCTATTCGCACTTTCTCTCTTTCTCTTGCTTATATTCTATTTCTTGAACAAATTCTAGATATTTTATGTTTACCTGAATCCTAATTAGAAGGTATAAGTCTAACGAGTTTGGATATATTTTAAATTCCGTTCTTTGATAAGTTAAGAAAATTATTTTTTTGTTCATATTTCTGATAGAGAAATATTTGTATTAAACGCTAAAAATGTGTACGTATTTTTAAGGGGAAAACAAGGAATCATCACGTCTACCGATCAGCGCTGTCAGTTGGCGATTTGCGAAAAGTTGCTGTTCAACTAATTATTACAAATATTTTATTCTCTTTACTTTTTCCTGATCTTATTTCATAACTAATGAGATAAGAAGATGAAGTCATATAACAACCCATTTGGAAAAAGCTTTCACTACTATGGTCGAAAATCGATTTGTACATTTTTTTTTGGCTGCTGTAAATGACTGACATAAAACTCGAGGCATGTACTCTGTTGGACGACATGACTGAGGAATAGACAATTCTCCCGACGTAATACTTCATGGTAGTTCCGGGAGGATTACCGTCAGACGCAGAGGCGATTTTAGTGCAGTGAAAATCCCACACTGACTTTAGGTTACCAAAGCTTTCCTCCGTTAAAAAAAAAAAAGTGTACCGTGTTGGATTACTAATTGATGAGAATTTTTATATATATTGATAATAAGAAAAACTGTAGAAGACTACATATATGACAAACATTTCGCAGAAAAGTTTATTTTATAAGTACTGTTACAGGGTACTACGAAATGCAGGACCGGAAAATCTATGGCCCGTGTACCAGATAGAACAGGGCTACTACGAGCAGCTACCAAAAGACACATGGCCTGAGGTCTAGATAGGACCGAGGTACGATGAAATCCGGGATCGGAAGACCTATGGCCAGTGCACCAGATAGGACAGGGCTACTATGAAATCCGGGACCAAAAGACCTATGGCCCATGTACCAGATATAACAGATCTACTACGAAATCCGAGACCGGGAGACATATGGCCCGTGTTCCGGATAGAACCGAGGTACGATGAAATCCGGGATTGGGAGACCTATGGCCCGTGTATCAGATAAGACAGGGCTACTACGAAATCCGGGAACGGGGGACATATAGTACTATGAAATCCTAGAGCGGAAGATCGTGATCAAAGAGAAAAATTAAGAGTTTCATAAAATAAATTTTACTTAAATTATTGTCCAACGTTACCGAATACATTTTCCCATCTCTCTGATCAAATATGAATTCCATATAGAAAGAATTTCGTAGTTTTTTTTAAACCATTTTCTCATATCGTTCTGTAGAAACAAGGTTGTTGAAAGAAGAAGCGCTCCTTAGACATATCTCAAGATCAAGTCGTATATAATCTATTCTTACTTAGGAAACTTTAACATTTAAGCGGAACACATAAACAAAAAAAATATATTGTTATTTACTAATAAGAGCGCACTTATAGTTGAAAAATAATTACAACAACTTAAAGTATTTTAGAGAAATCGGGCCATTTCACATTTGTATTGTCTTAAGGAATAATTAAGTACTCTTCTGGAACTAAGAATAGTTTTCGTAGATATGTTATTTCAAATGTATCAGAACATGTTAACACTAATCTAATTCGTCTGAATGAGTTTAGAATATTTTAAGATTTATTTGATTATTTCCGCACATTTCCATTGAACTTTGACAACTATTTTACTTTACTTTCACTTAACAAAAAGTCTTACAATTTTCAAAAAAGATTTTAAAAAATAATTAAGAGGAGATGACACAATATTTATAACAATTTGAGAATTTCGCGTCTATAGAAGATAGTACATATGCAGACTTTTAACACAATGAACTCGTCTATTGATTGATTGCTGAAATTAGGTTTTTTTAAATAGATTTTCGAACCCTTTGACAACTGGACAAGTGTTCGTTTTTGACAACTTTTTATAATTCGGTTTGCGCATTATATTTTTCATCCAACTACTAGCGCATTGTTTATGGTGAGTTATAAGTAACAATAAATCTTTTTTTTTGTGTTTTTTTTTATAACATAAGTCATGATTAGTTTTTCACTTATGTTTACATTTTCAAATTTTGTTTAGTTTTTATAATTATTTTGTTTATTTGTCGATGCGACTTTATTATCTGTTACCTTACCAATGATATTTTTAGTTAAGCCATTTTTAGCAAAGACGTTTTTAGCAAAGACGCAAACCTTAAAACCTTCGGGAGCAGTAAGATATTTGTAAGCCTTCGTGGTTTTCTCATGAAAGTGAGTGAAATGAGTGAGGGAATATATTAGCTTAAGTGATGTAGGATATTTAGCGGTGTTCAGGTTAAGCCGACTATATATTGTTTTTCTTGTTTTTACTAGAAGTACTTATCACAAACCAATAAATATTTATTAAAAACAAATAAAAAGTTTTAATTAGATGGGAAGCCCTAATAAATTCTTTTTACAAATTTCACTTACTTTAGAAAGAAGAATAGAACTTAAAAATCAAAATTTTGTCAGGTCTGGTTAAACGTAACCTCACTTTAGTCGTCTCAAAATTCACATTTTAAGCGAACGAAATGAATTATTTTCCATTTTGTTGTAAAACATAATAATATAATGAAGGCATTTGTTTTTTTTTTAAAAATCTGTTAAATACCTCAACTTTTTTACTAAACCTTACAAATCCACAGATAATTTCATATGTGTACATGCTTGCATATTCACATATCTCATTTTTATCGCACTACACAAGTATTACGCTAGCATAACCATCTAAATCCAAAGATTTTCAAAACAATTATCACATACTCTATGTAACAGTTGTTGTACGTTATAGATAAATCTTTGCATAGTCATGTAAACATGCACGCATGCATATGTGTTTGCTATGTATGTAATTTGCATGTGTTTGTGTTAAAATCCATTATGGGATTAATCGCCATAAACTCATGCAAAAAAAAAAAAAAAAAAAAAGGAAAGAAAATTAAAGTGAAAAAGAAAACCACAAAGAAAAATAAACAGAACACACAAAAAAGCATAAGCCCCGTATAAATGCATGCACGAATGAATGAATGAATGAATGAATGAATGAATATATGCTTGAAATTATGTATGCATTCACTTATGCATGTTTAGATTTGTAAACAACAACTCAGAATTCATATCTATCATCAAAAGAATGTCTAAGAATTTCCCGTTCTAACTGAAAGATTACACTCACTCGATTAGCTCTATTCTAAGACAAAAATAAAAATCTATTTCTGATTTGTTTTTTCAATATATATACGAAATGATCCTTCGCTTGAAATGCTTTACATCAGTTATTAAAAGTCTGTTAGATTTATGTTTATTATTATTAGAAAATGCGAGGCTTATAAAAGCATGGATATGTAACAACTCAGTTGTTTGTTACACACAATCGTTACAAGACAATCATTCCAAGTAAACTAGACCATGTAATGCACGAAATGTACCTACTATAGAATCATAATATTTGCAGTAAGTGTTCACTGTTTTAAAACGTTCAACGATTATTAAGCGATTGATAATGTAGAATGGCGGATATTGTATCAAACACATAATATTTTAGGTGACAATTTGGTTATACATATAATTATGAAACAAGATCGGCAAATCGGGACCACGAAATGGATAACGCTATACTTACAACTATGTTACAATCTGTACGTTCTACTATTTAAAACATTTAATGCTATCTAATAATTAACACTCCCTTCTACGTAGTGGCTACTACTGTTTAGGAATTAGTACTTGCATCCGCTTAGTACCCTGCAATTGTTTAGAGGCATTGATAACTGCTTTGAAGTAAGTTTTTACTATTATTTAGTACTTACCACTATTTAGTACTTACTTGTATTTAGTACTTATTGCTATTTAGTACCTACCGCTATTTAGTACTTACTAATATTGGGTACTAACTACTATTTAGTACTTACTGCTATTTAGTACTTAATGCTATTTTGCACTTGCTACTATTTAGAATGAGACTTAAATAAAAGTATTGCGAAATGATTTTAAAACATTGTCACTTAAACCTTTTTAGGTAATTGATAAACCAAGGATATGCAAACACCGTAAGAATTTTTTTAATAAAAATATTTCTAAAACAAAAAAACATGCAAATAAAGAACGTAAGAAAAACAACTGCTGAGCTACAAAAAAAAAAAATAATATTGCAAAGTATTTTCGAGTAACAACTAATTCTCTTAACTTTAAACAAGTAAGAAAATTATATTCTCTTCTTTGCCGTATCTTTCATAACCATTACCTTTATCTTAAAAAGAAAAGGAAAACTAACTCATAATAGGTGGGCTTGGCAGTGAACGAACTTTCAATGTTTCTGCTAAATTTAAAGCCGATATTTTCATTTTTACCGCTAGCATTACACAGATAAGCAGGCAGACAGGTGGTCAGACGGATAGATGGATACGTCTATGTGGATTCTGAATTTTATATTGATCAAGAATATATACATTTTATGTGGTTCCAGAGGGATCTTTCCTAATGTTACAAACTATTCCACAAAAAAATTGAATTTCAATATTCTATTATATCGAGTGGGTGTGGTCGATCATTTCGATTTTTGCAGACATATCTTCATTTTTGTCGGCCAGGAGAAGGTCTACCGCAGACATTGCACAAACAGACGGGCAGATGGGCAGACGGGCAGAGGGACGGACGGATAGAGGGACGAACGGACAGAGGGGCAGACAGACCGACATGTTTAAATCGATTCTAAATTTGATCAAAAATGTATGTACTTCATGGGGTCTCCAAAGTTTCCTTCCTGGAAGTTACAAACTAAATGACAAAATGAAATATACCCCTCATCTTCGATAGTCGGGGTAAAAAGTATGTAAAAATTATGTGTTTGTATACAAATACTCTTGTCTCCTTTATTGGAAAATTTTACCCACGTCGAAGACAACGGAATGAAATCTGAATTTTATACAACACAATAGACTGAAGTATCTAATGCTTAGCTGTTTGATTCATCTCTCCTTTCATAGCACAATGTTTGCATTTGAAAGAATCAGTAGTAAGAGTATGTTGCATGCTGCTATCAACAAGTTTCAATTAAAAATTTTAACTTGATTCTCTTTTTCTTTTTTTTTTTATCTTAACTTTTTAACATTAGTGATCGAAATGACATTCGAATGATTGTATGTATGTGTATACAATTATACATGTACATGCCTTAAGAAAAATTCATCATTAGTAGTTGTTACTTTGTTGTTGTTTTTATATAGATTGCTGTAATTTTTCTTCTTCTTCTATGAAATAGAATTTTTAGCGAAAGTTTTGCTGCACATTAATCATTAAAATTTATATATAGTATATGGGTGAATACGTTTTGGTAGCATAACACAAAACTAATGCACATTTTATTACCAACAAAAGTCAAATAATCATTTCTCCTTTCATTTCATTTTTGTTTTCATTTCAACAACGAACAATTTGAGTTAATAGTGAGAAAGAGAAAGCAGAGAAGAGTTAAGCGACGGAGACGTTAAACAAAGGGAGAGTTTCTGAAACATTTTTTTCACAGAGACTTTTAATAATTTCTTTATTCAGATATTTGTATGATAAAGAAGTTTATTTTACACACAAAGAAATCTGCTTCTATTATTAACTTTCAATTGTTTCATATTCGTTAGTATTCTTCTTAAATCTACATCAATCTACACAATTGTCAAAAAGTGCCGCGAAATGTACAGCATGCAATAAACAATAATTCGAATAAAATATTTTTTTTATAATTTTCATGCAAACAGCATATTATATTGTTTCACTTTGTTAGTTATCACAAAATTAATTAGGCAATATTGTGCCGCGGTTTCGCTTCGCTTGTTAAAAAAAAATGTCAGCAAATCAACTCCTTCATGTGTAATTGTTTCTTTCGTCAAGCTTTCCACTATTTTTTTTTTGTTTTGTTTTAAGCAAATGTGACTTTTAGTCAAGTCAAAGCAAACCGTCTTGTTTCATAATCGCAATCGTCATCATCGGCGAAATGGTTGAGAACGCTACGGATTAACTTTACGAGCTTTGAAAATAAATCTAATGTTAAAAAGTTGTGAACTTTTATAAAGTAGAAAAAGGAATAATAAAATCAAAATCTAGATGCACCTAAGAAAAGAAAAAAAAACTTATGAAAATCATGTGCACTTCTAGTATAAAGGCACACAATTGTAGTCGGTATGGATCCGCGTCCTAATTCGAGACAAATGAGCAAAGAATGGTAGCAAACATACTTAGTTTAATTAGGGACTCGTACGAAGTTTTAAAAATTAGAAAAATATTAATTTGATTATGACCTAGCTAAGCCATACAGAGTAAGTTCATTTGATTGTATTTAAAAAGTCCAAAGGTGAAATTAAATTATAGGTATAATTTAGATTTTTGCAAACAACTCTAAATCGGTTCCAAAAAGTTAGATTTAATGAAAATAAGAAGAAAGCATCCACGATAAATCTATGTTTGTTTACTAAAAGTGAAGTTAAAAAAAGCAAGAATCTCCTTTCAAAGGTTTCAAAGGGACCGAGTGATTGGAATCTAAATTATTAAAAATCTGTTCTTAAAGATTAAAAAAAAAAAAAGAATGAAAAAATAGAGTAAATGTTTAGAACAAACCCTAAGTGAATTAAATGAAGTAAGGACAATCTCGTGGAATGAAACTTCTAATTTCTCTTTTTATTATTATTATTGTAATTCCTAGACTAATGAAATGAACTCTTAGACTAGAGAAGTGAATTGAACTCTAGCAACATAAGCTATCGGCTTTTAAAAAAAAAAAAAACGAAGATTAATTGTAGTTTTAATAAGGTTAAATTGATATTATGTTCGGTGTATGATTTTGGGATGTCCATGGGATTAGTTGATCCAAATGCAATTCTTCTAATAAGAGAAGTATTTCCGCAATCGCAAAGAAGGTGCCTTAATGTAAGAAATTGACCACAACTGCAGACTGGAGCAGAAGATTTCTTAAGTATACCTTGGTGTGTTCCAATGGTGTGACCAAGACGAATTCTAGGAAATGTTTTAACATTGTCTTTGTCAACATTAGATAGATGCATTGAAGGAACAAGGTCCGAACAAAACAGAAGAATAGTAGTGATGATGGTATTGTTGATTAGCTATGATGATTTTCTTTTTCACTTTCTTTCCAACGTATCTTCGAAGGTCTAACATTTCTATGATATCGTCCTTAATTAGAGACGTAGAAGCCACTTGATTAGCTTACTCATTTCCTCATAAACCGATGTGACTAGGTACCTAAAGTATTTTGAATCATATCACCGGATGTTGCTGTCATATTTCTAACTTTGTTAATGGCGCTCCAATTTTAAACTAAGGAATTTTGTATAGCTTTTAATGCAGATAGGCTATCAGTGACAATGATACTTTTGAGTTTGGCAAAGTCCACAGCTTGAAGAGTAGCTTTGGCTTCAGCTGTGAGTCGAAGCACCTTCGTGAAGTATGCGATTTATTAGAATTTGTCCTGAAGCGTCTACCACGGTCAAAAAAGGTGGAAGATCGACAGATTTTGAGACGTCAATATAAAGAAGATGCCAAACGTCATTTTCTAGTATTTGAATTTTTTCTTCAACTAGATTCGTGAAAATGTAGTTTGGAGTAAGCTCTTTTTTGTACCTAGACAGGGTATCCCTTTAAAATCCATGGAGGTTTGTGTCCAAAATATTGGCAAAATTTTTGCGGGTATTTTCAATTCTTTCGCAAATACATAAACAGTGAGAAATTCATTTACAAATTTATTTTAAAATTTTATACGTGAACGTAGCTTCGTGATTGATGATTAAGAACGTCTGGCATATAGGAGACACGAGACTCTATTTCGACAACATATTATTGCAAAACATTAAAGTAACATTTGTTGTACGAACAGAATACAAAATGCGTACAACACCTATTTGCTTGCACACATGTATCTATATAAGCATATGTCAAAATAATACCCGGATTTTTCTAAAACAATTCATTTTTTAGTTAATTGTGAAGAGGTATATGGTTTTCATTAAAATAGACTTCATTTTAGGATAGCATTGAAGATAGACTAGATTTAGAACTCTATGTTGTAAGGAAAGCATGGAAGACAAATTTTATAAAATAATTGTTGTTCCCACCATTGGTGAATTATCTTCTTCTACTTTTGTAGTGTTTTAACAAAATAAGGATTAACGTTATTATTTAAAGCAAAGAAAATAATTATTCATTCTACCCCCCAAAAAATTACTACTTGGGCGTGGCAATAATGATCATGAAAGTGTTAAGGCAGCCGTTTGAATGCACATTCCTCAAAGTATCATGAACCTTCTTGAGAGTGAGATTTAAATTTCATAAAAAGTTACTTTACCATCTCATATGTAGATACCCGCTATAGATCATTAAACAAATGGTTTACGCCCAACAGAATTACTACTTCTGCGTGGCAATAACGGTTATGAAGATATTAAAACATTCTTTCCAAACCACAATCCTCAGTGAATCATGAACTTTCTTGCCTAATTATCCTCCTTTGGTTGCAGCCTAGAAATTTTGGTATTTGAAATTGCTGGGATAACATAAATTTTGGGGGTTTACGCTTAATTGCAAGATCCTATGGTTATCGCAAGGGTGACTTAAACCGACAAGTTTCGCTTGGTTATCTCGCACTCTATTTTCAACCCATTTTAATAGGGTATAGCTAGAGAGAATTTAAACGCAAAGACAGACCAACTTCACTCGGGAGCAAACATTATGACGTCTTAACGAGAGTAACGAGTACGAGGATTTAAATAACAACGGTATTAAAAATTTCAAAATTGCATTTAATTCTACGGAAAATGAATATTGAATGATGAATCCTGAAGCAGACGATTTATTCAAGCTTTAAGGTATCAACGTCTTGTTACAACATTTACTAATCGAAGTACTCAAATCGGTTGTGCTATATGCTAATCTTATACGGCAGCAAACAATGAATTTTCGATACTAATGTAAAAACCTTAAATCCATATACCGCCATATATACGATAAAAGTGAGCAATACCTTTGAAACAATCTCCAAAGATGCAATTCTTGTTTTAGCTGCGATGATTTCGATCGAACGAGTGATTAAAAAAAGAAGAAACCTTTAAAAACACGAGCTGAATGCAAGGAATAAGCCTTGTATTAGGAGAAGAAAAATGATAAAGAATGAGAAATAGAATCGCTCAGAGAATATTCAATTGACATATCGTTCGATGCGTCGACTCGGCAAATTTCTCCTTAAAGAAACTACTCAAGCACTTTTCCGATTTAAATGTGACGAACACGAACGCTCTCTACAGTGTCAGAAGAAGCCACGTTAAAGACACTTTCTCACTGAGTGAATACATGACGGCGGTACAATGGACACAAAAGAAATGACACAAGGATACTTTAAGTGAGTTAAAGTTTCGTATATCAATCTTTTGATCCTTTAAAAAAACACTTAATTTAGTTAATCATCTCGGCATAATGCATCGTTTTAAAAATTAATTCAAAAGTGTCGCGAAAAATGATTCTTCTGTTAATATGGTGAACAATTTCTAATAGCGAATAACGTGAATTATTGATGAAAATAAAATGGAATTTACTGTTGATCCTGGACATGGACATGATACTAGTTTACGGTTACATTAACTCAAAGAGTAATTAAATTTGAAAAATACAAATTAAATACGATTCCTGGTACTTAATATAATGGAATGCCTGTATGAAGGAAATGTTACTATTATATATTCCCTTTTGTGTTATACAACACGTGCTTTTCGCAACACGATGCAACAAAAGATGTACTTTATGTACTTACGTATGTGCGAGAACGATATTATGTACATTGTAATAATTTCACAGACTTACATAAACACAGAAACACGCGCACACTTTCAATAAAAAAAAAAAAAAAAAAAAGGAAAAATTATACGAGCTCGCTAGTGAAAGAAATAAGGAAAAGAATATAAAGTGAAAAACAAACTTTAGGAATACAAAACACACACACACACACACACACACACAACAACGTAACACTAGAGCTATGTTTGGTCTAACAAAGATGTGAACAGTGCTTGTGTATTGCAATTGTAAGCATCTATCTAAGTTTGCATCTGTATAGGCTTACAAGTTGACGCAAACTGAGGAAAAAAAAAAAAAAAAAAAAATAAAAATAAAAAAGAAAAGCGGGAAATTACAAAAGTTTTATCACTACACACGCGCATACTCACACATAGATGACTTGTTGTTCATCATAAATTTTACTATTGTCATACGCCAGACAAGGCAAAATTTTGATATACTTCCACCACTATGCAGGAAGAACAACAGACTAAGACTAAGAACCTAATTTTCTTCTAAAGATGATTTTCTTTTTCTCGTTTCTTTTTTTGTTTTTTCTTTTTTTTTTTTTCAGAATGTAATACTTTGATATGAATTAATTTTTTTTCTTTTAAATTTTGTTGTACTCATCGTTGTGTTTTTCATTCACGTGGCGGCTGCAAGATTTCTTTTCTTTTTTAATACCATACTAGCTGGTAGGCATTAAATTACCAGAAAACATACCGGAAATGAGAATGTCTTCGTATATTCTCTGGGTGTGTCTGTTTGCTATACACGCGTATATATTCTCTCATACGGATTCTAACAGTATGAAAGCACAAACGGAATAATAGCAAAACAGGAAATGAGCTGCAACTAACGCCACAAAAATGACAAACAATCATAAATTTTTTTTGTTTTTTTTTTTTTAAAACATGCTTTACTTTCATTCCTTCGCTCTCCTTATGTACACTGTTTTGTCTTTTACATACACACACAACACACACGAAATTTACATTCTTTATGCAACAAAATAAAAACAAGAAAAAATTATTTACTTTGATTTAAGTCGAATTTTGAATACTTATTAATTTGTAAAAAAAATTTTTCCCAATTTGTGGTATTTTGTACGATTTTCAAGATCTCGGAAATTGACAATAAATATATAATAGATGGAAAATTTTAGATACATTTTTTAATATCAAATCTTCCCGCCTGTATTATTATCAAAAGGCACATTCGAAACGAAGCCTAAATGGTTTTTTAGTAAACAGGCAAGAAAGATCACATTCAGCAGTTTTTAGTTTTTGATTTACCTCTTGCAAAATTCAGACATTAATTCTTTCTGTACTATTTCTAAGAAAAGTTGTATGTATATATGAACCAAATTGCCAAAGTGTTTTGAAAATTCCTGAGTTAGATTAAAGCAGTTGATCTTCTAGTTGATTAATCAGTTACCGAAAACATTGACGTAAGCATAATATCGATTTTTAATGATTAAACAGCGAACTCTGATTAATAACTTGACAAAATTCAATAGCCAGTAATTTAAAGTCACTTGTCCATGCCTTTACCAATAACCGATCTTCAATGATTACGTGTAGTTTGTTTCATTGATTAGTTAATTATTCATACGTACTGATGGATAAATGAGTGTCCCGGTTTAAGTACTGGGAATGGTAAACGTGCCGTACCCTGACCTCTGTTTGGATCCACTAGTCTTGGTCTTACTGGTCATGCGGACGCTGTTATACTGGACTATAGCTTCGTTCTGCTGATTAGTGAGATCGTCCGAAACAGTTATCGGCTAACACAGGTTAAGGTTAACTATTGATGCTTGGCGACAGGTTCTCACAAATTGTTTTTTATCGTGAGAGGTTTTTATCGATGAGAATAGCCTTTTTCTAATGAAAAAAGAATGTCTCTCCTTCTAGGTTCTGTGCTGCACATACATTTGTACATACATTCTACATTGCGAATTTGCATTATCCATCGAACCAGCATCGAATATGGGAGCATGGCTGGAGTTGGGCTGAATCGATGAATTTACCAAGTACATAGTAATCTAAGAGATAAGTTGGTAGGATGCATAACATATCCAAAAGGCTAACCAAATCCGCGGGGATCAGATTACTCAAAGAAAGATTACTCCTTGTATGTATTGCTTGCCCAATACACCGCTTCAAGAATGCTTTCTTACCTGATCGTGGGTACAGCGCCTAAAGGGGTTGTGGAAGTAACTGGATGGTCATCCACACTAACTAGAGACTCTGGGTTATACCCAGTGAATGTTTATTTTGGTACCTTGAGAATAGTGGAACCTCTTCGTGAGGTTTGGTCTATTGCTTGAGGGACGCTAACTATTGTTCACTTAAAATAGTTCTGTGCTTGGATGTATCGTGGGGTTGGGTCAACTAGGTAATTATCCATGCAAAACCTATGACACATCTATTCTTACATACAAAGTTGAAACACAGCGAACAGTAAATCGATTGGAAGTCGTACAAAACATTTTTGCTTAGAGAAAACTGTTTAAGGTTAAGTGTTGTTACGATTTGCAGAAAACCACAAATTAAGAAAGTCGATCTAACCTTTCTTGCAGATGAATTCAAATTAAGCAGCTGGCGAGATTGTAAGATTGCTTAAAAGCGACGAACGAATAGATTGCCAATGTTCTCAAGAAATCGTTGCGTCGTTTTGCTGCAACCGTGTATTATATAAGGGTTCGCAGGTTCCTTGTTCGCACAATAATCTGAGACAACTGCGCAACTATGGCCAAAGTCCAGCTGTTAGACTGCAACTGCAACCTTCAATTTAAAAAAATTTTACAAGACATCCTCTATAGGACTTTCTGCATAGTTACTATCGCAACTTTATTGCTTCATTCCGTTAATGTTAGACTCATTTCTTTACGTAGCCAATTAAAAAGTTGTCATCTCTTAACTATCTGGAATATAGGAATTTATAAGTTAAACAGTTTATTACGCAAAGAATGACGATTGTCATCGTTTAACATCCTGAATTTAAAATTTTCGAACAAAACTATAAAGAAGGAAATGCGGCGCCAACCACAATCCAATGAAGAAAATCTATGACCAACATAAAGCATTAGCACCGAATTCATAGTATATAATACATAAAGTAAATATAAACGCTAAGCATATTTTGTGGTCCATTCTTCTATTCCATTCTCCACTTTCTTTCATGTTAACAGTGAGCGACTGCTTCCAGCATTAAATTAAATATTCATTGTATGCTGGTGTGTTAAATATTTCAGTTCGTTTACGTGTTCATGTATTTCATTATTTATCATTATTATTACTTTTATTGTTGTTGGCTATTGTTGCTGTTTTTGTTGTTGTTATTTTTGTTATATCTATATTTTTACTCATTTAATATTATATCACAACCTTCCACTCTAGTTGGCATTTCAATTTAAGTTTTCATAACAAATTCAATTTCTCTGCCTTCGCATTGCTCGTTATTAAGCGGGCAACCATCACAGAGCTACATATGAGGGGTCAAAACAAATAACATAGATAGAGAAAGGAAAAGGAAAGAAGAGAGAGAGCGAGAGAGACAGAGAGAGAGAGCTAAAAACAAAGGAAGACAGACAGAGGGAAAAAGAAAGAAAACAAGTTATATAAAAGGTCGATACAAGCTCTATAATAAACAATAGCACGAACTGTGTGTGCTCTGTACGTGCATTGATGGATTTAATGCTGAATAAAAACAATTAAAACGATTAATCCCATCAATATAAAGAATAAAAATCGAATTTTTATTTATTTATGAATATTATTAAATTAAAAACCGTAGACTTGTCTCAAAGGATCAACTGAGCGAAAAATGAAATAAAACACAATTGAAAAAATCAAGTGATAAAGAGGATGTGATGTTAAGATTTAATGCTGACAGAGATTTTCTATTTATATTAAACGAAAAAGTTTTAAATTCTAAATTAACACGGTCTTCGATAATTACAAATACAATCCTATTAATAATTGCGGTAGAGGAACTTTAATTGATTGATATTAATCAAATTAGTCTCTAATGCTGTAGACTTTAAGATAGAGGTTGACATACACATTTATTTAAAGCTAAACACACGTATGTAATCACATACTTTCCTGTGTATCCTACCCAATTCATCATCGATCGTATTCTTATATCACGCAAATGCTATCAATAAAGCAGTGCCGCATATCAAACTGGAAGATTCCCTTCCAATTTTTGAAGGTTTCAATTTATCAACAGTTTCATGGGTTGACGGAACATTGGTTCCTACCTGTTGCCTGTAACAAAATACTTTAGTAATTTTTGGAGTTCCGTATTTGTTCAGCAATTAGGAATTCACAGGTTTATGACAAGTATGAAATATTTACAATCAAAAACTCGTTGCCTTCTTTCGAAGAAAGTACTCAGTCATGGCAAGAAAAGTTATAAATTCCAACATTTGTACTGTGTAGTTATGTGTAGTATTGTCGCGAAAATCTCGTAATGAAAAAATAAATCTGCATAGAAACAGTCGAAATTTGTGGAAAAGAAAATTCCCTCTTTTGTTTTATCAACAGCATGTGTCAGTGCTCGATGGTTCACTGTGTAACTGTTTGATTTTTCTGCAAATGATACCGGATCGTTTGTTGTTTTCTCTATAGACGCATCGTTCAATAAAACCGGTGCTACGTTTGATAAGGTCTGAGTGTTGCCTTAAGAGCAAGAAACTAAAGATGCATTTTCTACTTCCTGAGTTTCTAGTGTAACATTTGGATTTTGGATTTGTTTTCCAATATTTCTCAACTGATCAACGTATCGTTTCAAGGTTTCGTAGTGTAGCTCGCTCATTTTTTGGTTTACCTTTCCAAATTGCCACTTATGTCATGCTCAAGTAATCATAGGTAGATAATAGGTAGATAATAGGTAGACAATAGGTAGATAAGATAAGATAAAGTAGATAAAATAATAAGTAAAGTTTTAATTGAAGTGCGACAATCGATGTAAAAACGTGTAATAAAGAAAAAAACGGCTAATAAAGAAAAATATAAATAAAATTTATGTCTAGAACAATACAGATTCAAAATCCAAAATATATTTATTGTATTTTCACGCTAGTTTTTCGTCCAAGTCCAATACCTATCGTTATATATTTTTAATCGACACTTCAGAAATACTTGCTCCACTTTTCTCCTATTTGTCTCATTTGGAATATTTCATAGGTTTAAATTTTCAGAGTCTTTCGAAGGAGAAGCAGAAGGTCGCCATTTGGTAAATCGTATTTGTGTAAAGTCATTTGTAGGTAAGTTCGTCATAATAAGACGTTTCAAAATAAAATTTTCTAGTTATCGAAATTTTTGCTTGCACCTACACCGCTTGTGTTACAGGGTACAATAAGAAAGGCTTAAGCGACATTTCAATACATCGTTCGATCTTTGTCTGTCTGTCTGGCTGTCTGATGTCTTTGCATATAGTTTTGTATTCAAACTAGAAGTCTCAATTATTTTAACGAAATTGGGTACACTGACGCGTCTTGAGCCAAGCATGCGCTCTGTACAAAATGAATTCAATCGGATCATTACTACGGTCATTCCACATATAACGACCTATTTTAAAAAAAGGTCTTTATATAAAGCAAAAATCGATAGAAATCAGTATGTGAGAAAAATTTCGATCGGATGGGACAATTATTTTAATCACCTTCTTCTTCATTATAACATTTGTTATGAAAAGTAAGCCTTTGTATGGCAAAAACCTAACAATTTTAATATTTTATAATGAAAATGAGTCCTTAGAGTTAATTTGATATAAAAATTAACTGTAGTACGTGAATTACTCAAGTCTGTTTATTTCGATCCCATCCTATATGAGCGCTTTCATGAAAAATAATTTTTTTGTATAACATAAGGATCTAAACTACGATATTTCCTAATGAAAATTAACTCATAATAGTAATTTAACATAAAAATTAACCGTACGCGCTTTGGATCACATAGACCTATTTTTTGGATAACGCCCGTAATACATTTATTTATAATTATTCGTGTTTTCTTGTGAAAATAAATGAAGAATTGTATTAAGGAAAATGGTGTAAGACATTTAATTCTCGACCTTGGCCGACTATAATGTTTTCACTTCTTTATAATATATAAGTAGATTTTTATAATTCTCTTAGAAATTTAATTATAAATCGGAAAATTTTGTAACTTCAATCAATTTTTATTTGTTTATATATTTATTTATTTTTGGGGACATATAGACATGAATGAGATCTATTTTGATAAAAAATTTATTTAATTTATATAAATTTTAGTGGATACTTCTAACTAATACGAATCGAGAGACAAAATTAATATATCGTTTTGGTGATAACACATTCGAAAAAGCCATAAATGATTAGTAAATGGAATTAAAATTATCTCTTAATTAATTTGTGAAACAAATATTTTACGTTATCGCACATATCTGGTGTTTTTGTTGACTTCGCACTCTTTGGTTTTAAATAGCGAATAACGAAAACTATATTGATAACCGACCAGCATCATTGTGGTTGAGTGGTTGATATTCATGATGGTAGTGGAAAAATTGTACGTAATTTTTATATTATTTTTATTTTTCGGTTTTTCTCTCAATAAATTTTAAATAAATACTTTCTTTGCAAGTATTTGCATAAAATTAATCAGGAATTTATAATAAATACATTACACATGGTTTATCAAATTACTTTTGCGGTTTATGTATGTTCGGACAGCACAACAATTTGCGTTAAATTTATAGAAATTTTATTAAAAAAAAAACCTCTTTATCAAAATGTTAACTTCAGCAACAACATCAACAACTACGATTTATAACAAAGTTCGGGTGTGAAGTATGTCGCAGTATGTATGTGGTTGAATAGGTGATGACTGTGTTACCACGCTTACGTGCTCTGTAAGCCTTCCGTAAATGATGCCACTCTTTTTTGTTCACATTTTAATATAACTGCATAACTACGGCCGCTTTCGTAAGCCGGTCTAACTAAAGCACACAACTTCCGTATTTTTTGTTTAAATATTAAATTTATTCACGTACTGAACAACGTTGGCATTTGAAATTTGTTTAATGATATCTTATGTTTTACTGTAAGAATCTGTGTACCCTAAATATGTAATTGATCTTTCTGCACATTGTTCGTTTGATGTTGATCTCAATTCGCCTTGTTAATTAGTACATGATACGCCGATTTAGCTGACATATTTGTAATTTGAGAAGTTGATGAGCGTACAAAAAGGGTTAAAAAGGCACGAACTAAATAATGAAAAGATTTCATTATCTCGAGAAATTATTCACTCGAGCACAGCGAGGACTTAAGGTAATGAAAAAAAATTAAAAAATCATTGTGGACCTCAACTGACGAGTGTTTAGTAGTGAATGTTTCTTATACAGAATTCTTAATGGAATGCAGTCTATATCTCTGGATAAAACTGGAAGTCGTAGTCGGTACACATGCTTAAGACATCTATTCGAACAACATTACAAGATGCCCTAAAATAAACGTCTTGAGCGAATAATGTTTTTTGAAGACTTAAAAAGTTGCAATCGCAACAAGACTCATGAAGCTCTCTTCAAGACAATGCATCTGAGATAGATAATCGAATTTGATGAACAAAAAGCACTAACCCTTCTTCAAGTGTTGTGACGATGTGTTCTAAAAATAAGAGAGCAACCCCTTAACATAAAAAAGTCATTATTTATCAAAATTTATTTCATATCGTTCTTTCCTAATCTTCAAGACGTTTCTGAGTTGTGATATTTTTATTGCATTGGAAAGTAGAAATGTTTTGAATTAAAATATCCGACAAACGGCCACTGCGGCTGTGCGGATGATAAGCCATTACTCTTTTCATGAAATGTTCGATGACTTTTTGACAAAGATGTGTCTGATCGATGATATCAAGAACTCTTCTCGGACTTGATCTTAGAAATTCTTGCTGGAAAACCCCCAAAAAACCCATGATCTTTGTGGCCAGTTGACATCAGAATTCCGTGATATGGTTTAGTTTGGAAATCGTTGGTGCAATAAACTGATTATTTCACGAAGTGTGACAGCAGGCGCATGATCTCGATGGCCAGTTGACACGAGAATTTTGTGATATGGTTTAGTTTGGAAATCGTTGGTGCAATAAACTGATTATTTCACGGGATGTGTCAGGTGGCACTGTTCGTCGTTACGCATTGTGAACGTATGTTTATTGTTTCTCATGGTCGTGTGAGTATTTTCTGAGCACCAAATTCAACAATTTTGTTTATTTACGAGGCCCCCTTTCAGATGGAAAGGCGCTTCATCGGTGAAGATGACTTTTCTCCAAAAATCATTCGCTTCACTTTGCTCTCCAACTCCATGACAAAGTGGCTATTAATTTTTTTTAAAGCAATTTAATAAATTTTTTTATTTAAACTTAATATTTCGATTGAGTCTAATGTTCAAAATTCATGCCTTAGAAAAATTCTGTGGTTTTCCTTCAATTGAAAAT
Organism: Glossina brevipalpis; assembly: GCA_000671755.1. Lineage (NCBI taxonomy): Eukaryota > Metazoa > Arthropoda > Insecta > Diptera > Glossinidae > Glossina > Glossina brevipalpis. Next base: position 3,373,237 of record KK351018.1, read on the forward strand.
TTTTCAAAATTTTTATAGCTTTTATAGCTAGTTAAGTATATTTACTATGTGTTCTGCTTGTACGTTTGCTTTCGTATTTTCGATAACTCGGGGCCACATACATGTGCGAATGTTTTTTGCTTTTTTTTTTTGTAACTTTTGAGTGAGAAGCGAGATAGATTGCAACCACATATCAACGCATTTATGTACAAATATTCAGTTACGCGTACAGCAACAGCCGCATCAGATTGAATTGGTGCTGGCCTTTCTTGTATCTTTTTTTTTCCTACTGGGCTGAGCAACCAGACAACATTTGGGTTATTTTGTTCGGTTGCAGTGCAAACACATGTTCACACACACAGGTATGATTGTATGTTTTATTTAAGTAGTGAAACACACACAATAGCCAAATGCGCCCGAAAGAAAGCGGGGCAAAAATATACTGAAAATTGAAAAGCATAGGAATTCATATTTAACACTAGAATACAATTTGTTACTGGTGTGAAGTTACCCCCAAAAATTTTACTGGTGTGAAGTTAGCCCACATTACTCTGGCCCACATTTATGTCTTTGCTAAAATGGGGGCTAGCTGCGTGTCTTTGCTAAGATAATTGATAATAAAGCGGCATAGAAAAATAAACAAAATACTTATGAAAACTAAACAAAAATAGAAAATATAAACATAAATAAAAAACTAAATCATGCCTTATGCTATAAAAAATATAAAAAATAATTATTTAACAATATTCATCATGCACAG